>JAJOZX010002968.1:5000-581463 GCA_023014485.1 Bathynomus jamesi | reverse complement strand
TAAACCTTGCCTATGACGGTACAGTCGAATGATCTCACCACTAACGATCTTTCCTCTCAACATTTCGATCTCTCTAGAAAGTTTAGCACAGCTGTTTTTCCGCTTACGCGTACCGCTTTCAATGATGTCCTTTGTTTCCTGAGAGAGTGGCAAATTTGGGCGCCCAGATTTGGTTGTATCCATTTCACATTCATCCAAAGTTTTATTCCAATTTCTTTTGACGAAGTCCTCACTTCTTCGCAACTTTTTGGCAACCCATGAACGTGTTATAAAGGTGGCTCCAGCATCACGAGCTTCCTGAATTCTTCTACTACTTCTTTCACCACCTTTCTCTACAAAAAAAAAAAAAAAAATGGTGTCAATAATCCAGCAGGGTTGAAAGCACCTTAAACAGAAAAAAAAACAACAAACGAAATGTTATTGCTCGTATGCGATCTATCACACGTTGCCTCTCCGAATCACCAATTAATTGAGAAGCCATTATATTATCACTTTATCAGCTAGAGTAATTTTAATACCTGCAACAAATAAAGAATTTTTTATATTTTTATAATCACTGAAAACTATTTCGATATAAGTAAACATGTAAGCTGCAAATGGGGGGGCTAAGGTTTTTTGGAACCCCTTATATTCTTAAAAAAGAAAACATTTTATCCATTCTGAAAATATGAATAAAATAAAAAATAGTAAAATAAAATTCAACAAAATAAAGAAATAAAATAAAATAACATTAATTGAAAATGACTATTTTAGTTATCATTTCTCAAACAATTTTTAGCATTTAGCAATTTAAAATAGACTATCAAGATTAATACATGATTTTATCCATTCACAAAATAGGAATAAAATAAAAAATAAAATTCAATAAAATAAAATGTAATCAAATAACATTAAATGAAAGTGCCTTTCATTTAAGTATGATTATGATTTCTCCCTACGATCTTTAGCATTTGCCCATTCCAAATAAACTCTATGAAGATTAATACATCCGTCATCATTCAAGTAACTTTTAATTCGCATGAGCATGTCCAAATGATTTTCTTTCAAGCGGTTTCTTAATTTGTTCTTTGTAGAATTCATTAAACTGAAATTTTTTTAAAATTCATTTACTGTCGTGACTCATGATACGCTTGAGCCTGTGCGCATTTTATTTTGCTGTGTGCGCAGATTTCATAACGTGTGTGATCGCGCACACGCGCACACCTTAGAGGGAACATTGCTTGTAGGCCTCGGACCTCCTTTTCGAACTTGAAGAAAAGGCATTCGCGGGATGAAGAGGGGTGTGCGCCTTCACAATTGGAGCATTTTGGTGTGTTGGGGCACCTGTCAGGGTGAGCGAGTTGTCCACAGTGAACACACAGTTGATGCGGCTGTCGACAAACGGAGCTAACGTGTCCAAACTTATTGCATTTAAAGCAATGGGTCGGGTTCGGGATGTATGGGCGGATAGAAAACTCGTATGACGCGCGGTCTCCCATACCCGATACAATGCGGTCGGGGGGATTAAGGTATTGAAAGTAAGGAGCAGACGTGGGGAGGGGGTGCCTCCCTGTCGGGATGTGAAGCGATAAATCTTAGTGACTCCTTGGGGTGCGAGGTCCTCCAGGAGCCTGTTCACTGCGATCGACAATAGGCGGGTGGCGTAAATAGTGCCCTGACTCTGGTTCAGGCGAGGGTGTGGGGAAACGGACACCGAGCATCCAAGGACCTCAGTGACGGAGAGCAGGGCTTTTGTCTCTGCGGCTGAGCGTGATTTTACGAGGAGGGAGCCATCCCTCTGTGGCGTACATCGTAGCGGCTGGAGTTGCTGTGGGTTCGGATCGCCTGGAACGTCCGTTCAGAGTTGGTCGGGAGGGACCCAGATGTAGGCCGAATCACCAGGAATTTGTGGATACTTGGAAGGGAGAGGGAGGCTGTAGAGTCGAAGTGGACTGGGATATTCAACGGTCGATAGGACGGCCGTGAATGCCGGCTCCTCCGCCCGCCGCGGGGCTCTCTCCGTGTGGAGGTGGGCCGACGCGGGTGAGGGGGGCATATGGGAAGAGCAAAAAGCCGGGTTGTGAGGGCAAGTCTTCGGTGGAACTTGACTTGCCCGAAGGTGGCTGAGGTGGGCTGGGGCGAAACCCCTGCTCCAGAGAGTGTAGGTCCAAGGGCATAGCCGAGGGACGGACTGGGGTCGGCAACGGAAAAGGAGAGTGCAAGCGTTCCGCTTCCACAGGGGGTTCAACCCCATCAGGTTGCGGTCTTCCAGTGGTAGAGGACTCTAGGGCCTGGTTGCCCACCACCCGAATGTTGAGAGGAGTAGTCCGGGAATGAGAAGCAGTAGTCGTAAGCCGAGGGGGAGAAGTAGCCATAGCGAACAAAAGAGAACTTCATCCCCAGCGCGCATCCAGCCACCACCGACTCCAACAAGGGAAAGGCGAATCGTGGGCATACTTGGTCCTACCGCCAATAGATGTCACGCAGGGGAGATACACCCGTATCCAGTCCCTGTGCCTGAAAGGCGGCCACTCTCATCCAACGCGCGGTGAAAAGTGGCAGGGACAGGGCTTGGGTTTGGTTTGGTTGAAAAGCGACAAGGGTGCAGGGCAACCACCTCCCACACCCAAGGGCCAAGGAAGGGGTCAAAATCAAGGTAAAAAAAAACAACGCCAAAAAAGAGAGAAGCCAGAAAGAATGGGTGAAAGGAGAAAGAAAGAAAAAGAAGCAGGAGATCAGCCGGGTCCCCAAACGGGTCCAATGGTCCACGAGGGCAGAGAAGGCCCTTACACTGAAGACAGGTGTATTCCCACATTCGCCACAGAGGGACGCGCCCTATCGCTCCGGACAAAGCAAAGGGAGATATATATATATAGGGTGTCCTAAAAAAAAAACTTTATACTCTTTATAGCATCATATATTTTATAATTTAAAAAAAAACCAAACAATATATTGTTATAGCAATTGCCAATGAAAGGTAAATTAGTAATCTAAGTGATCAAAATGTTATAGCGAGTTGTTTGCATATAAAATTTAATTAACTGCTCCAAGTGCTCAAAATGTTCTCCGGCGGCATGAATGCACTTTCAATACAACAAAATCGTGTGGTCTGATGAAGCTACCTTCAAGCTGAATGGAACAGTAAATCGACACAACTGCAGGTACTGGTCACTTGATAATCCACACGTTTATGTGGATAAACAGCATGGTGTGGTTTATCATCCAGGGGTTTGGTTGGACCATTTTTCTTTAATGGGACAGTTACCGGTGCCGCATATCTCGACATGCTGCGGACAGAAATTATACCTGCAATTCGGAAGTTGTTTGGAAACGACGACTTTTACTTTCAACAAGATGGAGCCCCCCTCATTATCATTGTGATGTCAGAAGGTACCTCGATGAAACGTTGCCAAACCGTTGGATAGGACGAAGAGGAAGCGTTGAGTATCCTCCACGTTCACCGGACTTGACTCCACTTGATTTTTACTTGTGGGGCTACCTGAAGGATGCAGTTTATGGTACAAGACCTGCAACACTCGAACACCTTAAGGATGCAATTAGGGAAAAGTGCGGGACCATCACAGCATCCACATTAGTCCATGTCTGCGAATCAGTTAGTCGACGCATTCAAAAGTGCATTCATGCCGCCGGAGAACATTTTGGCACTTGGTGTAGTTAATTAAATTTTATATGCAAACAACTCGCTATAACATTTTGATCACTTAGATTACTAATTTACCTTTCATTTGGCAATTGCTATAACAATATATTGTTTTTTTTTTTTAAATTATAAAATATATGATGCTATAAAGAGCATATAGTTTTTTTGGGACACCCTGTATATATATATTCCTATCCGCTTTTTTGTATTTTATAAATGGGAAAGTAAAGTCTCTGTAGAGCATTATATTGGGGGATGGAGGGTTTATGGCCTTTGTTAGGTTTCTGATATCATCAATGGCATCCGACAATTTTTCGATTGGAGTGTTTGGAGGTCTATAGATGACTATTAGTATAATTGTAATAACTTGGGGTTAGTGACCCCGCTAAGTTACTAGGTTTCTAAACAACAAAGGCACTTACCGGTGCGTTGAATTAGATATTCTTTAGGGCCTACCATAGATTTCCTGCGTCCCCCAAAGCAGTCTACCTAAACTCTCCAACTTTACTAATTTAGAAGCTATAGACATTACCCTAACTATTATTAATTACTAACAACTTTCTACCCCATTTGTCACCTTAGAAACATCACCAAATTAAACTTAGCATCAACGATTTAGTCAGATATGAATAACCATGCTCTAGTCCAGCCAAAACCAAACGAACAGCCCGCGTTGCTCTGTTTATCCCTTCGTGTTCCCATTCAGCTTTCTTTTAGTGATTTTTCCTTTTAGTGACTTTAGACTATATACATATATATACACACACACGTCACATCAGTATCACGTTTAGTTTTCTATTTTCACTACTAGGAGTTCCACAAAGCTGCTTGATTTACTTATTGCCGTCCCTGTCATATAACCTTCATGTACAGTCCCCTACAATAGTCGCGTTGCACCCCCACATAGCCCTCTCCGAGATGTGGCAGAAACGCAGTCCCTCCTTCTCCCCCATCCTCACTCCCTCCCTCCCTCTCCTCCCCCTCTCAGGTGTTGTCACAGTAATACTCCACATCTCGGAGAGGGCTATACAGGAGTGGAGCACGACTATTGCAGGGACTGTACATTAGGGTGGATCACTTTTCACTTTTTTTAAAAAATTATAGCTGGTCAAAGTTTTTCCCATGAGTTGGTTCAATGGAAGTACACTGACACCATTTTTACCAAAATCGATCAATATTTAGGGGTCGCGCATTGACCTTGAAAATTTCAATTTTGGAAATTTGGCCAAATTGACAATTTTTTACTGAATAAAGATAAATCATCAAATGACCATATTTTCTGAATCCTCTCAGTGAAATAAATCCTCTCAGATACTTACCAAATTGATCGGACAAGTGGTTTAGAAGTTACACACCTAGAAATAACATTAAAATTTAAAATACCGTATTTGTCCCCCGTTATGGACGTAATCATAGCATCAGTACCTGGCGCATCCTAAAATCCCAATTACACACTCACGCTATGTCTATGACCAATATTTTTACTAATCACAGTTTGCTTTTTACAGATCAACTGTGTCAATTGATTCTTGTTTGATAAGTCTAGACTTTAGTACAATGGATAAACTGTTAACAACCAGGAGTGGGAAGACTCTGAAAGTTACTTATTCTGGAAAAGAGAAAGCAGCAACAACAGCACCATCTTCTCTAAGGTCAGCCACGGACGTCTTCTTAATTGGCCAGCCATCTTCCTCGATCGGTGGTGCCAAATTGCCAACCACCCATCAAGTTCTCCAGTACTTCTTCTATGCCAAGCAGGAAACTACTGACAGGAAGGCCGCCGTAAAAGACACGGTGACCAATGTTCTGGCATTTTGGAACATGGCACGTATAAAGACGATCACGAGGCGTAACTGCGAAAGAAAACTGGAGTTACTGTGGGAAGAGTGGCGCTCGCTGCGGAAGAGCAAGATGAGAGACAGTGACGTGGGAAAAGGCAGGGAGAAGTTTTCAGAAAATCTGAACAAGCTCTGAGACATCGGAGCTCCCGATGCTATTGAAGAGATACAGAAAAGTCGACTGCTCTCAGACAACAACAAACAAGAATATTAAATTTTATGAGGATCAACGGGGCCTGCGCCAGGCAACAATGAGTGGGAATGATAAAGTGTTCGTTGTCAAGAGAAAACGGCAACTCTCAAGACAACAATCTCGTGATGAGCCAGGCACCTCATAAACGAAATTAGGAACCGAAGCTGAGAGCGACAATGAATCTATAGAAAGCAGATCATCGAGCAACTCCGAATCACAGCTAGAACCACCATACCGACAGCCGAGAGAATCAACTGTATCAATCAGCCTTCCTCACCGCATCCTCAATGCACCGGCTGTTATTGAAGTGGCTGATCGCTTCCAAATGTCCAATAATCAGGTGTGTATATATCAGTAATGATCTTTCCTTGACAAAGATATAATAGACGTAACGACGAAACATTTAGTGATTATTTTGTCACATAAAAACCATACGCATCCTTGTCAATTTCCTTTCAATTTCGCACATAGGTGGCAAGTGTCGTGGCGGCAGTCTTACGTTCGGCAGATCCGCCCGCAGACCTGGACAAATTCAGTATCTCGAAGGACACGTCTCGCCGTGGAAGAGTGGCACATCGTTGTGAAGTGTCGACAGCTGTGCAGAAATCCTTCGTATCTCCGAGGCATGCTGTCGTCCACTGGGACGGTAAAGTAATTAAGGTCAGTTTTGCCCTCACCGTGGACGACAGTGAATTAACATGTTCCAGTGACGACAGTGGATTGACATATTCCAGTGGACGATAATGGATTGGCATGTATGACATACGTTTCAGGACTCTCTTGGATCATTGGAGCACCGCCAGGCGATTCTCATCTCCGGAGCTCCCCAATGCACAGAAGGAAAGTTGCTGGCCGTTCCGACTGTTGCTGACGGCACCGGTCTGTCCCAGGCCCAGCCAGGTGACCTTTCGTGCTCTCAAAGACTGGGGATGCGAGAACAACGTGATTGGACTGTGCTTCGACACAACTTCCTCCAATACGGGGAGGGTGCAGGGTGCGGTGGTCCGGCTGGAGAACATGTTTGGTAAACCCGCTCTTCCAGCTGGGCTGTCCCATCGTTATGGAGCTCATCGTGGGGGCAGTGGTCATCACCGCGTTTTGGAAGAACCACAGCACCAACTGAACTTTGTTCCAGTATCTGAGGAGAAGGTGAATTTCAAGTCTAAGGCGCATTTGTTTTCTCCAATGATTTTTTTGCCTCAGAGCAATTGAGATATCAGCGTCCTTCTACTAATGATGTTAATAGCAGTGAAAAGGGAAACTTCAGTCGTTTTCATGCAATATTTTCATAACTCCCTCCCCTTTCAGGTGGGACAAGCTCGACCTCTCGACTTATCGCGAGCTGGAGATCGAGCATTTGGCGGAGGTGACGTGGCTGATGGAGCTCCGAGATGAGGCAGTCAAGTTCCTCGACACCGCTTCTGGTCTTGTCAGAGAAGACTACCGAGAAGTGGCGGAGATTACACTCCTGGTACTCGGGGCCCAGCCACGTCGTGACACACACTTCATGCGCCCAGGAGCCTACCATCATGCGAGGTGGATGGCCAAGGTTGGTATTTTGAATTAGAAGTTAAATATTGTATTGCCTTCTGCAAACAGCCATTTGAAGTCCCTACCAGAAAAAAATAAGATAAATAATTTACCATTAAACAAACTTATATGGAGTGGTATCGGTATTTATACATCACAGTGCGTATTCGTTTCAGATCATCTACTACACGAAGCTCCTGATGTTCAGCGGTCAGCTGGAGTTCGACGACAAGCTGGTACAGAAACTTCAGAGTGTGGTACTATTTACTGCACTCCTCTACGCACCGGCCTGGCTGGCGGCTCCTGTCGCAGCTGATGCCCCGCAGCCGAATCGACGTGCAGTGCTGCCAACAATGATTAACGAAGTCACCTGATACAAACATAATCAATGTAAGTCCTTTAGTTACGAAATTATACGCCATGTAAACTTATTTTCTGACCGCCCCTCGTATTTCCTCTTAATAAAATATACATCAATTGGTAATGAATATTGAAATATTGTGTTTCTGTTGACTTCTATAAAGTAAACTAAGGAGTACTCAGACAGGAAAGGAAGGGATAATATGTTTATCATGAAGAGATAAGTAAGGTCCCCTTGAGTAAGAGAACATTTAGAAGGAGATAGCAGTGCTTATTAAAATCAAGACTAAGAAATTGGCACGGGTAAGTCACATCTTTAGAAGATATTGGTAAAGGTAAGTTCTGAACAATAAATAGGCATGAGCAGATCATGTCCTTCATGACAAGGATAGAGAGAATAGTGTAACGGTGATAGCCCAGTGGAGGCGTAAGAGGGCGAGGCAGATTCAGCCAGTTGCAGGGATAAGTGAGGCTTAATTTACTTGAACAGTTAGGCATTTAGTTTCAGAGCTTTTGAACATAGTACTAAAGCACTACGTGAAAAAATTATTATTTATCCATGCTGACTCGAGACTTGACTCGCGACTCGCCAAAAATGACTTGTCTCAAGTCAAGTCTCGAGTCTTTTTTAGCGAGTCTCAAGTCAAGTCTCTCGCTAAAAAAGACTCGAGACTTGACTCGAGATTTGCTCTCAGTGACTCGTGACTTACGTGAGACGCGACAAAAATTACTCGTTGACAAATCTACTGAGATCATACTTTTTGAGAAATTTTAGCTTCGCTATTTTATCCATTTATTTGTCAAGAAATTCATAGGTTTTTAATTTTATAGTTTAAAGGATGGAGCCCTGGGCCATGGCCCACCTGGCCCTTGCATTAATCCATCCCTGAATACTGTATAACTGAAAGGTATGAATTGTATTACACAATTTTTTAAAAACTCAATGAAGAAGTTTTTGAAAACAAATTGATAACGATCGTTCTAGGAAACTGTAATGATTCGAGATAAAATGTTTATTTTTGTGGCAACCGTAATCATACTCGTTTGAGAGTCGATGGCGAATAATCGAGATTTCATTGTAGTTGGCTAGATGAAGAATTAGTTCTTCCATGCAAACACTTCTCAAACCAGTTTCCTTAAACGAGAAGCCAAATAAATTTAGGATAAATTAAAATAAAACAAACAGTCTTACGACTAAGATACTATAAAGTAATGGAGGAGATTGTAGACACCAATCGACCAGGGAAGTACTCACTCTGGGGGAGACGTTAAACAGAAGATAGGGAGTGCTGGAACTAAACTCCCATTTCTCCTGTCACTGTCCTTAGCTGATCGTTTTCAGTGTTTCGTCTACTTTGTAAGCAGTCCAGCATGCTCTCAGACACACACTTCTCTCCCAATTCTTCACCACATATTTTATATATATATATATATATATATATATATATATATATATATATATATATATATATATATATATATATACAAAAGGGGTTCCATCGAAATAGTTTTTAGTGATTATAAAAATATATAAAATTATTTATTTGTTGCAGGTATTAAAATTACTCTAGCTGATAAAGTGATAATATAATGGCTTCTCAATTAATTGGTGATTCGGAGAGGTAACGTGTGATAGATAGCATACGAGCAATAACATTTCGGGAAGCTCGTGATGCTGGAGCCACCTTTATAACACGTTCATGGGTTGCCAAAAAGTTGCGAAGAAGTCAAAATAAATTAGAATAAAACTTTGGATGAATGTGAAATGGACACAACCAAATCTGGGCGCCCAAATTTGCCACTCTTTCAGGAAACAAAGGACATCATTGAAAGCAGTACGCGTAAGCGGAAAAACAGCTGTGCTAAACTTTCTAGAGAGATCGAAGTGTTGAGAGGAAAGATCGTTAGTGGTGAGATCATTCGACTGTACCATCATAGGCAAGGTTTAAAGCCTTGGCATGAACTTCCAAAGCCAAGAAAAACTCAACTTAACATCGATGACAGATTGTGGTTTGCCCATTATCTTGAAGATTGGGATGTGGATGATTTCATGCATTTAGCTGTCTCCGATGAATTTTTTGTTTACGTAACACGTCGGCCTAACTACCAAAATGATCGAGTGTGGGCCACAACACCAGATGAAATCGATGACAATGAACATTATCGCGAATTATTAAAAAGTCCAGACTGTGTTGGTGTGTTTGTTTTGTTCACTGTTCACTGCAAAGAAACTCATGTGGGTGCTGAAGCCAAATGGTCAGAGTTGGGATGGACAGTATTTTCGTGATATTATTCTATCCCAGCATGTCATTCCTTTTCTAAGAAACCCAAACAATGTTATGGATGTCAATCAGGTCACACTTCTGCACGATAAGGCCCCCTGCTTTAAGGCATTAGCCACTCAACAGTTGTTGCGGAACCATGAGATCGATTTCTTTGGAAATGAAGAATGGCCAGGAAATTATCCTGACCTGAACGTCTGTGAACACATTGGATCAGTTATAAAGGACAAGGTTGAATGTCTCTTGTTTCAAGAACCTGCAGCAAATCGATTTTCGGATACAATGACGCAACACATTGAAACTGTTTTAGCAAATTTGCGTAACGATCAAGATCTATTCACGTCACTTTTGGCAAGCTACCCAAAGCGAATTCAGGCTGTCTTGGAAGCCAATGGCGGGAACACCAAGTTTTAATTGTTTCTCATTAAATGAAGGATTAAATTCTCTTTTGTAAGGTATGTTTAGTTTTACTGTACCTCTAATGGTTTAGGCCATGGGCGGGGGGGGCTAAGGTTTATTGGAGCCCCGTATATATATTATATATATATATATATATATATATATATATATATACACTACATAATCTTTTCAAAAAAAAAAAAAAAAAATTGGCAACTTCAAGAGCCTCGGAGTCCCCTGGGAGGGGACCATAAATTTCCCCACTTCTTGCTCTCCCGCTGCCGATACCGGGAACACAGACCCGGGCAGCGGAGCTGGATCTGCTACCGCCCATTCGAAATATTCTGGACCTCTGCCTGATTCACTTTTTATAAACTGCAACATTCGTGGCTTTTCCTCAGATTTTTAATCTGTTGACCACCACCTCTCCTCTAAACCTCACCTTCTCTTCCTCACTGAAACTCGGGTGTCTGGGACGACTAACAGCAACCCTTTTTCTGTACCCTCTTACAGATGGAGGGGACCTACAGCTTTACGTGGAATCCGAACCACGGGTCGCTACATAATCTGGACGCGAAGGACGGTCTCCCATCCAACTACTACCCAGACCCAATGTCGGTTAACTTCGCTGATCAACGGGAAGCGGTGTTACGACATTGGCTACGACGTAGCCCAATTTCACTCTAACGGTGGATGTTGCGTACATGTACGCAATGACCTAACTTGTTCTCGTATTCCCGAACTCGAATCCTCCGAATTCTATACCTTCTGGCTTACGGCTTACATGCCAATATCAAACTAAATGCATCTGTACTGTCTACGTTTCTCTTAATTCTACTGACTATCTAAAATTCTTTGATACCTCGCTTCCAAAGTGGAATACATTCTATCCCACTCTCCTTTTGCTGAAATCTCCATTTTAGGAGATTTCAATGTTCACCACCACCTTTGGCTTCCCTCTCATTTTACTAACACCCCTGGTGAACTAGCTTACAACTTTTCTATCCTGAATGACATACAGCAGATTGTACCCTACTCGTATCCCAGATTGTCTTGGAGATAGGCCGAACATTCTGAATTTATTTCTCATCTCTCATCCTCCTCCTTACTCTGTGAAAGTTTTTTCTCAGTTGGGCTCCTTCGACCACAATCTTGTATCTGTTTCCTGTCCTATCGCTCCAATTCAGCCTTTGGATCCTCCCAAAAGGAGGCGCCTTTGTCGCTTTGGCCCCGCTGATTGGGAGGCCCTTAGGGCAGTACTTCTGTGATTTCCCACGGAACGATTACTGCTTTCGTGGCCAGGGCCCTTCCAAGTGTGCATGGGGGCATGGAGGCATACATTCCATATCCTATTCCTACTACTAATGCAAAAAAAACCTTGGTTTAACTTTACTTGTTCTAATGCTATCCGCAACAGAGAGGAGTCTTTCAGAAGGTACCACCGCCATCCAACTCCTGACTCTCACTCAGCTTATACTTCTGCCTGAATCGTGTAAAATCTGTTCTTCAACTCGCCAAACATTCCTTCATCCGATAAAAATGTGGAACTCGATCTAATTCTAATTCTTCTCGCTCTTTCTATCATCTCGCTAAGAACCTCTCCAACAACTTTACTTCCTCTTCTTCCCCTCCTCTCTTTTATTCTGACGACTCAGTTGCGGTCTCTTCTCCTGACAAAGCTAAACTCTCCGCTCAAACTTTCGCCTCCAACTCAAACGTGGATGATTCCGGTGCTGTTCCCGCTGACTTCATTATGCCTGAAATTAGAATCTCTTTGAAAGAGGTCCTTTCTGCCCTATCTGAGCTCAACTCTAGGAAGGTGATGTTCTCAAGAACTATGCTTCAGTGCTGACACCCTTCCCAGGCAAACACTTAGTAAGTGATCAGTTGTGTTTTTGAACCCCAGTTTCGGGATTGACCTACAAGCTAGGTCAATTAAATTAGACCCACATTGTGGTCTAAGACATACCATCAACTCATAGCTTAACAAAAGCCAAGGTAAATTACCCTAACCTAATTTAGTGAAGAATCCTACTGTGAACCTCAATTTATTCTGCCACCTCTGGACCATTTCCAGAATTTCTAGGCTGACCCCTACAAAGCTAGGCTTAACCTACTCTACAGTTAGACTAGAGATATTAGGGGTGGGTTAATTGGGGACCAATTCATACAGAGCATTTTTCACAATGACATAGTCTTCCTTTTCTACTTTCCACTGTTGTTTGGGGAGTTACAGGGTTTAGAGTAAGATTAGGGACTAGTTTCTCCATTATTTTCAAAGTGTAAATAATGGTGTGTGTGTGTGTTCTCCCTTCCAGTGAATATAGGTTTAGTTCGCGTAACCTTTCCCAGTAATTTAGTTCTTTGCACCCCTTGATCTTGGCTGTGAAGCTTCTCTGAATCCCTTCAGCTTTCTAATGTCTTCTTTTTTATATGGGAATGTTAGGACCGAGCAGTATTCTAATTTGGGTATGATCAGTGTTTTCAGTAGAGGAATCATTATATTTCTATCCCTTCGTTTAAAGGTTCTCAGTATCTGCCCAGTTATTTTCTTTGCTCTGTTTACTGCTATCTTATTTTGTGTTTCAAATTTCGCATCATCACTCATTACAACCCTTAAATCTTTTGCTTTAGAATTTCTCTGAATTTCCTGTCCATTTGGGGTATAATATTCCATGGATTTTAGGTCCTCTCTCTTTCCGTACGGTAACGGCTGAAATTTCTCAGTGTTAAACTTCATTTTGTTGTTTTCCGTTCACTTGTAGATTCTGTTCATGTCGGTTTGTAGAGATCCTATATCTTCTGGGTTTCTTATTTTTCTACTGATCTTTGTGTCATCGGCAAAGAATGTTAATGTGCTGTTTCTGGTAACGTCCTCATCTATGTCAGTTAGCATGATTATGAAGAGTAGTGGAGCTAACACTGTTCCTTGTGGTACTGAGCTGAGGACCTCTGATTCTGATGAAGATATTCCTTGTACTGTAACGACTTGCCCCCGCTCACTAAGGAAATTATATATCCATTTCCCTACTTTTCCTGTTATTCCCATATATTTCAGTTTACGTATTATGATTTCATGGTCGCACTTGTCGAACCCTTTGGCAAGGTCTGTGTATATTACATCATAGTTTTCATTACTTTCCAGTGCATCAATAATGTTGTTGTTGTGTTGCATTAGTTGTGATAAGCATGATCTGCCTGACCGAAACCAATGTTGGTTATCATTTAATTTTTTCTGAGTTTCCAAAAAGTCATAGCTTTTCTGTCTAACTATTCTTTCAAGTATTTTAGCGACACTGGCCTATAGTTTTTGGCCTCGGAGCGATCTCCTCCTTTATATATTGGGACTATGTTTACGCTCTTCAGGATGCCCGGTATTTCTCCCGTGTCTAGTGATCGTCTCCATATCCAATATAGGGGCTCAGCAATTGCATTCTTGCAGTTTTTTATCAGTGTGACATTCAATTTGTCCGGTCCTGCCGCTGAGTGAGCTTTTAGTTTCCCTATAGTTTGTGTAATATCATCTGTCGTAAAGTCGAAGTCCGTTATACTTTCCCCTTGTTTCTTCTTCAAAGAACGCGTTTCTATCGCATATCAATTTGTCAGTTTTTGGGATACTGAAAGAAAATTCGTACCGAACTCTTAATATTTCAGATACTTCTGTTAGATCATCAGATAAAGCACTGTCTTCGTTTTCAAAGGTCCGACAGTCGTATGGTTTTTCGACTTTCTTTTTGCAAAATTATAGACGTACTTTGAGTTAACCTTTATCGCTTCGTCGTCTTTTTCTGTATGTTTCTCAAATAGTTCCTGTATGACGCAATCGATACTCTGCAGTTTATCATTTAATATTTTTCTAATATTGTTATCTTCACAGTTCCTTAATTTTACAGTCACTCTTTTTCTCTTTCGGAACAATGACTTTTGTCTCTCGAACCTGCTGCTCTTTCCTCTTTGTTGTATTTTTGGGACATGTCTTTCCACAATTTCCAGCGTCTTCTCCTCTAAGGTCATTAGCATCTCTTCTGTTGTCTTGGCCTCGAAAATGATTTTCCAATCTATTACTTCCATGCTGGATGCAACACCTTCTCAGTTTATAGCTTTGGAGTGAAAATTAAAAATTTCGAATTTGCTTCTTTCTGTTGTCCATGTTCTTTCCTTTCCTGTTGCTTTTATATTGGTTGTTATTTCAACAATGTTGTGATCCAATATTATAGTTGGGGATATTTCTACATTATCAATTAGGTTGCTGTTGTTTGTGAATACCAATTCTGGGCAGTTGTTTTTCTTGTGTTTTCTGTTATTTCTTGTGTTAACATAAATTCATTAGCTAGAGCTAGTAGCATTTTTACCTGCTCCTGGTCTTCCCGTGTGCCCCCCTTGTTCTGGTGTATACATATATTTTTTCCTATCCTTTTGTATTTCATGAATGGGAAATTAAAATTACCATAGAGAAAAATAATTGGGGTTGGAGAGTGTAGATATTTTATCCAGTCTCTTACCTCTGCAATGGAATCTGAAGATTTTGAGGTTGGCGTGTTTGGGGGTCTGTACATTACAATTAGTACCATATTTAATTTTTCAACTTTTGTTGTTGCACATTCTACGCAGCTTTTTGAGGTACTTATGGTCATTTCTGTCAAATGCCTTTCGCGTGTGTAAATAATACATCCTCCTTTACGTCTCACTGTTCTGTCGGCTCGGAGGATGTTATAGTTGTCAAGTTGTATTTCTTTTTTGTCGATACAGAACTCACAGTTTTCACAGTTCGCCTGGCATTCCTTAGATGGGTTTCCGTGAGGCATGCAAAATCTGCTCCAGTTTCTTGCATGAGTCCTTTCAGGTATAAAATTTTGTCCGAGGAATGGTTTGATTTAAGGCCCTGTAGGTTGGCTAGGATTATTTTTATTTTTTCCCTCTTGTTTTTACATACTTGTGTTGCCGATTCATTTTCCAATGGTGGTGCCGTTTTGTTGCTTTGTGATCCTGCGAGAATTTTCCTCTCTTTATCTGTTTCGATAACCGTTGTCCCGATATCGCATGTAATGCCTTTCTGTATGCCTTCTGTACGGGTCTCGGATCCCTGTATTTGTTCGTTGGCTTTGTATTTGTTGGATAGTATTCAATAGTTGAATTGTATGGGCTACATCTAAAAAAATGGTAGCCCTTTTTGTTGCTGGTTTCGTCTGCTCACCTGTCGATTCCTTTGAGGGTGGTGGTAACGGCATTTTTGTCCATATTTACACCTCCCATATCTTGCATAGGTGTTGCAGACAGTAAGATGGTGGAACTTGCACTTTTTTAAAATTTGCAATATCCTCTTGTGTAATGTGTGTTACATAATGTGGGATGTGCATAGATGCATTGCCCGTCCCAATATCTGCAGTACCCTTTTGCGTAGTATTTACAGACGGTATTTTCTACGCTTCTATTTCTTGTTATCTGATTATTTTCTATGTTCTTAATTTTGATCTTATCATTATTTTTATTTGGCTGTGTATTTCCTACGTTTTTAGTTTTTATCTTTTCATCATTTTGCTCGTTGGGCAGTGTGGTGCCGCGTTTGTTAGCGGGCTAAAGATAAAGTAAAGGCCAATTTGAGGCTTTATTCAACATAAACATAGCATAGATCTGAAACACAGAAAACAATAATTAGTAAAGACTTGTTACACAGAAAACAATAATTAGTAAAGACTCATTACATTCCTCTCTTCTTTTATAATACGTGATCACAGAAAACAATAATTAGTAAAGACTTGTTACACAGAAAACAATAATTAGTAAAGACTCATTACATTCCTCTCTTCTTTTATAATACGTGATACTTTGCACGGTAAGAAACAAAACGACAAGTTCAAGATATTTTGGAAGAAAGAAGAGTCTACAAGTTTAGGCGTTGAGCTGGGTATCTGATTCGAGTGCTTCTTCTCAGAGGGGGACTCGTCTCGGAGGTTACTGACACAGGTGGGCCTCTCTCGACTTCGACTGGAGTCGCTTCGACGGGAGCTGTTGGGACCGTGTGTCGGCGGATCTCAGCGGGTTCTGAGTCGTCCGTTAGCGGGGTGGAATTGATTGGCGGACTGGGTACGGGGGGTTCATAGTGATTCGTGTCATCCGTATTGCTACGTCCCGCCGGTGCCAGGTCCCTGATGGATACGGTATCTTCTCTCCCATTCGGATGCCGTATAAACGCGTAGTTGGGGTTTGCCTCAATTAACTCAACTTCCTCGACGAGGGGGTCGTTCTTGGATCGGCGAATGAATTGGCGAAGGAGTACAGTTCCCGGAGAAGACAGCCACGTCGGTAGTGCAGAACCGGTAGAAGTACGCCGCGGGTGCGTGAATAGACGCTCGTGAGGAGTTTCGTTCGTGGCCGTACACAGCAGCGATCTAATCGAGTGCAGCGCGTCTGGTAGGACGGACTCCCATTGCGACATCGGCAACCCGCGATCTTCTATGGCTAGTTTGATGGTGTTCATGATGATTCCATTGTAACGTTCGCATTGCCCGTTTCCTTGGGGGTGATACGGCGTTGTGCGACTAGTCGCGATACCATGTTTAGTTAGGAACAGTTTTAGTTCCGAAGACATAAACGATGTCCCTCGATCTGTGTGGATGTAAGAGGGAGTTCCGAAGGTAGAAAATAACTCGGTGAGACGGGCGATAACGGTTGACGTGTTCGTATCACGGCACGGGAAGGCAAAAGGAAAGCGTGAATACTCGTCGATTACTGTTAGGATGTAAGGTCGCGAAGTTGCGCTCGGAAGCGGGCCTTTAAAGTCGATGTTAAGTCGTTCAAACGGGGACATGGCCCGTATTAAGTGACTAACTTCTGGTTTATAGTACTGTGGCTTACATTTAGCGCATGTTTGGCATTCCGACGTAACTCGTTTGATGTCATCCACTGAGAATGGTAGGTTCCTAGCTCTCACAAAATGAGTCATTCGGCGGACTCCTGGGTGTATCAGATTAACATGCAGCTGGGCGAGGGATATTCTTGGAGTAGCAGCGCAAAAGGATCGCGACAATGCGTCTGCGGCTCGGTTCTCGGGGCCAGGTCTGTATTTTATTGTGAATGAGTAGCCGGCTAGTTCTACACGCCAACGGAGAATCTTATCGTTCTTAATACGACCAGTAGCTTTTCCATCGAACATGAAAGATACGCTCCGCTGGTCGGTGACGACAGTAAAGTGTCGATAAGCTAAGAAGTGCTTCCACTTGCGAATGGATTCGATTACAGCGTATGCCTCCTTTTCAACGATGTGATGGCGACGTTCTGTGTTATTCAGAGCGCGAGAAAAGAACGCCACCGGGCGGCCGTTCTGGGTGAGGGTGGCTCCGATTGCTGAAGAGGAAGCGTCCGTCTCCACAGTGAACGGCAGTTCTTCATCGATTGAACCGACGACAGCTTTCGAGATATCATCTTTGAGTGTTTGGATCGTTGATACTTCCTCGCGAGTTAATGGGAATGATGAAACGTTGAGCAGAGGTTTGATCTTGAGGGAATAGTTCTGAATCCATTTAGCATAGTATGCGAATAGTCCGATTACGCGTTGTAGAGACGACTTGTTGCGAGGAGTTTGAAGTTCTTGTAGTGGCCGGAGGCGTTCGGGATCGGGCCGCAATACGCCATGAGAGATAGAATATCCGAGCAGGTGCACTGATGTCATCGAAAGCTTGCATTTTTCCTTGTTTAGACTCAGATTTACTCGTTTAGCGGCTTCCCAGAAATGTCGAAGGTTCTCATCTTGCTCTTCCCAAGTGGTTCCGCAGATGGTGAGATCGTCGAGGTAGGCGTATGTTGATGATAAGTTGTTCGAGGATATGAATTCGTTCATGACGCGCTGGAAGGCCGCGGCTCCGTTAGTTACTCCCATAGGGATCCTTCTGAATTGGTATAGATTTCCGTCAGCCTCGAATGCTGTGAAAGGTCGTTCAGACGGATCGATTTCTACCTGGTAGTATGCGCTTGACAGATCAATTACGCTGTAGTATTTGTGTTGTGAGACTTTGTTGGCTATATCATCGATTCGCGGAAGAGGATATGCATCTAGCATGGTAAATCGGTTGACGGTTTGAGAGAAATCGATTACCATGCGTTTTTTTTTTGTTTCGGTAGATGTGATGACTACTTGAGCACGCCAGGGTGAGTTACTGGGTTCAATTATCTTGCGAAAAATGCTCTGTATGAATTGGCCCACAATTAACCCACCCCTTATATCTCCAGTCTAACTATAGAGTAGATCAAGTCTAGCCTAGAGGGGTCAGCCTAGAGATTCCGGAAATGGTCCAGAGCGGGCAGATAAATTGAGGTCCACAGTAGGATTCCTCACCAATTTAGGTTAGGGCAATCTACCTTCACCTTTGTTAAGCTATGAGTTGATGCTGGGTCTTAGGCCACAATGTAGGCCTAACTTGTCTGACCCAGCTTAATTCAATGTGATTAAATTGATGGGTTAAAAACTCAATTAGTCACTTACTGTTAGTTATTGGAGTGTCTCCCTTCTCCGGTTGTGTAACTGTCGAGAGCGCACTTGCTGGTGCGTCCTCTCGCCCCGTTGTTCGTTTTCGTACTCCTTTGTTCTCCTCTTCGCGGGGCTTTTTCCACCAGCGTTGTCTTGGTTTTTTCCTCGGTTGGTTGAGCGGTAATGTATCTCCATTACAGAGCACGCTCTTCTCACACAGTATATAAATACTAGTGTGGAGAATAACTCTGGTGAGCAACCAATTGGTTTCATCCACCCAGTTATTGACATAAAAGGAATTTAATAATTGTTAGATTAACTACCTACCTACTCAGTGAACCATTTTCGTTACCTCCCAACTACCCACTCATCAGTTTTCCATATACTGGGGGCCCCGGGAGATAAAAAATTTTGGTGTCATTGTCACCAATTTTTATGTCTGAGTGTAGACTAGCTAACTATTTAACTGTAAATGCCTGTTAATCTGATTAACAGTGCCTATCCTCACCTTCTCATGGAGAAGGTGTAGCATTTAATTAGAAGAGAAAATATACAAACATAGGATGAAACTGTCTATGGTCTTTACCATAAGAAAAGAAAAAATGAAAGTTAGAAGATAAAATTACAATTCCCCAGCATCTATTTTTTGTTGTAAAAATAGTCGCGCCTTTAATGCTGTTTGTCGCTGAGGTCTTGTGTCTGTCAATGTTGTAGTAGGATGCGTTACCACTCCTACTGTCAAAGGAATAGTTACTGGAAGTTCAGTGTCTCCAGTTGTTACTGTCAGTGGAGAAGGTTCTCCAAAGTCCATTGTTTTGGGTCCAGACTCTAAAGGGTACAAAAGAGAAATGTCTCTTGTTGTGTCACCCGTTGAAGTCCTTAATTTGACCACTCTTGTTACCCCGTCTGCCCCTGGTCTGAGTTCTGAAACTCTAGCCAGAGGCCAGTATTGTCTTGGAGTACTGTCATGTATGAGAACAAGGTCCCCTACCTTAATTGTGTCAGACCAATCCTTCTTAGTCATTTGTTTATGTCTCTCCCTTAGACCCATCAAGTACTCAGTTTTCCACTGTTTAATGAAATGAGCTTTAACTCTAGTTAAATGTAGTAACTTAGTCTGGAGTTCATTATGTCGTTGAGTCCAGTTTGGGTCTTCTGAAGAGTCTATATTGTAGTCCGGCAGGAGACTAACTTGTTCTCCCCGAATCAAATGATTTGGAGTTAATGGTTCCGGGTCATTAATGTTGTCACTCACATAAGTGAGTGGTCTATTGTTAATGATGTTCTCAATCTCAGCCAGGAGAGTGAGTAACCCAAATAAGTGTATCTGTTTTTTGCCAATTGCTTTCTTCAAGCAATTCTTTACTGTTTGTATATTCCTCTCCCAGATAGAACCATACCAAGGAGAGGCAACCGGAATATACTTCCACTTTATGTTTGAATTTTGTATATATAATTGTGTGATTTCATTGCTTAACAAGTCGTGGATGACTTGTTCACCAGCTTTGAAATATGTAGCATTGTCAGTCCAAACTGTCTTTGGTACTGAATGTCGTGCACAGAATCTCTTAAAGACAGCAACAAAAGATTCTGCTGTAAGGTCCTCCACAACATCCAAATAAACAGCTCGTGAGGCAGCACATGTAAACAGTACAATGTACATTTTTTGTTCAGTGTCACCCACCCCTACAGTCAATGCTCCTGTATAGTCAATGCCTACAGTCTCAAAGGGTCTGTTGAGAGTAACTCTCTCCTCTGGCAAAGCAGGAGGATTTGGTTTCCTATAGGGCCTAGCATGAATACGCCTACATGTGACACACTCACTCAGGACTGTTTTAACAGTGATCCTTCCCTTGGGTATCCAATAAGTTTTTCTTAATGTAGTTAGTGTCTGTGGTACCCCCATATGATATACATCATTGTGTGTTTTTCTGATGATTAATGTTGTCAAATAGCTAAATCTAGGTAAAAGGATTGGATGTTTGCTTTTGTATGACAGTTTTGATTTGTCTAATCTCCCTTTACACCTTAGAAGGCCTTCCTCATCTCTGAACAAGTTTAGATCCACAACTACTGATGGTACAGGTTCTTTTGTTTGTTTCCCATTAGTTAAGAATTCTAACTCTTTATTGGACTCTTTTTGTTGTGCATGGCCTATCCAGTATTTGGTTGCAACTTCTGTATAATTATGATTATTTTTATTTAGCTGTTTGTTAATTGTAGTTAAACAGTTGTGAGCAAACCTCAAACAGTAGGCTGTAACCCTGACAAGTTTGTTGAAATCAGAATACTGTTCATAATTAGTGATTGGTCCAACCTTTTCATTTGAAAAGATTAAATTTAATGTCAAGTTAACTTGTTCCACAGGCCATTGGACTGTATTACAGAGCCACTTAGGTCCCATAAACCAAGTTTTGTTTGACTTCAACAACTTGTAGGATAAACCTCTGGTCAGAAAGTCTGCTGGATTTTGTTTAGTTGGAACATAGTGAAAGTTTACTTGTAGGCTTTCATTAGCTTCAGCTATTTCTTTTAGCCTATTTCTTACAAAGATATTCTTACTATTAATGCTATCATTCCGTATCCAGGCAAGACAAATCTGACTGTCAAGCCAGATGTGGATATGAGTTAAGTACACATCATGGTAAGCATTCTTAAGCAATGAAATGGTTTTAATGGCTAATGTAGCAGCCAATAGTTCCAATTGAGGTATGGTTCGGGTAGGTTTGAGAGGTGCAACTTTCCCTTTTGCATAAATTAGATGACTTTCTGTAGGGCTTACAAGATACGCACAGCACCCATAAGCTTGTGTGCTTGCATCAGCAAACACATGAAGTCTCTGGGGCTTATCCCTAAACCCACAGCACCTTTGAATTTTAATGTTCTGCACTTTTGTTAAATCAGCAGCTAACTTCTTCCAAGATTTTTGATTTTCATTTGTTATTGGATCATCCCACCCAACATTTGTCCTCCAAATTTCTTGGAGGAAAATCTTTGATTTTATTGTTGAAGGCAGGAATAGACCCATGGGATCAAAAATTTTGGAAGCCTCTGATAATATTTGTCTTTTAGTATTTGCTTCCTCATCTAGTTTAAAACCTTTAGTACAGATTGAATCATGACTGTTAGAAGTTGCATCCAAATACCAGTTCATACCTAAAGTTTTAACTCTGTCTGATGGCTCAGTAAGACCATTATTATCCTTTAAAATCTTTTTGTTTAAATCCTCATCATTTGAAATCCACTCTCTAAGTTCAAAGTTACCTTGTTGCATAATGTTTTGAGAGTGTTCATAGACTTCAGATAATTCAGATTTGTTGTTGTTGAGCCTATTAGATTGTCTACGTAAAAATGTTCCTTAAGGAAGTTCAATGTTAAAGAGTTATTAAACTGGTTTAAATGATGTCTAATTGTCAATGCTAATAGGCTAGGTGAGCAATTGGCTCCAAACAACACAACATTAAATCTATAGGTTATGAACCCTTTATTCAAATCAAATGGATCCTTGAACCATAAGAACCTAAGTTGGTTCTTATCATATTCATTTTTAAGATTTATTCTCAAAAATGCCTTTGAAATGTCACTTTGTACGGCATATTTGTCTAACCTGAACCTCAGTAAGATCTTCACAAGGTCAGAAATGAGATTAGGACCCTCAATCAAGCAATCATTCAAACTGTGTTTATCACTGTCTTTGAGGCTACAGTTATATACTACTCTGAGTTTTGTTGTTGGGGCATCTTGTCGATAGACCCCCCTGTGGGTTAAATAATGACAACCATCTTTTTTAAAAGGGTTATTTGTTACTTCTTCAATGAAGCCTTTCTGTAGCTGTTCTTTGAAGACATCATTATATGATGGAATATTATTATCTTGTTTGAGTTTTTTCATTACTTTATATAAATGTCCTTTAGCTACTTTGAGATTATCTCTTAAAGTTGGACAATTTATTTTCCAAGGTAACTCAACAAAATAACTATTGTCTTTGCACTGAATGGTGTCTTCAAATCTTTCTACCATTAACTGATCTTCTGAAGTTTGATTTGTGTCATGTATACCCACAGATTCTAGCAACCATAAAGTTTGAATTGCCTCATCCAAAGTTTCATTTGATAATGATGAATTAATGTTCTCAGTTGAGATAATATTATTCAAAGTGTTGCTATTCTTACAGGTGTTATGTAGGACTGAGTTGAGGCACATAGTATTTGTTGGTCATGAACTGTTTTGGTTTAGGTCTAGGTTGTATTTTGATAGGTCACCCAAAGGGGCTATCCCTGATGGAGTCTGAATAGCTATACCATTACCTATCTCTACTATGCCCTTATGAATAAGATTAATATAATCTGCCCCTATTAGCATTTCAATGTTAGCTACTGTGTTGTTAGTGATATGTCTATCAGCTATTTTGTAGTGTTTTCCCAAATGATTTATGGTTTGTTCTAGTTTGGGTATAACCAGTTTGTTTTGTCCTACTTTAGAAATAATAACTGCTTCAATTTTCTTGAATTTACTTTCTAAATGTAGTTCCAGGCAGGGTGTGAAAAACTATATAGGGCATTGGGTTGATTGCCTGTTACCCTCATCCGTTGGAAATGTCCAGCAGATTTCAGTGGAGAGTGAACGACAAAAGCCCTATATATTTTCGTTAGAGAGTTATGAATATGTAGGTCTTTAAAGGACCTCTTTATATTTAATTGTTTATGGTAATTTTAGCGTCGGGATTTTAGACGCCCTAGAATGAAAATGAAATTGCCTCACCTTAATTTTGATGGATCTTAGTTTACTTCGATGCAGGGCGTTACGATCTTCTTCGGTGTAGGGCCGCCACGATGGAGTTACACGACGAATTAACACTTTGTTACTAATATAGGCAATCACTTATTAACCCCTGAAGGAATAGGCCTACCCTTTTATAGTCATTAGGTTTTATATTATAAGGAATTCACACAGAACTTTAGGGAGGACTTTAGACATCCTCCCTGTTTAAAGCGTTTACTGTAACATAAACAGCCCTGAGGCTATTCCTTTAATATATCTTCATATTTCTGTATAAATTGCTGATTTGGCAAAGGTTGTTGACTCTTTCTCCCTTGTATTTTGCATGGGTTAGCAAATGGAAAATTTGGTTTCACGTGAAATAAATGAAGGTTTCACGTGGTTATGCAGACCGACGCCTACATACGGTTTCTATGTATGTATGGCAATCATTTCATTCCCATTAGGCTATGTCAACAATCCCGAGCCAATTTTGTATAGATAATTAATTCAATTAATTAATAATTTATATTTAATTATGAAATAAAGGTATCACATACGATACCATGTTGTGGTTTTTCCATATACTGGGGGGGGGCCGGAGAAAAATTTGTGTTATAGATCAAATTTTTTGATAAACTCTGTGTTTTAAACCATATGAAATGGATTGAAAAGAATGAAATAGGAATTTAGGAAGAGAAAGGTTACTCAAGACCTATTTAAATATAAAAGTTCAAGAGGTTAGCTTCTCAAGTTTGGTTAAAGTTACTTCAATCAGTTCGACTCCCCTTAGGTATAGGAAATTTATGTTATTAAAGTAAAGTTATTAACTTTTGCTCATTATTTATCTGTGTAAATTTTATGTCACCAATTTTTAAATGCTGGTTTACTAATGTTGTTTTCGAGTTTCGTCATGTTTTGTTTTGTTAATGATTTATGTTTTAATTAAAATGACTTCTACGTTGGTGAGTTAATTGAAATGTACTGTACTTCCATGTTATGTTGTTTGGTTGAAAGAGTTTGTACTGTATTCAAACCTCCTACCACTTCAGACTAGTCAATACCCGTAGTTTTAGTGGAGTAAATGTTACTCCTCCACAGGTAGATCTGGAGGGCTTGGGGCTTTGAATCCTGTACTGTTTTTATGTTGTTTGGTCTCTGGCCATGAGAGGCCATAAAACCCTTGTAATAGTTTGGGCTGTGGCCAAGGGTAGGCCACAAAACCCTTGTAATAGTTTGGGTTGTGGCCATGGTAGGCTAAAAACCCTTGTAATAGTTTGGGTTGTGGCCAAGGGGAGGCCACAAAACCCTTGTAATAGTTTGGGTTGTGGCCAAGGGGAGGCCACAAAACCCTTGTAATAGCTTGGTCTGTGGCCATGGAAGGCCACAAGAACCTTGTTATAGTTTGGGTTGTGGCCATGGTAGGCCAAAAACCCTTGTAATAGTTTGGGTTGTGGCCAAGGGAGGCCACAAAACCCTTGTAATTGTTTGGGCTGTGGCCAAGGGGAGGCCACAAAACCCTTGTAATTGTTTGGGTTGTGGCCAAGGTAGGCCACAAAACCCTTGTAATAGTTTGGGTTGTGGCCAAGGGGAGGCCACAAAACCCTTGTAATAGTTTGGGTTGTGGCCAAAGGAGGCCACAAAACCCTTGTAATTGTTTGGGCTGTGGCCAAGGGGAGGCCACAAAACCCTTGTAATTGTTTGGGTTGTGGCCAAGGTAGGCTAAAAACCCTTGTAATAGTTTGGGTTGTGGCCAAGGGGAGGCCACAAAACCCTTGTAATAGTTTGGGTTGTGGCCAAGGGGAGGCCACAAAACCCTTGTAATAGTTTGGGTTGTGGCCAAGGTAGGCCACAAAACCCTTGTAATAGTAATAGTTTGAGCTGTGGCCAAGGAAAGGCCACAAAACCCATCTTAGATTACCTACAATTAATTTGCGTTTTATTTGTTATTCCATTTTTGTTTTTCCTCACTTTTTAATATAAAAGGTGTAGCATTTTATAAGTCCTCACTCTTTCCAAAATGAAAGGGTGTTGCAATTTAATTTATTTTCCATAGGAAATATTACAATGTTTTGTATATATTTATATACTGTATGTATAATTTTAATTTTGTGATGTTACAGTTCTGCACTTAATTTTTGTGATGTTACAGTTATGCACTTAATTTTTGTGATGTTACAGTTATGCACTTAATTTTTGTGATGTTACAGTTATGCACTTAATTTTTGTGATGTTACAGTTATGCACTTAATTTTTGTGATGTTACAGTTATGCACTTAATTTTTGTGATGTTACAGTTATGCACTTAATTTTTGTGATGTTACAGTTATGCACTTAATTTTTGTGATGTTACAGTTATGCACTTAAATTTTTGTGATGTTACAGTTATGCACTTAATTTTTGTGATGTTACAGTTATGCACTTAATTTTTGTGATGTTACAGTTATGCACTTAATTTTTGTGATGTTACAGTTATGCACTTAATTTTTGTGATGTTACAGTTATGCACTTAATTTTTGTGATGTTACAGTTATGCACTTAATTTTTGTGATGTTACAGTTATGCACTTAATTTTTGTGATGTTACAGTTATGCACTTAATTTTTGTGATGTTACAGTTATGCACTTAATTTTTGATGTTACAGTTATGCACTTAATTTTTGTGATGTTAATGAGTAAGTTAAATTGCTGAAATAAATTTTATAACCTACACCATAGGTTGAATTATAAATTTAGTGTTTTTAGTTAGAATAGGCCTTGAGTGTAAAGAGTAGGGTCTACTTTGTGAGGTAGGCTTCGTAATTTATTATTATTTATATGTAATGAAAAAGCCAAACATGGAATAAATTCTGTTCAGATGTCAAAATGTTAATTTATTATTATTTGTTTGTTTTAATTCTGTTTTTGTTATTTTATTCAAGGTTAAGGTTTTCACAGCAAATAACCCTTCCCCACACGGGCCACCATGTGAAAAACTATATAGGGCATTGGGTTGATTGCCTGTTACCCTCATCCGTTGGAAATGTCCAGCAGATTTCAGTGGAGAGTGAACGACAAAAGCCCTATATATTTTCGTTAGAGAGTTATGAATATGTAGGTCTTTAAAGGACCTCTTTATATTTAATTGTTTATGGTAATTTTAGCGTCGGGATTTTAGACGCCCTAGAATGAAAATGAAATTGCCTCACCTTAATTTTGATGGATCTTAGTTTACTTCGATGCAGGGCGTTACGATCTTCTTAGGGCCGCCACGATGGAGTTACACGACGAATTAACACTTTGTTACTAATATAGGCAATCACTTATTAACCCCTGAAGGAATAGGCCTACCCTTTTATAGTCATTAGGTTTTATATTATAAGGAATTCACACAGAACTTTAGGGAGGACTTTAGACATCCTCCCTGTTTAAAGCGTTTACTGTAACATAAACAGCCCTGAGGCTATTCCTTTAATATACAGTATCTTCATATTTCTGTATAAATTGCTGATTTGGCAAAGGTTGTTGACTCTTTCTCCCTTGTATTTTGCATGGGTTAGCAAATGGAAAATTTGGTTTCACGTGAAATAAATGAAGGTTTCACGTGGTTATGCAGACCGACGCCTACATACGGTTTCTATGTATGTATGTCAATCATTTCATTCCCATTAGGCTATGTCAACAATCCCGAGCCAATTTTGTATAGATAATTAATTCAATTAATTAATAATTTATATTTAATTATGAAATAAAGGTATCACATACGATACCATGTTGTGGTTTTTCCATTACTTCCAGGTCAATTGTCTTATAGCTATTTTTGTCCGAGTTATCCTTAACAAAGGATGCAATATTGAGGTTTTGTTCATTCGGGCTTGGTGTCAAACCCAATTTATTAACTACATTTTGTGAAACAAATGTTTGTTGAGAACAACAGTCTATAAGACATCTCACTGGAGTGGTGCTACCCTCACTATTCACTAAGTCCAAAGTAATAGTTGGTAAAAGAATCTCAGTGTTTCTTGTTACATTGTTTGAACAAACAGAATGTCCCATGAAAGTGGCATTTTCTTGATTACCTTTGTTTGGGGGAGGTATCTTTTGAGTTTGAGTACTATTGTTTGGACACTTTGGTGAATCACACATTGATGAGACATGTCGTAAACTTTTACAAAACTTACACTTGAATCTTAACCTAGATTTACAGTCTTTCTTATAATGTCCCTGGCCAGTACACTTTTTACACAGTTTCAACTGTTCACATCTTTTAGCTCTTTGGTTAAAGTCTGAATATTTGTCACACCCAGTACTACTGTGTTCATTACTTGCACAAAATTTGCAATGTGGTGTGTAAGTTGAGGCAGCAGTTACATTAAAGTTCTGTAATGTAGGTGTTCGTGTATTATAGTTGGTCACATTTGATTCTACAGTATCAAGTTTTGTCTGTTTGGCTGTAGCTAGTTGGTCTCTGGGAACAGTCTTTGGTTTATCCATAGTCTGGGTCTTATGTGTTGGAAAATCTCTCAATTTGTAATTAGTTAGGATATTGGGGAAGTGTTTTCTTATATCTTCCAGATTAGGATAATTTTCTCCCGTCTTTAGAATTAAAATATCTTTAACCCTCGAAGGAAGGCACCTAAGTACTATGCCTTGTATAATCCAAGATGAAGCTTTAATATCTATCTCATTGCTAACCAGTTGTCCTATAATAGCTTCTAATTTTGTATAAAAAATTTCCATATCACTATGGTTATCTTTTATGGGTGCAAATTCAAAAATTTGTTGAGATAATTCATATACAATCTCATCTTTATTATGTAATGTAATTACGTTTTAAAAGATCAGTAGCTACTTCATATGAATTCCCTACGGCTGGTAAATAGGCTATCAGGTTATAGGCTGGGCCTTTAAGGGAACTAGTTAAGTAACTAAACTTTTCAACAGTTGAAATATAATGTTTATTACCTATTAAATTCTCAAATTTGTCAATGAAAGATGGGAATTGTACCGTGTCCCCTTCAGATGTTGGTACTAGCAAAATGGGTAACTGAGCCCTCAATTCTTGTGACTCAGGATTTAGCATGCCACTTAAATTTTGTTGAAGGTTAGCTCTACTTTGATTAAAATCAGAATTAGGTTTTTTTGGTGTTAAGTCAGTCAAACGAGACCGTAGTCTCCTTATTTGCTGTTCAATTGAGATTACCTGATCATCATCATCAGCGTAAAGGTCTATCAATTGTTCTTCAGCCATTTCGGATTCAACTAACTCTGAAATACTCTCATTAATGGCTATTATTTCCTTCTTTTTAATTTCCAATTTAAGAATTACACACTCTAAATTTTCCTTACCTGGTTGTGTAATATTGTTAAAAGTGTTCACAGCCTTTGTAACAGCTCCCAACTTTGCCCCCCTTTTCTTTTTTAACTTTTTCAATTCCGCACTGTCCATGTCTAAGTCAAAATTGTTTAACTGGGGATCGTAATGAAATAGAGGACAAGAAGAAATTACCAGAGAAGAGAGAGCACAGACAAAACAGTCAAGTTTAAATTTGGTTTAATCCCCACCAAGTACTTATGTCACTCAGGTCTAAGCTTATAAGAGAATGAGACTCCTTAAATGTAAATGTTTCCTAGTTAGGCCCTAGGTTGTAGACCTAATTAGGCTTGATTAGGTTAGGCTTAGGCTTAGGCTTAGGCTAGACCATTTAGCCTAATTCTGCAATTTTTGTTAAGTAAGGTTAAGGTTTGCAAATTCCCCACACACGGACCACCAATGCGAAAAATGCTCTGTATGAATTGGTCCACAATTAACCCACCCCTTATATCTCCAGTCTAACTATAGAGTAGATCAAGTCTAGCCTAGAGGGGTCAGCCTAGAGATTCCGGAAATGGTCCAGAGCGGGCAGATAAATTGAGGTCCACAGTAGGATTCCTCACCAATTTAGGTTAGGGCAATCTACCTTCACCTTTGTTAAGCTATGAGTTGATGCTGGGTCTTAGGCCACAATGTAGGCCTAACTTGTCTGACCCAGCTTAATTCAATGTGATTAAATTGATAGGTTAAAAACTCAATTAGTCACTTACTGTTAGTTATTGGAGTGTCTCCCTTCTCCGGTTGTGTAATTGTCGAGAGCGCACTTGCTGGTGCGTCCTCTCGCCCCGTTGTTCGTTTTCGTACTCCTTTGTTCTCCTCTTCGCGGGGCTTTTTCCACCAGCGTTGTCTTGGTTTTTTCCTCGGTTGGTTGAGCGGTAATGTATCTCCATTACCGAGCACGCTCTTCTCACACAGTATATAAATACTAGTGTGGAGAATAACTCTGGTGAGCAACCAATTGGTTTCATCCACCCAGTTATTGACATAAAAGGAATTTAATAATTGTTAGATTAACTACCTACCTACTCAGTGAACCATTTTCGTTACCTCCCAACTACCCACTCATCAGTTTTCCATAATCTCATCCCTGAGTAGCTTTTCGATTTCTTTCCCAATGAAAATTTTGTCCTCAGAGCAAAATCGTCTGGACTTCGTGGCGATGGGACGACAATCGGCAGTTAAGTTGCCGAATAGTGGTGGGGCTGAAATTCTTGATCGAGTAAGGCCGCATATATGGAGTGCTGGCTCCGGACCTCCGAAATTGATGTTCAATTCCTTGTGTCTGATTAAGAATGGGGTACCGAGTATTATGTCAGCGCACAGATCCGACAAGACGGATAGTTCGAGCTTTTCGTAGTCGCGGTCTCCCATCGTAACCTTCACTGTACATCGACCTGAGATGGCTGCGGATAGATTAGGCCGAGTGCGGAAGAATGGGCAGCTCTAAGTGTTTGGCTAGATCCTCACGAATGAAGTTGTCCGAGCTGCCAGTATCCAACAAGGCGAGACACGAACGGCCGTTGACGAGGATATCGACTGTTGAGTTGGTAGGCATGGAGGAGCTACACGATAGAGTGGTACTAATGGTCGCTAATGCTGCGGCTGAATGAGACGCTGTGGTTTTATCCTGTTTTTGACGTGCCGAGGAAGTACTTGAGCGGCAGACTTTGGCCCAGTGGCCGGTCTTTTCACATTTCGCACAGATAGAATCCTTTGCCGGACACCTGCTTCGTGGGTGGCGTCGAGACCCGCAGAAGAAGCACAGAGCGGCTTTGTTGTCGAAATTCGTAGCGGCTGAAGAGTTTGGGAGATCGTCTCCTTGGACGCAGGCAGGCCGGGCAGAGTCAGTAGTCGGCGACGGTTCGTGGCGAGAGCCAGTGGCTGCAACAGCACCGTAATGAGTGAGGTACGATTCTGAGTTTTTCTGGGCCTGATCTAATGTTCGAGCCTGGACGATAGCCTTTTCCAGTGAGAGTGTGTCATTTTCGAGTAAGCGGGTGCGGATGGCGCTATCTCTAATTCCTCGGATGAAAGCGTCTCTCACAGATGAACTCCTGTTTTCGTCGGCGGAAACCGATTTGAAGTTGCAGTCATTGGCTAGTTGTTGAAGAATTTGCAAGTACTCATCGAGGGTTTCCTCGGGCTTTTGGTGACGGGTGGACAACAGGTGGCGAGCGCATACCTCGTTTGGCTTCTTGACGTAGGTGGCCTCTAAGGCTGCCATGGCATTCTCATAAGTAGAGCAGTCTTGAATGATATCAGCGACATCGGGGCCGATATGTATGAAGAGAACCTCCAATTTATTGGGGTTGTGTTCGGCGATAGTACTCAAGAAATATTTGAATCCGCGCGACCATAATTTCCATAGTTTCCCAGCTTGGGGAGAATTCGGAGAAGTAATAAATTTATCCGGGTGAATCACCTTCTCCATGATATAGTAAGATTACTGGATGAATATTTGCTTGCTGTATCTGAAAGGCCGACTGAATGGCTGATTGAAATGTTGAATAAATTGTGGTGCCGCGTTTGTTAGCGGGCTAAAGATAAAGTAAAGGCCAATTTGAGGCTTTATTCAACATAAACATAGCATAGATCTGAAACACAGAAAACAATAATTAGTAAAGACTTGTTACACAGAAAACAATAATTAGTAAAGACTCATTACAGGCAGCTTTACCACCTCGCAACTTTTACTTATCTCTTTTCTTTCATCTATGTCTTCATTCCGTATTATTATTCGTTATTATATTGTTATTCGTTATCTCCTCTTCTCTCTCTCATCCATCCGAATTTTCATTGGGACATTTCAGGACTCTTATTTCCCCCATTATTTCCACCTTTTTGTAACACTCAAATTTACTTTCTCCATTTCTTTACATACCGCAAAGGAGTTTACAGTCTGTGTACATGCGTCACACAGAAATTTCATTTCCACGATCTGTTTCGCGTTCGAGACGAGAGATATTTTCCTATCATCCCAATTTATGCAGATAAAGTCGTGCAGTTTTTGACAGAAATCGTATTTTATTGCTGCATTTTCAGTTGTTTCCAGATTACACAAATTGCAGATTAAGTGAGAATTTTGACCCATGGTCATGCTAGTCATTAATTATCGTAAAAAAAATACACACACAAATTATTTTTTTCCTTTCTTTCTCTTTTATTTCCTTTCAATGGTCACGAGCGTTTTCTGACCGTTGCGTATGACCTTTTTCCTGCCTTGTTTCAAAATTTATCGAATGCCAACCGTATTATGGTTTAAATATACACGTTAAACTGGTGATAATTTATGTAAACTGTATTGTACTTTCTTAATTTTAATGAATTTCACTTTATAATTTATATGCAGGGATTCACATAATAAACCGCCGAGTAGATTATTCCCTTCTTATTTGGGTGTTAATACAGAGAGAGACAACACGTCCATTCCCCACAAGGTACAAGTAATATATATATATATATATATATATATATATATATATATATATATAATATATATATATATATATATTATCTCGCACGACTACTCCCGTTCCAGTGTTTCTAGTTGTACCCACCATTTGCTGGCAAACCACTGGTCTCCCCCTTAAGAGCAATTCATCTAACTGCTATTTTAGCCATTTTCAGTGCCACAGTATCATCTTAGGCCCGATTACTCCCGAACAGTGTAGTTCTAATGCTGCCAATTATACCTACATATTCCTGTTTTTGAAACAAAATTAAAATTCAATTTGTTCAAAAACTGTGGATGATGAAAACATTTTGTATCCATATTTTGTATTCTGTGTGCAAAAATCTACCAGAATCACCTTATTTTACTTGAGGAACAGGAAAAAAGTTCTAATTTGTTGTCCGGTGATGATTAGGAAATTATAAAAACTTGTAAAATAACGTAACCTTACTAGTAACTGTTCCTTAAGTTTTAGGTTCAATAATAAATAAAGAACAGATAATGTGTAAAGCGCAAATGGAACAATGAAATCATCTCGAAGGAAAGAGCGCAGCGCAAAGGAATCAGTTAGCGAAGAAGAGTCGGCTTTAGAAGATTACTTCAGGATTGAGTCAGACAGAGTCGTCGGAAGCAGTTTGTCCATTTTAAGATCATTTTTGCCCTCCCTTGTTAATATGTTTTCAACATTTCGATCCGAACCCGTGGGAAATAAAGCCTATGTTTAAGATGAACTAATAACAGTAAATTCAATTAATTTCCCCCTTGAGCCGACGAGAGTGAATTCGTTCCGAGGCCCTGTCACGCGCGAGGCCAATCTCGTTTTTTTAGGCCTACTTGATTTTCGGTCAAGGGTTAACCTTGTTTAGTAATTGTGTAACGTAAGTGTAAAGTTAATTTAATTTGTGAAGAAAACATGGGATTAAAAGTATAGAAACTTCATTGTTTTTTAACTAAATTTATGTTAATGGTTAAAGGTAAATTCTGAAATTAATATAATGATAAACAATATTAGCTTACTGAAGTCAAGTGAAAAATTAATATGAAGAAAGACATCACCGGTTACGCTACCAACCAGGGGAAGGATCGCCATCCCGGGAGAGAAACTCCAAATCCTACACTTAACACAAAAAAAAAATGGTTTTAGATTATTCTTTATATATACGGAGAATACAGGGATCTTATTAAAAATTTGGACTGTGTCAAATTTTTTTGAAAATTTTGTCACTAGTACAGTTTTTTATGCTGATTCTAAATATGCAACTCATGTTTTGCGGAAATAAATATTTAACATTTTATTGGCGTTTGTTTGCAGGAATAGTGCCAGCTTCTCCATATGGACTCGCATCGTGGTGATCCGACAGCAACAATAATGATATCAAAACTAATTCAATATGAGTTGAAGCTAAATTTCAATAAAGATATAAACAAAACACTTTTTAAAGTTATATGGAAAGAAACTTCTTAAATTTACAAAAATAAGAAATAATAGATCTAAACGGCTAAGTTGAGTGGAGTAACCCAGATGTAAAGTGCTGTAAGTAAATTCAAAGCAACTTAAATTTGAAGTTTACGAAGCATTTGGTATTTACATAATTCCAGTCCAAAGGTATTGGGGGGGGGGGGCGACGTTTGGACCCCCCCCCTCAATTTCTTGCAAGTGCCCTTTTTTCAAATGCAAATGCCCTATTTGAATGATGTGTATGCCTCTGCAAACAAGTTTTGTTTTTGTAAATAGATCAAGGGTATTTTATTTTATTCAAATTCTATTTTGAGTCTTTATCCGTATACATTGTATTTCCAAATTTGGAGATGTAATGGTTTTCATAGGTGCCCTTAGTCATGGGCATCATTTCAAATTGGCTTTGAGGGGGGGAGGCGAAGAAGACAGTGAGAGGCCCCTCACATGTCAAAATTTATTAAGTGCTACTCACAATGTACTTTATAATCAAATTAATATAAAGAAGAATGATTAAATGGTATTAACTAGACTGGTTATTTACAGTTAACTATCAAATTATTAAGTTAAGCAATAAATCATGAAAGTTATATCACTTAATGTAGTAGAGGATATCTTCTAGACTTCATTTTTGCAAAATCATCAACCAAAATATCAAAATTAAGGTTTTTGACCACTTCTTTTTCAAAGGTCATCAGAAGCAAGTCATTCAGTCGATCATCTCTCATCGTAGTTCGTAAATAGTGTTTCACCAAACTCAACACAGAAAACAATCGCTCATTACGAGCAGTGGTTACTGGAAGAGTGATGATTATTTTCAAAATTTCAGAATAGGCTAATTATTATAAAGGTCTTAGGCTCTTCATACAACTGAATCAGATTCTTTGACTTTTCACTTTTGTTAGAAAGGTGTCTTTTGACAACAGAAATTTGAGATTGCAAAAGGATTTCATCCACACCAATGCTATACGAGTGTGCAAAAGAATTAAGTTTCCCTAATCCTAAAAAGTCTCCTGAGTTACAGTCAAAGGAAGAAATAGTTGTCCAAAGGGGCACGTTTTCTGAGAAGCGCCTATCAAGTTCTGAAATAACCCTATCTAATATGGAAAAATAATCTATTTTGGCTTTCATTGCAAGAGGGAAAGATGTGCTGCCAGAAACCTCAACATTACTTTTCCCAATGGTTGTGTCTATGAGAAAAAATGTTTGAAATGCGACGAGACCTTCTGAATTCTTTGTGATCTTCCCTCACTTTTAGCCACAGTTACTAAATCTGTGTTACCAGTGTGAATATTAAGTGACTCGGCAAAAGTCTTGGCTGTATCAAACAAACTAGAGAAAGCATTATCATTTCTCATGATCAAACCACCTGCACTTACAGCATGAAGAACTTCCCTCCTAACCAAATCGTTTTCTATTACGTCACATGAGATATGATTTTCCTTCACGACGGAGGCAGTTTAAATGTCAACCGTCTCTGCCCCAACCCACTTGTTGGGTCCCTGCCCCTACCCTCTCGCTTGGAGGCTGGTGGACTGACACCAGCCCATCATAAACTCCGATGCTCCTGCGCTCATTTGTTTTTTGTTTACTGTGACGTCAGACGTTACTCATTGAGCTTTCAATATTTTTTTGTCATAATTCAGTCATTATTTTATTCAAATTATTCTAAAAAGTTTTTAAATATTAAGTGCCTTTTTTGTAAGAAACTATTATTTGGAGGGCCTTGGAGGCCCCCTGGTCACCGTCATCTGGTGAACTTGGGGGAGGGTGCAACCGCCCCTCACGGCCCTCCCAAATGACGCTTTTGCCCTTAGTACTGGTGCAGCCATATCACTATTTTTATCTTCAGCTTATTCTGATACTTCTTTTAATTGGCAAGACATTTGGAAGTGTTTGAAAAATTTTCTGTGACAACTGTTGTACCCAAATTAGATTTTTATTTTGTATCATACTTGAATGAGACTGATCTAGTAAAACAATACAATTGATTGTACTGTGAAAAATGCTCTGTATGAAGTGGTCCCCAATTAACCCCCCTAATATCTCCAGTCTAACTGTAGAGTAGGTTAAGCCTAGCCTTGTAGGGGTCAGCCTAGAGATTTCGGAAATGGTCCAGAGCGGGCAGAATAAATTGAGGTCCACATTAGGATTCCTCACCAAATTAGGTTAGGGTAATTTACCTTAGCCTTTGTTAAGCTATGAGTTGATACTAGGTCTTAGACCACAATGTAGGCCTAATTTAGCTGGACTTAGTTTATATGTTATCCCCCAAACTGGGGTTCAGAAACACAACTGTTCACTTACTGAGTGTTATTAGACAGTGGTGCTAATTTCTTCCTCCTGGATTCCCTCTTTTTGCTCAATTTTTGAGAGCGCACTTGCTGGTGGAGATATTTTATTGTCTTCAAGCCCCTTCGTCCGCCATGCCAATCTTCCCACAAGTTCCTTCTGTCCTTCTCCCGGTTTTTTCACCAGCGTCCTTTTTGTTCGTTGGTTGATTGGTAGTGTGTATCAATACTACCAAGCACGCTGTATCACACAGTATATAAATACTAGTGTGGAGAATAACTCTGATGAGCAACCAATTGGTTTCATCCACCCAGTTATTGACATAAAAGGTGTTTAATAATTGTTGGATTAACTACCTCCCTACTCAGTGAACCATTTCCATTACCTCCCAACTACCCACAATGACATATATCAGTTTTCCATATTACACTCGCTCATTGGTGGTCTGTTTTATGAAAAAATTTGGATCACCTGAAGATCAGGGACCCCAGCCTTCGTTAGTTAGCCTTATAAGGCTAACTAACGAAAATATCACGACCTAACCTAACCACTCTTCAAGGGCGTACAGTTGACCTAACGATTGGTTAGGTTAAGTCGTGATATTTTCGTTAGTTAGCCTTATAAGGCTAACTAATGAAGGCTGGGGGGCCATGATCTTCAGGTAATCCAAAAATGTTAGTACTGTGTCCTTTTTATTTTATTTTGGTTAGGTTTAGTCGTGATATTTTCGTTATTAAAAATTGACTGCCAAAAATATTAGCGATTTTACCTAACTGACAATCGTCTATAACCAACGGGGGTAACAAAAGTACTTCTAAGGCTAACTAACGAAATATCACGACTTAACCAAACCAGTCGTTAGGTCAACTGTACGCCCTTGACGACTGGTTAGGTTAAGTCGTGGTATTTTCGTTAGTTAGCCTTATAAGGCTAACTAACGAAGGCTAGGAGCCCTGGATCTTTAGGTGATGTAAAGAAAAAAGTTGGGTAGAAATAACCACATATATTTTCAAATAAAATATAAAGAAAACAAATATTTACCACAAATAAATATAGAATAAAAATAATAACCCTCGTTTCTAACCAACCAACTAGTGAAGTTGGGTTTTCCTAATTACCAAAAAGAAGAAAGAAAAAGTTTCTGAGGCAAAGAAAAACTGAGCTCTTTGTTAGACATCGAAAAATTTTGACTGCTGAATCAAATGGGCTAGTTTTTTCATAAAAAATTCTCGTAGTTCCCCAACTAACCGGGCAACTTAAAGTCAACCTTTAAACCTCAATATTAACCACTGCAATTAAACCAAAAACTAAAACCCTGTTTAACTAAATAGTGACTTACCAGAACTAGGTGTAAGTAGCTTAATTAAAATACATAACTAAGGTAAGAGATTAAAACTAGGTACCTAGAAGAAACTCGAACCGGGCTACAACAGCCTAACTAAATAATTAATAAATGGCTGCAATAGCCCCTATTAAAACTTAAGGGCAATATAGCCCTAACTTAACTTAAGTAAAAACCTTCAAAACCTTAAACCTTTAAAAACAAAAACTTAAGGGCAATACAGCCCTAGCCTAATTTAAACTGCAAAACCTAGGTCTGGGAAATAGCCCCTATAAATAAATAACTTAGCAGTGTGCCAAATAGTGACAACAAATAAAATTCAAAATCTGTAAACTAAATGAAACGTATGGACTAGTTAGAAACAGAACGGGTAACGTTCAACTGGCAACTTCATTTTTGGTAAGTCTAAATTAATTTTAATGAATTTAGCTTGACCATAGTTAGTAATCTGGCTGCCGACCAATTTTTAACCTTAAAACCACTGCAGCCTACAGTGAAAAAGTCTGTAGCTATGTTGACAGTGTCTAAATGGGCCATTATTATTTCTATAATTAGTGTCTATTTAAAGTAAACTTAGCCTTAATATTGCACCTAAATAAAAATAATCTCTCTCTCAAAAAAAAAAAAAAAAATTTTCAATAAATTTTTCAATAGTGATCCTAAGTTGGTCAAAAGTGTAAAATAAGTTAAACCTTAATCATCATATGAATAATTCAGTCACCTTACCATAAATTTTCTTTGAGGAATCAGGTTGTCACTACAGCGGTGAATAAATAAGGACTAAATACAAGTGAACACTCAGCCTAAATTAATGTTAAATAAATGAAATTTTAAAGCAAAAATAAACTAAAAATCGAACAATCAAATTTAAAACAAATGCCCACAAAAGCAGGTAAGCTGCAAAATCTGTTTCAAAACTGACTTTTCAAATAGAACAAATAAATTAAACTCAAAAGGGAGTACAAAATTCAGACTTTGGAAAACGCGAAAGTTCAAACGAAATCAGTCACTCCAAACGCGGAACACGTTATCTGCACGAAGGCAAGACGAAGTATAAAAATCTAAATTTCAACATTCTTGATCATTAACCATTGACTGCGCTTATCGCACGGTTTCAAACGCCCGGCAGCGTGGTTTACGTTGCCGGTTCCATGGCGATGTTAAGCGAGCCCACAAACAATATGGTATGAAATGTGTACATATATATACAGTGATGGGCATCGATACACTAAAATCCCGAAGGCGATACCGATACATCGATACTCGTAAATCGTCTAAAGCGGCACCGATACATCGATACTTTATAGATGGCTAAAGCGATATCGATACCGATACATGTATCGCGATATATTAATACTATAAGAATGAACAAATCTTACTAATATGTAAATAAATTTTTACTTTGTATATTGGGTGTAAAAAACGATCAATTCAGTTAAGAAAAAATGTATTTTATACCAAGTTAGCTCACAGGAAAACTTAAATATTATAAACTTTTAACGAGGAACATAAGAAATTGTAAATAATCGTAAATCAATGATGTGTTGTGTGCATGCATTGTGCGTCAGGTGAAAATTGTGCACAACGTAGCGCGTTTCTGTATTGAAATTATGCATCTAAGGGGTTAATAGCTTTGGAAAGAGAAATATTTCTGTGGATGCGCGGCACGAAAAATATTATTAACATGATATCATTGATATGTATGATATAATTGTAAATATCAGGTCCCTTCAACATTATAACTTAAAACCATATTATTTGAAAAAAACAGAAATTCAGAAAATTTGCGGATTATACAATTGTTTACAATATTACTCTTACTATTACTTTCAGTTATTTGCATGAATGTATCGGTGTATCGATGAATCGATTTTTTTCGATACATTTAAGAAAAAATGACCTTAGCAATACCGATACCGATACATCGATCAAGTAGCTAAGGCGATACCGTTACCGATACAAAAGTATCGCTCGATACGTAACGCCGATACATGGCTCTCGATACTGCCCATCTCTGCACGGTATATATATATATATACCTCGGTGGTGTAGTGGTTAGCGTCGCTGACTACGAATCCATCGGTCCCGGGTTCGAGACCCGACGGCAGCCGGCGGGCAGCAAAACCCAGCTGTTCATCCTTCCACACAAATAAAAAGAAAGTGGTTGGTAGATAAATGGTACCCTAGGTGGCCTAGTGGTTAAGACGTTGGGCTGCTGATGGGGCGTGGTTCGGATTCCACGTTAAACTGTAGGTCTAAGGTGGAGTGAAAAGCTTGACCTTCGTCAGAATGAACAATTCGGGCGGAAGCTAACCAAAGTTTATATAGTGTTGGGAATAGCGCCGCTACCTTTTTAGTAGCGATAGCGGTAGCGCCGCTACTATTTAAATAAAGTAGCGAAAACGGTAGCGCCGCTACTTTTTAAGGCAATTCCATGGCGCTATTCGCTACTTTTATGAAAATTGAAATACAGTATTAGTTTCTGTCCTTACTGTCTACCTCTGTTCAAGGAAACATGTTGAAACAAGTCGGCTTGCTGTCTGCCTCTGTTCACGACGGCAACATGTTGAAACAAGTCGGCTACGGTTGCCCTGGACTGACTGTCAGTCTATTGTGATTTTCTATTGAATTATATTTTTTCATAATTAACATACATTTTAGAAAGTAGCGGTTGCGGCAAGAATAGCGGCAGCGCTACTCGCTACGTTATTTAAGAAAGAACGGTAGCGGTAGCGCCGCTAACTTTTCACGTGAATAGTGGTAGAAGTAGCGCCGCTGCTTTTGAAGAGTAATGCGCACAACACTGTGCACACACACACACACACACACACACACATATATATATATATATATATATATATATATATATATATATATATATATATATATATATATATGTGAAAAACGAAGACAGTGCTTTATCTGATGATCTAACAGAAGTATCCGAAATATTAAGAGCTCAGTACGAATCATTTTTCAGTATCCCGAAAACTGACAAATTGATATGCGATAGAAACGCGTTCTTTGTAGAAGAACTACAAGGGAAAGTATAACGGACTTCGACTTTACGACAGATGATATTACACAAACTACAGGGAAACTAAAAGCACACTACGCGGCAGGACTGGACAAATGGAATGCCACACTAATCAAAAACTGCAAGAATGCAATCGCTGAGCCCCTATATTGGATATGGAGACGATCACTAGACACGGGAGAAATACCCGGCATCCTGAAGAGCGTAAACATAGTCCCAATATATAAAGGAGGAGATCGCTCCGAGGCCAAAAACTATAGGCCAGTGTCGCTTATATCTCATCTCACTGAAATATCTGAAAGAATAGTTAGACAGAAAATCTATGGCTTTTTGGAAACCCAGAAAAAATTAAATGATAATCAGCATGGGTTTCGGTCAGGCAGATCATGCCTATCGCAACTAATGGAACACTACAACAACATTATTGATGCACTGGAAAGTAATGAAAACCATGATGTAATATACACAGACTTTGCCAAAGCGTTCGACAAGTGTGACCATGGAATCATAATATATAAACTGAAGCATATGGGAATAACAGGAAAAGTAGGGAAATAGATATATAATTTCGTAAGTGAGCGGTGGCAAGTCGTTACAGTACTATGAACATCTTCATCTTCATCAGAGGTCCTCAGCTCAGTACCACAAGGAACAGTATTAGTTCCACTATTCATAATCATGCTAACTGACATAGATGAGGACGTTACCAGAGACAGCACAGTAACATCCTTTGCCGATGACACAAAGATCAGTAGAAAAATAAGAAACCCAGAATATATAAGATCTCTACAAACCGACATGAACAGAATCTACAAGTGGACGGAAGACAACAATATGAAGTTTAACACTGAGAAATTTCAGCTGTTACGGTACGGAAAAAGAGAGGACCTAAAATCCATAGAATATATATAACCCCAAATGCGAGCAGTATTCCAATTTGGGTACGATCAGTGTTTACACTAGATGAATCATTATATTCCTATCCCTTCGTTTAAAGGTTCTCAGTAGCTGCCCAGTTACTCTCTTTGTTCTGTTTACTGCTATCTTATTTTGTGTTTCAAATTTCGTATCATCAGTCATTACAACCACTAAATCTTTTGCTTTAGAATTTCTCTGAATTTCCTGTCCATGGTCCTAACATGCCCATATAAAAAGAAGACATTAGACAACTAGAAGGAATTCAGAGAAGCTTCACAGCCAAGATCAAGGGGTGCAAAGAACTAAACTACTGGGAAAGGTTACGCGAATTAAACCTATAATCACTGGCAAGGAGAGAGAGAGAGAGAGAGAGAAATACACCATTATTTACACTTGGAAAATAATGGAGAAACTAGTCCATAACCTTACTCTGAGCCCTGTAACTCCCTAAAGAATAGTGAAAAGTAGAAAAGGAAGACTGTGTCGTGTTCCCAAATTAAAGGCGAGACAGGAAACATCCTCAAACCTGAAAGAAAATAGTTTTGTTGTGAGAGGACCAAAACTGTTTAATCAGCTGCCCAAAGACCTAAGAAACACGAATGGTGTTGCAGTGGATATCTTCAAAAGAAGATTAGACGCGTGGCTCAGAACAATTCCCGATGAGCCGGGCGTACCTGGCTATGTGAGGTGGAGAGTACAAGAAACCAACTCACTACTTCATCAGGCCAACTCGAGAGGAGGGGCAACAAGCTTGACCTTCGTGAAATGAGGAATCATCGCGCGGAACATTTGAGAGGTTGAAAGGTATATTTGCATATCAAACATGGGGTAATAGTAATAGACTATTACAGGATTTTTCAAGTAATAGTAATATTAATAGATCATAATTTTTTGGCTGTAATAGTAATAGAACGCAAAGTAATAGATAATAGTCTATTACTTTTCTATTACAGTTGCAGTGGACATATTGTGTAAACAAAGAACTGAAAAATGAACTAAATCTTCTCTAAACTAAAATAAACATGTATGTGAACTAATATTGTGGCAAATTTTCCTTCAGTAAACTAAAATTTATCAAGACCTACAGGCTACAGTCTCTGAAATTGTAATGATTTAGTTGAGACAAATATTTGTTATTTGGCTGCCGTTCAGCCTCATCCTGGATCCATGAGTGCAGAGCCCTCTGCCTCTCAGCCTCATTCTGGATCCATGAGTGCAGAGCCTTCTGCCTCTCAGCCTCATCTTGGATTCATGAATGAAGAGCCCTCTGCTTCTCAGGCTTATCCTGGATCCCTGAATCCAGACACTACTACATCGCCAGCTCAATACCATCTCACAAAGGATACCTCCAAGGGGCCTTGGTGAATCGGGATGCTGGGAATGCAGTCGGGGGTCATGATGAGGAGGCCTCTTGGACGATGGTGATAAGGAGGGTCCGGAAGCGAGCGACCCCTCCGAGAACTGCAACCACTTCAGTAGCTAATGGTGGTGGTCCATCAAGGGGGTCTGGTCCCATTCATGCACCGGCTAGAGGGAGTCAGCCTGTGGCAAAGGCTGGCAGAGAACGGCGGGGTATCATAGGGGCTGCCAAAACAGATCGTATGATGACTGTACCAACGAAGACCGCAAGCATTTTCGTCTCGAGATGTCGACCTGATCTTACGGCCGAGGAGCCAGAGCATTTTTTAACCTAGTGAGTGGACGACATGAATGTCACCCAGTAAAGAAAATTTGTCGCCCAGTAAATGAAATTTTAGGGTACTGGGCGACAAAGAATTTTCAAAATTTGTAAAAATGGAATTGTCTTGGGAGTTGTCTTGGGAGCATTGTCTTGGAAGCCATATAAATACATATAATACATGCATATATGCCACAATTAGAACTGTATCCTAAATGTAAATATGAAATTTACATTGAATATTTATATACAGATAATGCTAGTGTTATTTCAGACCACACGGGGATGGTGGCCTGATTAGCAGTGGTGGGCACCGTTAACCAAAAAGTTAACTTCGTTAACCGCTAATCCGTTAACCAAAAAGTTAACTTCGTTAACCGTTAATCCGTTAATTCGTTAAACATGTAACGGAAGTTACCGATAAACCGTTAACGTTAACTTTTATTATAAAAAAAATGAAAAACACAATATATATATAATTTAATTTTCCCTCTTCTTCTCGTTCTCCATTTTGTCCATGAGATGCATGTTGCCCTTCATGAAAATTAGCATATCAAAGTTTTCATCAGACAGGGATGATCTCTTGGCCCTCAGGATGTCCTTGCCCATAGAGAACAAACGCTCCACTGCAGCACTGGAGGGGATGGCTGTGTTGAACTTGATGAACAAGTCCACCAACACTTGCTCACCCAAGAAGGCAGCATCTGTCAGCAAGTCCTTGGAGTTGGTCTCCAGCCAGGTCTTGACCAAGTTCTGGGCCTTGCCCTTGAGTGACCTGTGGCTTATGCTGCTCTCTTTTGTCTGGATGACAGCACTGAAGAAGTCATCCTCCTCCTCCTCCTCGTTGTTGCTGCCTCCACTGTTGCTGCCCACTTCGTTGGACTGCTGCTTCATGGCCTCCTCGACTGTACCCTCCATGCTTTTCCTCACCCTGGCGACCTTGGTGTTGTCATACTTGTCCAACCAGATGAGGCGAAACCTGGGATGGAAGGCAGCAGCCAGCTGGCATTCGTCATCCTCCAGGAGGGGCCCAAACCTTTTGTCGATGCCTGCCAAAAGTGCGTCGACCAAGGCGCTGCAGTAGGCGAGGCCCTTGGACTTCAAGTCCTTAAGCCTGAAGATTGTCGCAGCAACTGTTGGCAGCAGAGTCCCAAGGTAGGCTTGTTCCTCCCCCTGGATCTTGTTTATTTATGAATTTTTTGGGTTAACGGACTTGAGTTAACGGAAGTTAAATGTAACGGAAGTTAATTAGTCCGATAATGATTTTCAAAGTTAACTTAAAAGTTAAATCGTTAACGAAAAAGTTAACTTCGTTAATTAACGATTAACGGATTAACGGTTTGTGCCCAGCTTTGCTGATTAGGGAACATCCGGATCCATAGTATCCTTAATCCAGGAGTGTGCTGGGACCGGTTTGGTCCGGTTCGCCCGAACCAGTTGTTAAATTTTGATTGGATCACCGAACCGTTTGTTTGTTTTTAACAAATATTTGACAGTCAGTAGAAATTGTTATATCTAAATTTTTTTTTATTTTTTCAGGATTTTATAGAAAAATATAAATAGTATCACAAGCAGTGGTCGTTTCAATATTTATTTATTTTTTGATGAAAAATTAGTTTATTTTTAGATAATTATGTCATTAGTGAGTATAAAGAATATGTTAAATAATTTCTGCCAAAATGTTACAAAATGCTGTTTGGAAAAGCAAATGCGTTGGCTTCCGGGACTCCGCCCCAGACCCCCTAGCTTAATGACTCGCGCTATTGGCGCTCGCCAATTTACACCCCTGTCTGTATCAGAACCGGTTGTTAAGAAATTGGCAGCACACCCCTGCCTTAATCTCGCCCTCCCCCCACTTCCCGATCTGCCTTTGTCGCCCACTGGGAAAAGCTTAAAAAATGCTCTGCGAGGAGCTGCAGGCATTTGTGGAAGATAAAGTGAACCTTCAGGTTACATGAAGGAAAATTGACTCCAGATGGACTACGTACAGTTCCTTTCAAGTAACAGCAGTCTGTGATGATCCAGGGGTATTTATGGATCCAGCAGTATGGCCGGAACGGGTATATGTCCGGCGGTTCTATGAGAAGAAGGGAAGAAAAACACTTGCAGCCCCTCTCGCAAGTGCTGGAGATTGTCATTATGGAGACATCATGCGTCGTACTGTGGAGGAAAATCCAGCTGGGTCTAATGTTGTAACTGCTGTGCCTGGTATAAGTGTAATTCAACATGTAGAGATGGCTGGCAGAACTGCATCTTCCTGATTGCAAGATTCAAGGTAATCTCTTATAACTGGAGAGCCTAAGCTTAGGCAATAACAGCAAACACAGGCGAATCATAATTAATAAACTGTTAGAGTAGGCTGACCATATTCCTTGAGACAAAAACGGGACATTGGGATGGCAAAAAAGGGACGGGGTTATGTAATATTCTGTATTCATGAAAAAGTAAGTACATAAACCGGGACAAAATTGACATTTTTATTAAAACGACGGGACGGCCAGGAAATATAAAACAAACGGTACTGTCCCGTTCAAAACGGTACGTATGGTCAACCTATGTTCAGAGCTGGGCAATAAATACATTGAATGTATTTAAATACTAAATACTAAATACATGGGAGAAATGTATTTAAATACTAAATACTAAATACATTTTACGAATGTATTTAGATACTAAATACAAAATACATCAGTTGTATTTAAATACATTTGTAAATACATTTTAAATACATACAAATTTTAACATATGCATTCACTAATTCATGAGTAACAACAATATAAAATGCTTGATAAAGGATAAAGAAATAGTACAATCTAATTTCCGATTATATATTTCCCTTTTCAGAACAAAACAAAAACAAAAGAACTTAGAACTTACGATGTTCAACCAGTGACATATTATACTCATTATATCATTGCAAAATGAGTAACAATTAATGAGTAGATGAGACATAAACGTAAACATAAGACGTAAACATAAACATAAGGCACCTTACAAATTCTCTTTTATTTCACGGTTGCTGCGGATCAAAACCAATCTTTCAAAAGTTTTGTCTGAAAGAGAGTTTCTTTTGGGAGTTTACACAGCAAGCAGGTGCACTTTACCTTATTACCGTCTTTAGATTTAATTTTAAAGTATTTTCCATCAAACAGAGGGTGCACTAAATTGTTATCTGCAGATATATCACTGTTTGATTCACCGGATTTGCTTGTTGAAGCCATGACACGCACACGATAAAGAAATCAACCGCTTTCGACTAAGAGTGGCACACAACTGATTGAACTGACACGTTGAAACATGAACCATGCTGTACTACACTGTCGACGCGTCGTACTGTGCTAGTACAGAACGTGTATTAAACCAGTAAAAGTATTTACATTTTTATATTTTGAGTATTTAAATACATTGTATTTAAATACTCATTAAAGTATTTAAATACTATATTTAAATACATGAAAAACAATGTATTTATAAATACAGTTCTAAATACACAAATGTATTTAAATACGTATTTAAATACAAATGTATTTAAATACTGCCCAGCTCTGCCTATGTTAGAGGGTACTGATATTCTCTGTCTGCAGAAAACATGGCTATGGAAACAGGATTTAAAGGACATGAATAGCCTGTCCAGTAACTTTCATGGGATAGGGAAGGCGACCAGAGATAAACAAGATGGTCTCCTTGCAGGCCACCCACCTGGTGGAGTAGCTATTCCCTGAAGATTGGGGTATGGGCAGGGCCGTTTCTAGCCATTAGGGGGCCCTAAGCAGTATACCCATTTGAGGCCCCACCCCTCCATCCACCAACTCACGCCTTACTACATCACCTCAGCACACATACAAAAAATGGCTGTTAATAAAAATTATGAAACAATTTTAATGAAACATTTATGTACAAAACAACAAATATGTACTTTCAGAAGACAAACAGAAAAATACTTTTCATGAAATTCCTGAAAATTAGCTTATACATTATTTAGAATAAATGACACAGAACTATGTATAAAAAAATAATGCAATTATCAACTACCAAACAATTACTAACCTACGATACAATCGTGTAATAGCTAACAGTTATACAGAACAGTTTGTATCTTCAAAATTTTTGCCTCCTAGATTTTTTCTGGGCGAAATCATCATAACATCATCATATGAAATTTCCCTGCCAACGTCCTGGTTGATGCTTATGATGCCAAGGCCACTGAGGCGATCCTGCCCCATTGATGATCTGAGGTAGTTCTTGATTAGCTTTATCTTAGAGAAGCTCCTCTCGGCTGACGCTACTGTCACAGGTAGAGTGCAAACAATCTTAGTGCAACCCAGAGATTTGGGTATAGTTTCTCTCAGTTGCTTCTGATGAATGAAGGAGAGAAGCTCCAATGCAGTCATGTTGTGTGAAGGTAAAGTCGACAAGTTCTTAATTTCGAGGGCCAGTCTCTTCCATCAATGTCAGAGTCAGCTCCAGAGCTCAGTATCTAGAGAGCTTTTCACACTTGCAGGACAAGTCTTCCTTGTTCATTGTGGTGAAGTTTAGGAGAACCCCAAATGTCCCTCACATCATCTAATGTTTTGAATCTCTCATTTGTTGACCCGATGTAATTGCCCAGTCTTACACAAACTTTCTCAAAGAAAACCATTCCATGGTAGAGATTGAACCTTTAGCAATCCATCTTCTTGACCAAACCATCAGATCCCTTAACGGTTGCCTCTTCATTTATCGGTTAACAATATAGTATTAAAATCTGTTTTCACGTACTGACGCGCCCATTCAACACGCTGCTTCTTGTACCTGGTGTTAATGGTGACGAATCGTAAGGTTTACACGTCTTGGCCAATTGTTTGGAGGATTCCACATCGAGATGGTTTTCTTGGGACATTATGTATGCCAGCCTGCTCAAAAACCTCTTTACTTGAGGACAATGCAGGCCGGATTAAGCATTGTTAGGCCGGGGGCAATGAAATTTTCGGGCCGGTGTCACTAGAAAAACACTAGAAAAACACAATTCTTTACCTGATACATCATACTGAGTGATGTGATCAGCTGACTGGATCGATCAACAGAAAACGAAACAAAAACAAAGATATGATTACAGAAAATGTATACTTTGTTCACATAAATGGATACTAAACTAGGTTTTGTAGAAGCGGAATCTAGAATTTTTTTTTCTCCTCATGGGTCGACCAATTATTTCAACGGTAGATATAGCGTTTACACAGTTTTCTTGGGTCGTCAGCATCTGGGGCCGGGGCAAATGCCCCCTTTGCCCCATTATATCCGCTACTGGGACAATGGATGCTTTGCAATTTGCGCTTGATTACAGATATCTGCCGCCTTGTCACTTTTCTTATAGCTCCTTTATCACTCGCTGCCTCAGTTTGGTACCCTCCGCTACAACTTGTTTACAGTTCGATAAGCCCTGCCAAACTGCTTCGCAATTTCAATAGTTTTTTTTTTATTTTCAGCGAGTAACTTGACTATTTTTCTTTTCTCAGTTGTGTTAAATCCTTCTTCTTACCCATTTCACCATTAGATCTGTAAATAGAATACTTGCTTATAATTCGGAACATCATATTTTACATATTTTTCAATAAAAAAGATAATTTTTTAATTATCAAAATATTTTATCGAAATGAATACCATCAGTGCTGCATATAGTTTATTTGCTATAAATTTCATTGAAATCCGTGAAAAACTTTTGAAAACATTGGAGAAAATGCATCTGCTTAATAATTGGACGTAGTGTATAGTGTGTGTGTGTGACTCTAACCTGAGTTTACAAAGCTATAAAGTAGTCTAAATTATATAATCTTACCAAGCTAAACGAATATTCTACTGTATATTAAATCTAACATAGAAAATTGGTCGCTTTGTAAAGGAGGTTAAATAAACCCACTACAATGCACGTAAGTACTTCTAATTTTCTATTGGAACAGTTTTAATCATTCTTTAATAATTATAATTCACCCCAAATAAAGCTCTAAAAATAGTAATTCATCTTCATTATATTACTTTTCGTCAAATTAAACGTGCCTTTAACCCTTTAACGACGACTGATACAAATTAGTAATATTCCAAATGCCCACATTCATAATTTAAGCTTAAATTAATAAGTTCTTTGAAAAAGCATTTTATAGCATAAACCAATAGCATTGACTATTGAATATAGCATTGAATATTGGTTTATGCTTACTCTTGTAACTAACATTCCTCTTAATAAAATGTTAGGTATTATTAAGAGGAATGTTGTTACAAGAGTAAGGAAGTGATCTGTAAATTATAATTCTTATGTTCGGCCTCACTTACAATATTGCATTCAAGTTTGGTCCCCTCACCTTAGACATGATATTGATATGCTTGAAGTGTGAACGTAGGGCAACCAAGGTAGGTGGCCAGACGTCCGGCTTTAGACCGGACAGCCCGCTTTTTTGAGCACTTTGCCCTCCATCCGAAGCCACCTTGAGCCGGACGTTAATTTGTCCTCCTTTTTGGGGTCGGCTAATAAGAATTATAATAAATTACCTCAGGTACACTTAAAATAGCGGGTACTGAAGATCATAATAACCGTTAACGTATTTTTATTATACAGTATGTAGTTGGCAACACTGCTGATAAGCCCCATTTGTTTTCAATTTCATGACTACGAGTCGGACAGTCAGTCTGCCCCAAGGAGTAAAAATTAATATTAAATATTAATTTCTTTCAGTATATATATATATATATATATATATATATATATATATATATATAAAATGTTATATATATAATATATATATATTATATATATATATATATATATATATATATATATATAGGGTGTCCATAAGTCCGGCATCATAGAAAAATAATAAAAAAAGGCAAAACAAAAGCTTTTATTTACAGAACGTGCTCAATATGTCCACCATTGTTTTCAATACACAAATTCAGACGTGATACCCAGTCAGCAAGCACACGGTGAATGATGTCAGGAGTAATTGTGTTACATGCCCCAATAATGCGCTGTCGCAAATGTTCAACACTCCTAATTTTCTCTGCGTATACCAGCGCTTTCAAGTGGCCCCAGAGATAAAAATCTAGTGGCGTGAGATCCGGGCTTCTAGCTGGCCATTCCACAGGCCCTCGACGTCCTATCCAATGACCAGGGAATTGTTGGTACAGGTATTCCCTTACTTGGGTGCTGTAATGTGCAGGAGCGCCGTCTTGCTGGAACCATGTTGGGAAATTTCTTTCTTCGTTCAAGACACTGGGAAATGCTTCTTCCTTGAGCATACGTAGGTAGGTGCCTCCAGTGACATGTTTATCGAAAAAGAGGGGGGCCTATGATGCGATCCTTCCAAATGCCACACCATACCATCACCCGAAATGCACCTTGTTCCTTTGAAGAGGTATACCAGTGAGGGTTGTTTTGAGACCAGTAGCGGGTGTTCTGTCGATTTACCTCACCATTTCCATAAAAAACAGCCTCGTCACTGAAGAGAATGGTGGACGGGAAATTGGCAGGCATTCCGAGCATAGACATTATGGCCTGTAGAAAGAGAAAAATATGAATTATGGTTTGTAGAAATAGAAAAATATGAATTTCCCCTATGATGCCGGACTTAGGGGACACCCTGTATATATGTATATATATATATATATATATATATATATATATATATATATGTTAACGTACGGCCACATACGCAGTGTCCTCCTTTTTGGAAATTTGGAAATGGCCACCCTAAACCAAGGTTATCCCTAACCTAAGATTGGAATACAGGGATAGATTAAAGGAATTTGGTATGTTTAGTTTTGAGAGACGTTGTATGAGGGGAGATATGATACAGATGTTCAAAAAATGTTTTCAGGTTTGGACAATTTAGATGTACATAACTTTTTTTCACAAGATACTGAGAGGATAAATCGTAGGCATAATAAGAAAATTAGAAAACAGACTTGTAGACTTGATCTACGAAAATACTTTTTCAGTCATAGAGTTGTAGAGTTTTGGAATGACTTGCCATATGATGTGGTAAACAGTAGCGTATTAGTTAATTTTAAGAAAGATTTAGACACTTTCTTGAGTGAAAGAGATAGTTTGTAGATTACATATAGTGTATATTCTTTGCTTCAGTTATATAGGCTACTATGGTGGTAGTAAATAGTTGTATATTAATCAGCTGACTTGAGTTTAACATCTTGCAAAATTTTGTTGTTATTAAAAAATGTAGCTCATGACTTGGATTACCTCGATAGGCCCAAGTGGCTTCATATTTTCCAAATGAAATGTAATGTAATGTAGTGTAATATATATATATATATATGGAATGAACTCAGAATGGTCCCCTGAGGTTTTTTATGATACACACCGAACGTGCATGGAACAAGGAACTCTTCTGGGATAATTAAATCCACTATAGTCCGAATAAGTAATGGTAAATGACAAATACCATAGTTTTTCTTTTTCATGATGCTAGCCCGACGTGGGCAACGGGTCACTCGCTGAGTTCATTCCCATCTTGAAACGGACATGTTATGTGCCTTGAAAAGTGGACGCTCAATTCTGCCAGTTGAGGTTTAAGTTTTGGTTTTTGGCTAAAAATATAATAGTTACCCCTTTTTCTTTGATGTATTCAATCTGACGTGAAGGCAGCGAGTCTTTTGCTTATATTGAGGTTCTAAATGTAGCAGGCCTAGGTTGCTTTACCCGAGATCCATGTCCCAAAGCTGGATCCTGTCTGTTTTGCAGATAACTGGTGAGGGAAGCTATATTTATGAGACCTCTTCGCGAGTGACCCGTTGCAGCGAGTCTTTTGCTTATATTGAGGTTCTAAATGTAGCAGGGCTAGGTTGCTTTACCCTAGATCCATGTCCCAAAGCTGGATCCTGTCTGCTTTGCAGATAACTGGTGAGGGAAGCTATATTTATGAGACCTCTTCGCGAGTGACCCGTTGCAGCGAGTCTTTTGCTTATATTGAGGTTCTAAATGTAGCAGGGCTAGGTTGCTTTACCCTAGATCCATGTCCCAAAGCTGGATCCTGTCTGCTTTGCAGATAACTGGTGAGGGAAGCTATATTTATGAGACCTCTTCGCAGCGTTGCCATCCAAAAATAATGAAAATCTGAAGATTGGTGTCAAAATATCTGTAGAAATCTGTAGTTTCAATAAAAATATCTGTAGACAAAATCTGTAAACTACCATTTGATTTTAAAGTTTATTTTTGTAAGTAACATATACAATAATATTCATAATTCCAAACAGAAATACAAAAATGGTCAATTAAACAAAATTTAGTGAATGAAAGGTAGATAAACTGAATATTTTAAACCAGAATACTATTCAAGCTACGTCTATAGGCCAGTTTAAGAATGATCTAGAGTTATTCTAAACAAAACAGCAAATAGAAAGAACAAGTATACAGCAACAAAATAAGGATGCATATATACAAAATGGAAAAAGGAATTCAATAAAATACATAATTTTTTGCTGTACTGGAATTATGGAATGAACATTATCATTAACAACAACAGGGCTATTTATCATCTGTACTGTAGATTCCACCCTTTGCTTTCTTTAGCGTGGCGTGTTTATGTTATGTTGCCACTCTCTATGACAGGTGGCGCACGAAAATAATTTGTTGGTTCTCATGGAGAAACTCAGTAATATTACTGTAATATCCAGTGTATTCCGTAGTGGTTAGTAAAAAAAACCTCAATCTTAGAAATCGGCAAATTTTGCCCTTTTTGAAGGAAAATCTGAAAAGAAGCATAAAAAAAATCATAAATTTTAGAAATCTGTAGATTTCGCCCATTTTGGAGGAAAAATCTGAAAATCTGAAACAAAGCATAAAATCTGTAGATGCACAGATAAATCTGTAGAAATGGCAACACTGCCTCTTCGCGAGTGACCCGTTGCAGCGAGTCTTTTGCTTATATTGAGGTTCTAAATGTAGCAGGGCTAGGTTGTTTTACCCTACCTAGATCAATGTCCCAAAGCTGGATCCTGTCTGCTTTGCAGATAACTGGTGAGGGAAGCTATATTTATGAGACCTCTTCGCGAGTGACCCGTTGCTCACGTCGGGCTAGCATCATGAAAAAGAAAAACTATGGTATTTGTATTTGTCATAGTCCACTATTCGGACTATAGTGGATTTAATTATCACAGAAGAGTTCCTTGTTCCATGCACGGTCTGTGTGTATCATATATATATATATATCCGAATTCCAGGAACTCGGTCCTTTTTAAGGACCGTGAGCGGGAAAGTAGGTCCTTTTCTCAGTGAGGACCGAAATGAGGAGCGACGGTCCATTTTTAAGCAATTACGGACGGTCTTTTTTTAGTGATTTTAGTGTGTTTAGTGATTATTTGAAGTTCTAAAAAAGATGGATCGTTTCCTCCAGAAGACTCAGAAAGAGACTGAGACTGAAACTTGTTTCAACACCTGGCACCATCCAGTGCCCAGAGCTGGGCAATAAATACATTGAATGTATTTAAATACTAAATACTAAATACATGGGAGAAATGTATTTAAATACTAAATACTAAATACATTTTACGAATGTATTTAGATACTAAATACAAAATACATCAATTGTATTTAAATACATTTGTAAATACATTTTAAATACATACAAATTTTAACATATGCATTCACTAATTCACTAAGCCATGACACGCACACGATAAAGAAATCAACCGCTTTCGACTAAGAGTGGCACACAACTGATTGAACTGACACGTTGAAACATGAACCATGCTGTACTACACTGTCGACGCGTCGTACTGTGCTAGTACAGAACGTGTATTAAACCAGTAAAAGTATTTACATTTTTTATTTTGAGTATTTAAATACATTGTATTTAAATACTATATTTAAATACATGAAAAACAATGTATTTATAAATACAGTTCTAAATAAAATGTATTTAAATACGTATTTAAATACAAATGTATTTAAATACTGCCCAGCTCTGCCAGTGCCGCCGTGGAGAGGCTCTTCTCTTTGGGGAAGGACGTCCTCAAGCCGAAAAGGTCAGGGCTCAGTGACAGCCATTTTGAAATGCTAGTCTTCTTGAAGGGAAACTTAAGCATTTAACTTAATAACTTTTTTTCATCATTTATGTATTGTATTAATTATAATTTACGTTAATAAAATTAAAGATTTCCGGTGTCTTTAATTTCATTTTTCATTTTAATCAAATTTTTCACTTATATTATATATAAGGACCGAGGACCGAGTCGTTCCTAGGTCCTATCTTCAGAAAGGACCGTGACCGGGACCGTCGGTCCAGTGAGGCAAGGACCGGGACCGGGACCGTCGGTCCTTTTTGAGGCCCGGGTGCCCACCTTTGTGTATATATATATATATATATATATATTAATATATATATTATATATATATTGAGGAGACAACAATGCCAGGAAAGAAATACAAAAAAACTGGAGAAAATCGATTGGGAAATACAAACTCTGATAAAGGGCCATACATAAAGGGAAGAGGAAAAGGCGGTAGAAGCAATAAAGGAAAATCCAAAATACTTCTGCAGCTATGCGAAAAGGAAAACAAAAACGCGCGCTGCTATCGGGCCCTTAAGCAGGGCCGGCGCTACCCACTAGGCAAACTAGGCGATCGCCTAGGGCGCCAAAATCTCGGGGCGCCACACAAATTCTGAACAACCTAGACAAAATTACTTAGTCCAACTAAAAAACTCGAAAACTTAGTAATAAAGGGAGCAGTGGTTAAGACTGATGATAGCACTGTTGAGAAAAAAAACTTTGTTGGAAGTGTTTTATTAAAAGAATGAGAAAATTTCGTTCTCACAAGAAGCAGCGACGCTTCGGGGTAGGGTGGAACTTCCACTCTCTCCCCGACACTCCCCCGCTCCACCCCCACCCCGTCCTCCATCCTCCTCCTCCTCTGTCCCGCGGGTGACCTCACCTTTTCCCACCTGCCCCTACCTTCCACGAGGAAGAGAAGGAAGGAAGAGGAGGAGGAAAAGGTAGGGGCAGGTGGGAAAAGGTGAGGTCACCCGCGGGACAGAGGAGGAGGAGGAGGAGGAGGAGGAGGGATGGAGGACGGGGTAGGGGTGGAGCGGGGGATGGTCGGGGAGAGGGTCGTGTGGTGTTATGACGTCACATGATTTGGCGTGGGTGAGTGTGGAGTGGAAAATGCAGGCTCAGTCATTTTCTTAAAGTGGTCAGAGTAACAAGTTTCAAGAACGGTTCGTCAGCAGCATGCCAAACTGTAAGTTGAAATTGTTTTATTTCTGTAACGTAATTATCTGATTTTTCTTGTATTATAATATGCATATTCTATAATGTTCACTTAGTTTTTCTCTTTTATATATTTGTTGAAATAAAAGCAGGGTTAGGATATGTATGGGATAAAAACGTGTTTATAGGTATAGCGAGTTTTTCTTTTTCAATCATCTTGGCGCTTCTCGTCAGATTTTATCATAATATAAACCAAATTGATTAAATATGTAGAGTCCACAGCGGATACCATCGAGGGCGACCGCAGTCATACGCGTACATTCATACGTATATTACGCGCCTACAGTGGACACTGTGGACTTTTAAAGGCTCAATGGGCTCCTAGTAGATTAGGTATTCGTATTATAAAATAATGAGAGAGAGAGCGGTGATGGGGGTACGTGTTGACGGTGCCGGGTATCTAGTTCTCAGCATCTTTTCCCACTGGTCAAGTTTAGTAGTCTACTGAACGTAACTGAAGATGTTTATCGTAACAGTATGTTGTCAAGTTTTTAATCGAGGATTAGTCGAGTATTAAGTCAAGTTTTCGCGTGAAAAAGAATATAATCAGGTCATCCCATAAGTAATGTCGTTGTTTTACCTTTATTTCCAAATGAAAATAAAACTGCATCAAAATAAATTTTAATACATTTTATATTTTCCTTCACTTTCTATGACTCTCTGCCACCTCTCTACAAGCATTTCAATTCCATATTGATAACATTCCTTCGGTTTAGAAGCAAAAAACTCGGAGAGGGCAATGTTGATAGCCTCGAAACTTTCAAGTTCTTTCCCGTCAGGATAGTTTTGAAGACTTCTGAATAGGTGGTAATCTGATAGTGCAAGGTCTGGTGAATACGGAAGATGTGGAATTTTTTCCTAACCAAGCTGTTCAGTTTTGGCAGTAGTGATTTGAGCAGTAAGAGGATGCGCGCTGTCCTGTTGAAACACACCACCCTTGCGATTGGCCAAAGAAGGACGTTTTGTTGCTGACAGTAGACTTCGGCTGTAATGGTTTGATTGGGCTGCAACAGTTCAAAATAAACCACTCCTTGAATATCCCACTAAACGCACAGCAAAACCTTCCTGGGGTGCAGATGTCCTCTTGGCTGTGGTGTAGCAGATTCCCCAGCACTAACCCACTGCCGATGACGCTTAACATTGTGATGAAGCACCCAATTTTCATCCCCAGTAATGAGTCGATTCAGAAACGGTGCTTGAAGTTGCCGAAAATGCAATGAAGAGCAAATGTTCACGCGATCTCTACAGTTGTCTGGTGACAACGTATTGGGAACCCATTTCCCAAGTTTCGACACTTTTCCCAGTCGTTGCAGGTGGCGATGAACTGTGGAACCGGTCGAATTTAGTCGCTGGGCAAGTTCTTCAACAGTTACAGCAGGATTTTCTTCAAGTGTAGCTATCAGAAGGTCATCATTGAACTCAACAGGTTGGTCCGAGTGCGCTTCATCAGTTAAGCTATAGCCACCAGACCTAAACTTCTGGAACCATCTTTGACATTTCCTTACATTTAAAGTTTCCTCCCCATAAATATCCTGAATATTTTTTGCGGCTGCAGTCGCGTTATTTCTTTTTCTAAACTCATAAAGCATTATATGCCTGGTGTGTTCCTCTGACACCTCCATCTTATCTGTAAGGGTGAAATAAACGAAGATTGTTAACACGATGAAACGTCACTTAGAATGAGAAGTAACATGTCTAAACACAAAAATTCGAGTTTTCCACAAAATATACAGAGAAACATGTGCAAACACGACGCGAGTTTAGCAATGCAAAAAAACGACATTACTTATGGGATGTTAGAAAATCTAGAAGAGGAAGAACCATTGTTGTCCCAAGGCGATATGATGACTAAGCTGATTGATGCAGCATTGCTTGTATATATTAAGTTAAGGCGTGTATATATCCATCTCATAATTGTAAGGTTAGTGAAAAATTCACTTAATAAGAGCTAGCATTTTTGGGCTCTTGTGGCATCAGTGTTTGGGACGCTGGTGGCATCATTTTGGGGCGCTGCGCGTCTTTTCTACTCGTTTGTGGGATGTCGTACGTACAGGGTGTGGTCTGATAGAGATTAGAGAGCTCTCTTGCAATTCAGTTTGGTTGTGTAGATACAAGATTGTTGCATCGTGCAATAGTCCAGGTTGCGTTGTTGTTGCAAGGTTGAGAAAGAAGACCATAAATAGTACCCCTTTTGTTTATATTAAATTCATGTAACAAAGGTCTAAGGTAGGCCCGCATCGAGTCAGCAACCCTGAGGTTACAGTGAGGTAGGACCTAATAGGATCTCAAATCCGTAAGTTTTAATTTAGCTTAACTTGGACTTCAGGTAGAACTGGCCCTTTAGAATTTGGCCGTTCATGGCTCAGCTGGGATTTTGAACCCAACAAATAAATAAAATAACATGGTCCTTCAGAACCGGATTCTACCCCAAGACTGAGTCAGTGACTATTTTTCGGCAAAGTTCTGATTGTGCAAATTGTAGCCCAAGTTAGGCCTAGACGGGTTGAGTATTATTGAGTTAAGGTCCCAGGGTAAAAAGTTTGGTCGCCCAATTGCGAAACTTGGCCAGTCGTCTGTCGTTGTTTTGGCCTACATTTTACCGGTTTGGTTAATTTTGGGTTATTATTGAATTAAGGTCCCAGGGTAGAAAGTTTGGTCGCCCAATTGCGAAACTTGGCCAGTCGTCTGTCGTTGTTTTGGCCTACATTTTACCGGTTTGGTTAATTTTGGGTTATTATTGAATTAAGGTCCCAGGGTAAAAAGTTTGGTCGCCCAATTGCGAAACTTGGCCAGTCGTCTGTCGTTGTTTTGGCCTACATTTTACCGGTTTGGTTAATTTTGGGTTATTATTGAATTAAGGTCCTGGAGTGGAAAATTTGGTATTCCATACTAGTGTTTGGTTAGTACCCCACCCAGCAATTCAGTTTATTTGAAAGTAAAATTTGCGTTTGATCAGTTTGGTTAAGTATTTCTGCCAATTCAACTCATTTGGCATTGAGCCCAATTGTTTTTGCATTGAAGATGAGTGCATCTGAATTGAACAAATTTATAAAAAGGAGAAGCGCCTACAAAGGTCTAATTACAAAGGTCATTGCCACTATAGATTCTGCCATAGAGCAAGAGGATTTACGCTTAGTGACTGCGCAGCTTTCCATATTAGAAACTAAAAAGGTTGCTTTAAGTGAGGTAAATGTTAAAATTGAGGCTCTTATAGAAGAGGATGAAATAGAAAATAACATAATTTACTTTGAAGAGATTATTGATGATATAATTAACGTAGGCCTCCGAGCAAAAGAGTTTAGTAGCTCAGTACAGTTAGAGACCAGGTCTGATAATGAAACACAACACTCAACAAATGATGTTTGTGAAGTTAAGGTTAACAGATATGTAGTTCAATTACCGAGGCTTGTACTCAAAACATTTTCTGGGAGTATTCAGGAATGGCAAGGATGGGCAGACAGTTTTCAATCAGCAGTTCATTCTAGTCAAGTGTTAAGTGCCGTGGAGAAGTTTAATTATTTGCGGGTCCCTCTTGGAAGGGGAGGCAGCAAAGACTATAGCAGGATTAGCATTAACAGAGGCTAATTATAATGTGGCTTGGGATATATTAAAGAAACGGTTTGGTAAGCCAGAGATCTTAATTAAAAGCCACCTCCGTGCACTTTTAGCTATACCTCCTGTTAATAATCCTAATAGTGTCAAGGAGTTACGGCAGTTATATGATGAATTTGAAATTAGAACTAGGTCCCTGGACAACTTGGGTGTAGGAATGGAAAAGTATGGTATAATGTTGGTTCCTACACTGGAGTCTAAATTGCCTAGCTCAATTTTGTTTGAATTAAGTAGGGGACACTCTGCAGAACATGTGTACATCCCCCTTCAGCAGATGTTAAGTCTTTTAGGCGCAGAATTAGCAAGACGAGAGGGAGTTGAGTTTGCACAGTGGGATGGTAAACAAGGGGACAAAGGCAGGCACAGCACCAAAGTTTCCACAAAAAGGAATAGCCCAGGTACAGTGTCAGCTCTACATGCATCCTCTGAGAATAAATTAAAGGGAATCAAGGAATGCATATTTTGCGAAGGCAACCACAAGTCATATATGCGAAAAATGCTCTGTATGAATTGGTCCACAATTAACCCACCCCTTATATCTCCAGTCTAACTATAGAGTAGATCAAGTCTAGCCTAGAGGGGTCAGCCTAGAGATTCCGGAAATGGTCCAGAGCGGGCAGATAATTGAGGTCCACAGTAGGATTCCTCACAAGATTAGGTTAGGGCAATCTACCTTCACCTTTGTTAAGCTATGAGTTGATGCTGGGTCTTAGGCCACAATGTAGGCCTAACTTGTCTGACCCAGCTTAATTTAATGTTATTAACTGTCTGGTGTAAAAACTCAATTAGTCACTTACTTTTAGTTATTGGAGTCTCTCCCTTCTCCGGTTGTCTCATTGTCGAGAGCGTACTTTGCTGGTACGTCCTCTCGCCCCGTTCTTCGTTTTCCTTCTCCCTTTGTTCTCCTCTTCGCGGGGCTTCTTCTACCAGCGTTGTCTTGGTTTATTCCCGGTTGGTTGAGCGGTAATGTATCTCCATTACCGAGCACGCTCCTCCCACACAGTATATAAATACTAGTGTGGAGAATAACTCTGGTGAGCAACCAATTGGTTTCTTCCACCCAGTTATTGACATAAAAGGAATTTAATAATTGTTAGATTAACTACCTACCTACTCAGTGAACCATTTCGTTACCTCCCAACTACCCACTCATCGGTTTTCCATATACTGGGGCCCCGGGAGATAAAAATTTTGGTGTCATTGTCACCAATTTTTGTCTGAGTGTAGACTAGCTAACTATTTAACTGTAAATGCCTGTTAATCTGATTAACAGTGCCTATCCTCACCTTCTCATGGAGAAGGTGTAGCATTTAATTAGAAGAGAAAATATACATCCATAGGATGAAACTGTCTATGGTCTTTACCATAAGAAAAGAAAAAATGAAAGTTAGAAGATAAAATTACAATTCCCCAGCATCTATTTTTTGTTGTAAAAATAGTCGCGCCTTTAATGCTGTTTGTCGCTGAGGTCTTGTGTCTTTCAATGTTGTAGTAGGATGCGTTACCACTCTACTGTCAAAGGAATAGTTACTGGAAGTTCAGTGTCTCCAGTTGTTACTGTCAGTGGAGAAGGTTCTCCAAAGTCCATTGTTTTGGGTCCAGACTCTAAAGGGTACAAAAGAAATGTCTTGTTGTGTCACCCGTTGAAGTCCTTAATTTGACCACTCTTGTTACCCCGTCTGCCCCTGGTCTGAGTTCTGAAACTCTAGCCAGAGGCCAGTATTGTCTTGGAGTACTGTCATGTATGAGAACAAGGTCCCCTACCTTAATTGTGTCAGACCAATCCTTCTTAGTCATTTGTTTATGTCTCCCTTAGACCCATCAAGTACTCAGTTTTCCACTGTTTAATGAAATGAGCTTTAACTCTAGTTAAATGTTGTAACTTAGTCTGGAGCTCATCATGTCGTTGAGTCCAGTTTGGGTCTTCTGAAGAGTCTATATTGTAGTCCGGCAGGAGACTAACTTGTTCTCCCCGAATCAAATGATTTGGAGTTAATGGTTCTGGGTCATTAATGTTGTCACTCACATAAGTGAGTGGTCTATTGTTAATGATGTTCTCAATCTCAGCCAGGAGAGTGAGTAACCCAAACAAGTGTATCTGTTTTTTGCCAATTGCTTTCTTCAAGCAATTCTTTACTGTTTGTATATTCCTCTCCCAGATAGAACCATACCAAGGAGAGGCAACCGGAATATACTTCCACTTTATGTTTGTATTTTGTATATACAATTGTGTGATTTCATTGCTTAACAAGTCGTGGATGACTTGTTCACCAGCTTTGAAATATGTAGCATTGTCAGTCCAAACTGTCTTTGGTACTGAATGTCGTGCACAGAATCTCTTAAAGACAGCAACAAAAGATTCTGCTGTAAGGTCCTCCACAACATCCAAATAAACAGCTCGTGAGGCAGCACATGTAAACAGTACAATGTACATTTTTTGTTCAGTGTCACCCACCCTACAGTCAATGCTCCTGTATAGTCAATGCCTACAGTCTCAAAGGGTCTGTTGAGAGTAACTCTCTCCTCTGGCAAAGCAGGAGGATTTGGTTTCCTATAGGGCCTAGCATGAATACGCCTACATGTGACACACTCACTCAGGACTGTTTTAACAGTGATCCTTCCCTTGGGTATCCAATAAGTTTTTCTTAATGTAGTTAGTGTCTGTGGTACCCCCATATGATATACATCATTGTGTGTTTTTCTGATTATTAATGTTGTCAAATAGCTAAATCTAGGTAAAAGGATTGGATTTTTGCTTTTGTATGACAGTTTTGATTGTCTAATCTCCCTTTACACCTTAGAAGGCCTTCCTCATCTCTGAACAAGTTTAGATCCACAACTACTGATGGTACAGGTTCTTTTGTTTGTTTCCCATTAGTTAAGAATTCTAACTCTTTATTGTACTCTTTTTGTTGGGCTTGGCCTATCCAGTATTGGGTTGCAACTTCTGTATAATTATGATTATTTTTTATTTAGCTGTTTGTTAATTGTAGCTAAACAGTTGTGAGCAAACCTCAAACAGTAGGCTGTCACCCTGACAAGTTTTTGAAATCAGAATACTTTTCATAATTAGTGATTGGTTCAACCTTTTCATTTGAAAAGATTAAATTTAATGTCAAGTTAACTTGTTCCACAGGCCATTGGTCTGTATTACAGAGCCACTTAGGTCCCATAAACCAAGTTTTGTTTGACTTCAACAACTTGTAGGATAAACCTCTGGTCAGAAAGTCTGCTGGATTCTGTTTAGTTGGAACATAGTGAAAGTTTACTTGTAGGCTTTCATTAGCGTCAGCTATTTCTTTTAGCCTATTTCTTACAAAGATATTCTTACTATTAATGATATCATTCCGTATCCAGGCAAGACAAATCTGACTGTCAAGCCAGACGTGGATATTAGTTATGAACACATCATAGTAAGCATCCTTAAGCAATGAAATGGTTTTAATGGCTAATGTAGCAGCCAATAGTTCCAATTGAGGTATGGTTCGGGTAGGTTTGAGAGGTGCAACTTTCCATTTTGCATAAATTAGATGACTTTCTGTAGGGCTTACAAGATACGCACAGCACCCATAAGCTTGTGTGCTTGCATCAGCAAACACATGAAGCCTCTGGGGCTTTCCCTAAACCCACAGCACCTTTTTATTTTAATGTTCTGCACTTTTGTTAAATCAGTAGCTAACTTCTTCCAAGATTTTTGATTTTCATTTGTTATTGGATCATCCCACCCAACATTTGTCCTCCAAATTTCTTGGAGGAGAATCTTTGATTTTATTGTTGAAGGCAGGAATAGACCCATAGGATCAAAAATTTTGGAAGCCTCTGATAATATTTGCTTTTAGTATTTGCTTCCTCATCAAGTTTAAAACCTTTAGTACAGATTGAATCATGACTGTTAGAAGTTGCATCCAAATACCAGTTCATACCTAAAGTTTTAACTCTGTCTGATGGCTCTAGACCATTATTATCCTTTAAAATCTTTTTGTTTAAATCCTCATCATTTGAAATCCACTCTCTAAGTTCAAAGTTACCTTGTTGCATAATGTTTTGAGAGTGTTCATAGACTTCAGATAATTCAGATTTTGTTGTCGTTGAGCCTATTAGATTGTCTACGTAAAAATGTTCCTTAAGGAAGTTCAATGTTAGAGAGTTATTAAACTGGTTTAAATGATGTCTAATTGTCAATGCTAATAGGCTAGGTGAGCATTGGCTCCAAACAACAACATTAAATCTATAGGTTATGAACCCTTTATTCAAATCAAATGGATCCTTGAACCATAAGAACCTAAGTTGGTTCTTATCATATTCATTTTTAAGATTTATTCTCAAAAATGCCTTTGAAATGTCACTTTGTACAGCATATTTGTCTAACCTGAACCTCAGTAAGATCTTCACAAGGTCAGAAATGAGATTAGGACCCTCAATCAAGCAATCATTCAAACTGTGTTTATCACTGTCTTTGAGGCTACAGTTATATACTACTCTGAGTTTTGTTGTTGGGGCATCTTGTCGATAAACCCCCCTGTGGGTTAAATAATGACAACCATCTTTTTTAAAAGGGTTATTTGTTACTTCTTCAATGAAGCCTTTCTGTAGCTGTTCTTTGAAGACATTATTATATGTTTTTACATTATTATCTTGTTTGAGTTTTTTCATTACTTATATAAATGTCCTTTAGCTACTTTGAGATTGTCTCTTAAAGTTGGACAATTTATTTTCCAAGGTAACTCAATAAAATAACTATTGTCTTTGCACTGAATGGTGTCTTCAAATCTTTCTACCATTAACTGATCTTCTGAAGTTTGATTTGTGTCATGTATACCCAGATTCTAGCAACCATAAAGTTTGAATTGCCTCATCCAAAGTTTCATTTGATAATGATGAATTAATGTTCTCAGTTGAGATAATATTATTCAAGTGTTGCTATTCTTACAGGTGTTATGTAGGACTGAGTTGAGGCACATAGTATTTGTTGGTCATGAACTGTTTTGGTTTAGGTCTAGGTTGTATTCTGAGAGGCACCCAAAGGGGCTATCCCTGATGGAGTCTGAATAGCTATACCATTACCTATCTCTACTATGCCCTTATGAATAAGATTAATATAATCTGCCCCTATTAGCATTTCAATGTTAGCTACTGTGTTGTTAGTGATATGTCTATCAGCTATTTTGTAGTGTTTTCCCAAATGATTTATGGTTTGTTCTAGTTTGGGTATAACCAGTTTGTTTTGTCCTACTTTAGAAATAATAACTGCTTCAATTTTCTTGAATTTACTTTCTAAATGTAGTTCCAGGTCAATTGTCTTATAGCTATTTTTGTCCATGTTATCCTTAACAAAGGACGCAATATTGAGGTTTTGTTCATTCGGGTTTGGTGTCAAACCCAATTTTATTAACTACATTTTTTGAAACAAATGTTTGTTGAGAACAACCAGTCTATAAGACATCTCACTGGAGTGGTACTACCCTCACTATTCACTAAGTCCAAAGTAATAGTTGGTAAAAGAATCTCAGTGTTTCTTGTTACATTGTTTGAACAAGCAGAATGTCCATGAAAGTGGCATTTTCTTGATTACCATTTGTTTGGGGGAGGTATCTTTTGAGTTTGAATATTATTGTTTGGACACTTTGGTGAATCACACATTGATGAGACATGTCGTAAACTTTTACAAAACTTACACTTGAATCTTAACCTAGATTTACAGTCTTTCTTATAATGTCCCTGGCCAGTACACTTTTTACACAGGTTCAACTGTTCACATCTTTTAGCCCTTTGGTTAAATCTGAATATTTGTCACACCCAGTACTACTGTGTTCATACTTGCACAAAATTTGCAATGTGGTGTGTAAGTTGAGGCAGCAGTTACATTAAAGTTCTGTAATGTAGGTGTTCGTGTATTATAGTTGGTCACATTTGATTCTCCAGTATCAAGTTTTGTCTGTTTGGCTGTAGCTAGTTGGTCTCTGGGAACAGTCTTTGGTTTATCCATAGTCTGGGTCTTATGTGTTGGAAAATCTCTCAAGTTGTAATTAATTAGGATATTGGGGAAGTGTTTTCTTATTTGTTCTAAATTAGGATAATTTTCTCCCGTCTTTAGAATTAAAATATCTTTAACCCTCGAAGGAAGGCACCTAAGTACTATGCTTTGTATAAGCCAAGATGAAGTTTTAATATCTATCTCATTGCTAACCAGTTGTCCTATAATAGCTTCTAATTTTGTATAAAAAATTTCCATATCACTATGGTTATCTTTTATGGGTGCAAATTCAAAAATTTGTTGAGATAATTCATATACAATCATATCTTTATTAATGTAATTACGTTTTAAAAGATCAATAGCTACTTCATATGAATCCCCTACGGCTGGTAAATAGGCTATTAGGTTATAGGCTGGGCCTTTAAGGGAACTAGTTAAGTAACTAAACTTTTCAACAGTTGAAATATAAGGTTTATTACCTATTAAATTCTCAAATTTGTCAATGAAAGATGGGAATTGTACCGTGTCCCCTTCAAATGTTGGTACTAGCAAAATGGGTAACTGAGCCCTCAATTCTTGTGACTCAGGATTTTGCATGCCACTTAAATTTTGTTGGTTAGCCCTACTTTGATTAAAATCAGAATTAGGTTTTTTTGGTGTTAAGTCAGTCAACCGAGACCGTAGTCCCCTTATTTGCTGTTCAATTGAGCTTACCTGATCATCATCATCAGCGTAAAGGTCTATCAATTGTTCTTCAGCCATTTCGGATTCAACTAACTCTGAAATACTCTCATTAATGGCTATTATTTCCTTCTTTTTAATTTCTAATTTAATAATTACTCTCTCTATATTTTCCTTACCTGGTTGTGTAATATTGTTAAAAGTGTTCACAGCCTTTGTAACAGCTCCCAACTTTGCCCCCCTTTTCTTTTTTAACTTTTTCAATTCTGCACTGTCCATGTCTAAGTCAAAATTGTTTAACTAGGGATCGTAATGAAATAGAGGACAAGAAGAAATTACCAGAGAAGAGAGAGAACAGACAAAACAGTCAAGTTTAAATTTGGTTTAATCCCCCCCAAGTACTTGTGTGTCACTCAGGTCTAAGCTTATGAGAGAATGAGACTCCTTAAATGTAAATGTTTCCTAGTTAGGCCCTAGGTTGTAGACCTAATTAGGCTTGATTAGGTTAGGCTTAGGCTAGACCATTTAGCCTAATTCTGCAATTTTTGTTAAGTAAGGTTAAGGTTTGTAATTTCCCCACACACGGACCACCAATGCAAAAAATGCTCTGTATGAATTGGTCCACAATTAACCCACCCCTTATATCTCCAGTCTAACTATAGAGTAGATCAAGTCTAGCCTAGAGGGGTCAGCCTAGAGATTCCGGAAATGGTCCAGAGCGGGCAGATAAATTGAGGTCTACAGTAGGATTCCTCACAGATTAGGTTAGGGCAATCTACCTTCACCTTGTTAAGCTATGAGTTGATGCTGGGTCTTAGGCCACAATGTAGGCCTAACTTGTCTGACCCAGCTTAATTTAATGTTATTAACTGTCTGGTGTAAAAACTCAATTAGTCACTTACTTTTAGTTATTGGAGTCTCTCCCTTCTCCGGTTGTCTCATTGTCGAGAGCGTACTTTGCTGGTACGTCCTCTCGCCCCGTTCTTCGTTTTCCTTCTCCCTTTGTTCTCCTCTTCGCGGGGCTTCTTCTACCAGCGTTGTCTTGGTTTATTCCCGGTTGGTTGAGCGGTAATGTATCTCCATTACCGAGCACGCTCCTCCCACACAGTATATAAATACTAGTGTGGAGAATAACTCTGGTGAGCAACCAATTGGTTTCTTCCACCCAGTTATTGACATAAAAGGAATTTAATAATTGTTAGATTAACTACCTACCTACTCAGTGAACCATTTTCGTTACCTCCCAACTACCCACTCATCGGTTTTCCATATATAAATGTGAGGTGGCTGAGGCTTTACCCCTTGAGGAGAGAAAGGACAGGGTAACTAAGTCCACAGCATGTTTTAAATGTTTTTTGAAAGGTCATAGAGCAAGGTTTTGTAAGTTTAAAATTTTGTGCAAAAAATGTCATGGTAGGCATCAGCCATTATTGTGTGAAAACATCCTAGTAGGCCTGCCCCAGAAGTAGAGACATCAGTGGCACATGCCACTGCTATGCAAGGGAGTAAAAGTAAAGGGGGATTATTGCAAACAACTGCAGCCTTATTAATTGGGAATGAGGGAGAAGCTACTGTAAGAGTGTTGTTTGATAGTGGTAGCCAGTGTAGTTTTATTAAGACCAGAATTTCCAGAAAATTGAAGTTTAAAGAACTTAAGAGGGAAAATTTAAGAATTTCTGGGTTTGGGGGTTCCGTTCAAAACCGAATCAAATTTAAGAAGGTAGAAGTTTTGGTTAAGGGGTTGTTACCGCAAAGTCCCACTATCAAGGTCCAAGCTGTAGAGATTGAGGAACTTTGTGCTCCAGTCACTACTTGTTTAGATATGGCATGTGTCCAAGAATTGCAAGTTAAAGGAATTAATTTGGGCAATAATAAGTTTGAGGGAACAGAAGATATTAGTCTTTTGATTGGAGCTGACTATTATTGGGACTTCATCACTGGTAATATTGTCCGTACATCTCAAGGCCCGGTAGCTATTGAAAGTAAGCTAGGCTGGATGCTACATGGTAGTTATTGCAATGAAATGGAAGTTAAGGCTCTTTTTGTTAAGATTGAGGAGAACAGCCATGGTCTGGAAAGGCATTTGAAAGCGTTTTGGAAATTGAATCTATTGGCATAAAGGACAACCAGGCAAGTACAGTGAACAATGATGTTTTAGAGCAATTTGAAAAAGGGATTGGGTTTAGAGATGGTTGCTATGAAGTTGGCCTACCATGGAAGGATTCTTGCAAACCCGGTTCAAACCTTCAGCTAGCTAATCGGAGGTTGGAGACTTCATTGTACAGGCTAAGAAAAAATGAGTTGTTAATTGAATACAATGAGGCCATCCTAAGTTATGTAAGGGAGGGCTATGCTGAAAGGGTGCAAGGTGAGCTGGTGAGCCAGGAGGCACATTATCTGCCACACCATGCAGTGGTACGGCGAGACAAAACTACCACCAAATTGAGGGTAGTTTTTGATGGCTCAGCCAAGGACAAAGGTGGTGTGTCCTTGAATGACTGTTTGGATGCTGGGCCAAATTTAAATGCAGATTTATTTTCCTTGTTACTGAGATTCAGGTTTGGTAGAGTAGCATTGACTGCAGATGTGAAGCAAGCCTTTTTGCGGATAAAGTTAAAACCAGAGGACAGAGATGCAGTAAGGTATCTGTGGGTGGATACGAAAGACTTGTTGGAAAATGAACCTACGGTTCAAGCATATAGAATGAAGTCAGTGTTGTTTGGCCTCAGCTCTAGTCCATTTCTGTTGGCAGCTACTATGCAGTACCATTTTAAGAAATATTCTGAAGTCTATCCTAACACTATTGAACACATAAGGAAAAATTTTTATGTTGATGATTTGCTGTGTTCCGTGGATAATACAGAAATGGCTAAACAGATATTCATGGAGGCTAGAGCTATAATGAGGGAGGCTGGCATGGAGCTTAGAAAATGGCAGACCAATCATTCGCAATTACAAGAGTTTATGAGTCATTCCTGTGTAGTACCTGATGCAGCAGAAAGTATTGAGGATTCTGGTATTAAGGAGTTGTGGGCAATAGATGCAAAGGTGCTAGGCATTGTTTGGCAGCAAGATGATGATTTGTTTACCTTCAATGGGAAATCTTTAGTAGAGCTGGCTGAGAATGAGACAAGGTGGACAAAACGTACAGCTCTTAGTTTGGCTTCAAAGGTCTTTGATCCTCTTGGATTCCTGGCTCCATTTGTGATAAAGTCAAAAATTTGGTTTCAGAGCCTCTGGGAAATTGGACTTGGTTGGGACCAAGAGTTACCTGATCATATGGTGGTAAAGTGGAAATATTGGTTCAAAGAATTGGCACATCTTGGAGACATTGAAATCCCAAGATGGTACTTTGGAGAGTTGAACAATAGTCCAGACAATTTGGAGCTGCACATCTTTTGTGATGCAAGTGAGGAAGCCTATGCAACTTGTATTTATATAAGAGGCGCATTGCAAGAGGAAGTAAGTTGCAGGTTGGTTGCTGCAAAGAGTAGAGTAGCACCTTTGAAAAGGCTTTCTGTTCCAAGGTTGGAATTGATGGGTGCCGTTATTGCTAGTCGGCTTGCAATTACAGTGCGAAAGTCTTTGGCCCTCTATGAAATTCCAAGCTATTATTGGACAGACTCCACTATAGTTTGGCACTGGTTAAGAAGTCAGGCAAGGAAATGGAAACCATTTGTTGCCAATAGGGTGGAGGAAATTCAAGCGCACACAGATCCCAAGCAATGGAAGCATTGTCCAGGCATCCAAAACCCCGCTGATTTACCAACACGAGGAATTTCAGTGAAAGATCTTTCACAGTCAAGTTTGTGGTGGAATGGGCCAGAGTGGCTAAAACTTGGAAGTGAAAACTGGCCTTCTAATCAGCCTATTGTAGGAGAATGCCAGGCTGAAGAAGCATGGGTGAGTGAGGTGAGAAAATGCGCTGTGAACAGTTGTCAAGTTATGCAGCAGGACCCCATATTGAGGCTTGAGGACATTAGCAGTCTGAAAAGATTGTTAAGAGTGACAGCATGGGTATATAGATTTACCAACAACATTAGGGAGAAACAAGAAGGGAAGGAATTCTGAACAGTAATGAGATTCAGCAAGCCAGGAAATACTGGGTGGTGTATATATGCAGAAGGAAAAATTTGGTGAAGAGAGAGAATTGCTCACCAGCCATCCATTACAGGTTCTACCAACACATTCTGCGCTCAAGGGTTTGGATGTGTTTTTGGATCAGGATTTATTGAGAGTAGGAGGTAGACTACAGTTTTCTGGGGTTCCAGAGCAATCCATTTGGAGTTGGTAAGCAATTTAAGTAGTGATGTATTTCTTTTGGCCTTTAAAAGGTTTGTGAACAGAAGGGGTTTCCCAAATAAAATCATATCGGATAATGCAAAAACCTTCAAAAGGGCTGCAAAGGAACTCCAAGAAATTTGGTCCTTGCTAAAAGAGGAAGGATTCCAATCCTACTTTTCACACCAAGGGGTACAGTGGGAGTTTATTGTTGAGAGAGCACCATGGTGGGGAGGATTTTGGGAAAGGCTAGTGAGAAGTGTAAAGTGTCCATTAAAGAAACTTTTAGCTAATGCTCATTTGAGCAAAGAAGAATTCTCTACTGTTTTATGTGAAGTAGAAGCAATGGTGAACAGTAGGCCTATCACTTTTGTTTACAACAGTATGCAGGATGCAGAGCCATTGACACCAAATCATTTTCTTTGTGGTAAACGATTAACATCAAGCCCCAGTGTGCCAGAAGACTTGCAGCCTATCCAGAGCACTCAAGGAGAGTTAACCAGACGGTTCAGGTACCTTGAAGAGCTACAAGATCAGTTATGGAAGAGGTGGCAGATGGAATACTTGCCAGAACTCAATTATTACCCATCAGGCAAGGTAAAGGGCTCCAATGCAAATTGTATCAAGGTGGGAGACGTGGTAATGATTGGGGATGAAAGACCAAGGCAATGCTGGAAGCTTGGCATAATTGAAGAGTTGTTTGTTGGCAAAGACAATTTAGTTAGGTCTGCACTGGTAAAGACTTCAGGAGGAAAGTTAAAGAGACCTATACAAAAACTCTATGCTTTAGAAATCAGCAAAAACACAGATAGTCAAGATGAAACATTTGAGTTACAGCCTCATGGAGAAGGCTTGGCTAACCTTGCGGGAGGTAACGACAACAATGCCTCTTCGGTGGGGAGTGTTAGAAAATCTAGAAGAGGAAGAACCATTGTTGTCCCAAGGCGATATGATGACTAAGCTGATTGATGCAGCATTGCTTGTATATATTAAGTTAAGGTGTTATATATCCATCTCATAATTGTAAGGTTAGTGAAAAATTCACTTAATAAGAGCTAACATTTTTGGGCTCTTGTGGCATCAGTGTTTCGGACGCTGGTGGCATCATTTTGGGGCGCTGCGCGTCTTTTCTACTCGTTTGTGGGATGTCGTACGTACAGGGTGTGGTCTGATAGAGATTAGAGAGCTCTCTTGCAATTCAGTTTGGTTGTGTAGATACAAGATTGTTGCATCGTGCAATAGTCCAGGTTGCGTTGTTGTTGCAAGGTTGAGAAAGAAGACCATAAATAGTACCCCTTTTGTTTATATTAAATTCATGTAACAAAGGTCTAAGGTAGGCCCGCATCGAGTCAGCAACCCTGAGGTTACAGTGAGGTAGGACCTAATAGGATCTCAAATCCGTAAGTTTTAATTTAGCTTAACTTGGGCTTCAGGTAGAACTGGCCCTTTAGAATTTGGCCGTTCACGGCTCAGCTGGGACTTTGAACCCAACAAATAAATAAAATAACATGGGATGACCTGATATCTTTTGAGGCATATGTTAATTTTATACGTTCGCGAATAACTAAAGTGAAACATTTAAAATTTTGCCAGATAACAGATTTACTCGGCGATATGCATGATCATAAAACTATATATTTCTTAATAAAAACACACTCTAATAGACAGAGTTTACTTCCACAACAGTTTCGATGCCCACTGCCATCCTCTTCGGGTGGATACAGAAAAACGAATGAACCAAAAACGAGAGGGAAAACAGTCCAGGGACCATTAAGAAATTCACACCTAGGTTAGATCTCGTTCTCCCGACACTGGAAGGTAATAATAATAAATGTTAAAAAATGTAAATGCAATAATAAATGCAGTGATTATGTCAAAATAATAGAATCTGTATGTATAGAACGAGAAGATAGGTTTAATTTGTGCGAATGTAGTTGTAAGCGGGACCCTTTAATAATTTAGGTAAACCTAAATAACATCTGATGTAGGTTAAGTGCTATACACAGCAGACAAGCATATCCTTAAAAATGACAAAAAAGTCTGAAAACTTGAGTGTAATTCCATCTGTGTTTCATATGTAGCTACAGATGTATGGTATTACAGTTCTCTCATGCCTGGAAAGAGGTAAATTGTAGAAGATTTTATTATTATACATATTATATTATTAACAGAAATTTGTGTTTTATTGACATTTTATTCACTGACTTTCTGTGATAATAATTATATGGAATTATTTGCATGAATGAAAATATGAAGCCACAAGATGAAAATGTACATGTTGTCAACGGTTTTTCGAGTTGCAGAAACAATATAGTAGCTAACAGAGTTCCTACATTACCTTATCAAAACTTATTGGGCGGGGGCGCACTTTGAAGGGCTCTCCTAGGGCGCTGAATACCCTGGCGCCGGCCCTGCCCTTAAGAAAAGGAAACAATGAACTAACAGACGATCAAATATCTGAAACATTTAGAGCCCAGTATGAATCGATATTCAGTACCCCAAAAAGTGACAAAGCGATACCTAACAAAGATGCATTCTTCAAAGAGAAATTGCAAGGAGAATGTATAACAGACTTTGATTTTACCCCAGAAGATGTAGCGACAGCTATAGGACAAATGAAATCACATTCAGCTGCAGGTCCGGACAAATGGAACTCACTATTAATTAAAAACTGTAAAAATGAAATAGCTACACCTTTATACTGGATATGGAGAAGGTCCCTAGACACGGGGGAAATACCGAGCATCTTGAAAAGAGCAAACATCGTCCCTATATACTGTATAAAGGAGGAGATAGATCTCAAGCAGAGAACTATAGACCAGTGTCCTTGACGTCTCACCTCACCAAAATTTTTGAAAGAAAAGTCAGAGAGAAAATCTATGACTTCTTGGAGACATTGGAAAGATTCAACGAAAATCAACACGGATTCCGATCAGGAAGATCATGCCTATCACAACTTATAGAGCATAACAATATCCTAGATGCACTTGAAATCGACTACAGGTGGTCAAAATTCAAGGTGTATCATCATCAGAATCAGAAGTACGCAGCTCAGTGCCAAAAGGTACAGTGCTGGTCCCACTCCTGTTCATTATCATGCTAACAGACATAGACAGTGGAGTAAACAGCAACAGTATAGTAACATCATTTGCGGAAGATCAGCAGAAAAAACAGCGATGCAAACGAAGTAGAGGCCTTGCAGAGAGAGACAAACAAAATATACAAATGGTCAGAAGACAATATGACATTATTTTAACACCGAGAAATTTCAGCTCTTGAGATATGGTAGAAATGAGAAACTTAAACAGACTGCATATTATGCTCCAGATAGACAAGAAATTCAGAGAAGCACGAAAGCGGTCGACTTGGGGATAATAATGATCGAAGATGCCAAATTCGAGACACAAAATCAGATAGCAATAAACAAAGCAAAAAGAATCGCGAGACAGGTACTAAGAACATTCAAAAGGAGGGACAAGACAGTAATGATTCCTCTGCTGAGAACACTGATCATACCAAAACTTGAATACTGCTCAGTTTTGACGTCCCCACATAAAAAGGAAGAAATTAATAAACTAGAAGAAACGCAGAGGCATTTCACAGGCAAGATTGATGGCTGCAAAGAACTCAACTACTGGGAAAGACTAGGCAAACTAAATCTGTACTCCCTGGAAAGAAGAAGAGAGAGGTATACCATAATCTACATATGGAAAATGATCGAAAAACTGGTACCAAACCTCAAACAAAACCCAATTACCACCCAGACAACGCTGGAAAATAGGAAAGGCAGAATGTGTAGCGTTCCCAAATTAAAGGCCCGACAAGGGACCTCCTCATCTCTGAAGGAAAATAGCTTGGTTATCAGGGGTCCAAGAATTTTCAACCAGCTTCCAAAGGACCTCAGAAACATTACAGGGGTCAAAGTTGAAGTCTTCAAAAGAAGACAAGGTGCCTGGCTCAGGACGGTACCAGATGAGCCGGGTGTACCTGGCTATTTACAATGGAGGGTGTAAGAGAGCAACTCGCTCCTCCACCAAGCCAAGATAGTCAGGGGGCTTACTCATATAATTGTTCAAATCATTCCAAAAGTGCCATTTTTGGACCACAGGTAGCTATGACCATACTAATTTGAATGTTTGCGGGAGCCAAGCTGGGCTCCCACTGTGGCGGCCATATTGGCCAAATCAAAATGGCCGCTGTCCAAAATGACATCCACTTGAGTACCAATACTAGTACAGGTTACATAGTTAACTTGATAAAAAATAAGAGTCAGCATCAACATCTTTTGCTATTAAACTTTAGTATATACGCAAGTACAATCTTCTTTATTCCTTTTACTCACAGTACTGCATCTCATGATAATGTCTATCCAATAGATGGCTGTTCACTGATTAATAGTCGTCATTGTTCAGGCAGCCACCCTCACACTTGCAGAGTGTCGTACATCGAATTCCAGCACTACTGCATTTGCAATTCCCTCTGCAGGCTTTAGTGCATCCGCAATGAAGGAGAAGAGCACATGCCTTACTGGCATCAGCGAGAGTTGTCCAGAAAGGGAGCCATTGGTTGCTGCGCTTGTCATATTCCCATCCCCATTTATCAAAAGCAGGGAGTGTCTGATGGCATGTGGTTGACTGCTTCCACACAAAACTTGCCTGCAACAATGACCTCTTGATATGCTGGAAGAGGGCAGCTTGGGTAGGTGGTATGCTGTCCAATGATCGACTGCCACTAGAAAACAGATGGTGCCTGGCTACGTTTACAGATGCTTGTCCACATGTTTTACTGTACATGAGCACAACAAACCTCTCAATGTGTGTCATTTCAGGAGATACTAGACTGAAGGACTCGGGGTCTTCAGTCAATTTGATCATGGTTTCAGTTAAGTTTGGTGTATTATTCCATGCAGTCCATGCTGTCTTCTTCCCACATCCAGGAAACTGAGACGTAGTGTCGCAGCCTGTTAGTGCATGGAACAGAGGTAGAGCCAGCGACTTTGATGGACCAAGCTGTGATTGAATGCTGTGCACTGGGATGTCTCGGTAATATTTGCCACTACCAAAACCAATCCAGAGTTCTGTTAGGTCAAGCTGTTGAAAGAAAGCAATGGCAAGAACGACTATGTCACTGTCAACAGTGCGGATGAATGCTTTCTTGTGACCCTGAGATGATGCGTGAGCAAGATGCAGAATGATTAGCTTCATCTTGATTGATTTGTGAGGAATGATAGCTTTGTTCTAGCACAGCACCCACTTTTGCCTTGTGGCTAATGAATACATCTCTTCCCTGTGCATAGGAAGCCCACTCAGGAAGATGCTCAAGCAGATGGTCTTTCAATCTTGTTGCATGAGGTTCTCTACCAGAACAGGGATGTCCTAGATCTGACATCATTATCTTGTACATTTCCCGTAAGTCAGACAACTTGTGGACCTCAGACTGAGAGTCATCCACAAATGCCACTAACTGTGCTATGACCATGGGATCAAATGGGGGAGGCTTGGGTTCACTTGAAGATCGACGTTCAACTGCACGAGCTCCATCACGAAGCCGCCAATAGCATTGTACATGATAACATGCATCCATTGCATGTGCATCAGAACCTGCAGTCAAGCGCCCATATAAATGCCAGTTGTTAGTTGTTTTTGCCTAATTCTTCAGATTTTGATCAATGTTGTCACTTAAGGCTCTATGAAGATCATTTGATCCTCACCCAGACATATGATGCAAAATAATGTTTCTGGAGGTGATCCGTAACTTGATCTGAGTTTCTTCGGACTTATCCCAGCTGCACATTCATCTTGCGTGGCCACTTTTCCTCGTGCCCGCTTTACCCTGTAACTGTTGCATGCACTCCTACAACTTTTATGATACACTGCAGCATGTGATTGGAGGGTTGCTGCAATTCCTGAGCCATCATCGAGCTCACTAACCTTGATACCAGATGGAACAGCATTGAGCTGCACAAAATCATTCAGATCTCTTTCAAGAGATGAATATCCCTGTTCTTTTGGCTGTTGTAATGCTTCGTCTTTGCTGGACTGACATAGGCAACACAGTGTCCAATTAATTCCAGTTATGTTAGTAGACATGTTGAGGTATTAATGTTCTACTACACACTACTAACTACACACTAACGAGATCTTCATATCTGCAGGCCTGAAGAGACTAGAATGTGAAGAAGACCACCACCGCATAGACTTGCTTCAGAGGAATACAGGTATGCCAACACCTGCAAAATAATAAAAAATAGATTAATAGTGGACAAAATGTCAGTAGAAATCCAATGTAAAAGTTAATATAGCTGTTACAACCACAAATCTAAGTGCAATAATTATGTATCATGATTCAATTGACATAAAATGTACATTTCTTATAAAATAATATCAAATGTGGATATATACAACCTGACGTATATTTTGAATTAAAAAACAAATATCAGAACTGGATTCTCTATACTCAAAAACATACAAAAAGTGTCATTATTTGCTGTTCTACTATGATTGGTTGTTATTTTATCGCCCAATGTCAGACCAGATGGCGGCCATCTTGGATTCGTCCATAATGGCCGCCACAGGGAGAGCCCATGTTGGCTCCCGCATAAAAATGAATGCTTATGGTCATATCTACCCCTGGTAAAAAATGGTACTTTTGGAACAAAGGGAACAATCGGGGTGATTTTTTGGATTAAGCCCCTGACTAAGACTAGAGGCGGGACCATCAGCTTGACCTTCGTGTGAAGAAAGACCGGCGCACGGAACCCAAACAAGCTTATATATATATATATATATATATGATACACACAGACCGTGCATGGAACAAGGAACTCTTCTAGGAAAATTAAATTCACTATAGGTCACTCGCAAAGAGGTCCCAAAAATATAGCTTCCCTCATCAGCTATCTGCAAAGCAGAAAGGATCCAGCTTTGAGACAGGACCTAGGGTTTAAAGCAGCCTAGCCCAACTACATTTAGAACCTCAATATAAGCAAAAGACTCGCTGCCTTCACGTCAGATTGAATACATCAAAAAAGGGGTAACTATTATATTTTTAGCCAAAAACCAAAACTTAAACCTCAACTGGCAGAAATGAGCGTCCACTTTTCAAGGCACATAACATGTCCGTTTCATGATGGAAATGAACTCAGAATGGTTCCCTGAGGTTGTATATTTTTGGGACCTCTTTGCGAATGACCCGTTGCCCACGTCGCGCTAGCATTATGAAAAAAAAAAACTATAGTATTTGTCATTTATCATTACGTATTTGGACTATAGTGAATTTAAATTTCCTAGAAGAGTTCCTTGTTCCATGCACAGTCTGTGTGTATCATAAAAAACCTCAGGGAACCATTCTGAGTTCATTCCCATATATATATATATATATATATAATATTTAGTAGAAATCCAATGACAAGGAGAAATGTAAATGCCATGAAAAGTCTTCTTTATTGCGCAACGTTTCGAGCAATACGCTCATCTTCAGGCTGTTTAATAACAATGTGAAATTAAAATCAATATTGAATGAAAAACAAACAGAAATTTCTATAACCTATTCGTAAAGACAAATTTTAAAAGACTGAGAAAAGAGGGTTAAGTTCTAAGTTATACAGATTTACATATCAAAATTAAGAAGTTATTTTTAAATACATGTAGTAATGTGAAATTAATACACTGGAAAAATTACCAATAGTACACTGGAACAATGGAGCTATCTACCTTACACAGCAGTATCCGAGGCCGACTAATTTGAGCAGAGGAGACGGGAATGAAAGATGGCGAGGGAGATAGGGGAAGGAGGGATTATAAGGAATTGGGGAAGGAGGAGGGATCATAGCAGATTGAGAGGGACGGACGATGAGTCAACATTCAGACTAGGGGACAATGCTTTAATGAAAAGGGATTCTAAAATTCTTAGTGAGTTGGGACAAGTATTACAACCAAGAATTTTAAAATTGTCTAAAGTGACATCAATTTTACATTTGATGCTATGTTCACGAATGCTGGAGGCTTCCTTAGTTTTTAAAATTTTACCTGTTCGGCCACTTATTCCCATATGCGAATAAAATCTAGCCCTGAGAGAGCGAACAGTGCTGCCGATGTAATTCCCAAGGAGACACCTAGGGCAGGTAAATAAATATACAACACCGCTACGCAACGAGTCAGGGGTTCGATCCTTCGCTGAGAAAAAGCTACCTAAAGACGTTTTATTAATAAATATGATGCGGAAATCAGTATGATAAAAAAATTTCCTTAACAATTTTGTAAATTTAAGCTTAAATTCCTTATTCAAGGGACCCATTTCAGGTACCAAGAAATATTTTATATCCTTCGGCACTGTAATACATGGAAGTTGAGGGCTATAAACATTATTTAAGAAGGATCTAATTAGTTTGTCTACATATTGAACAGGAAAACTATTATTAGTAAAGTATGATCTTAGATTATTAAATTCATCATTAAGTAAGGTAAAATTAGAGGTCAAATTATATCCTCTGAACAGGAGAGTTTTAATACAAGACATCTTATAGTTGAAATCAGTAAAACTAAAAAAATTCATGCCCAAACCAGTGAAAGTGGGTTTCCTATAAACTGATGTAGTAATAGAATCACCAATATAACGTATACAATGGAAACTGAGCAAAATGGCTCCCTCCCCTTCTTAGATCTTTTAATTTCGAAAAACGGTGATTCTATTACTACATCAGTTTATAGGAAACCCACTTTCACTGGTTTGGGCATGAATTTTTTTAGTTTTACTGATTTCAACTATAAGATGTCTTGTATTAAAACTCTCCTGTTCAGAGGATATAATTTGACCTCTAATTTTACCTTACTTAATGATGAATTTAATAATCTAAGATCATACTTTACTAATAATAGTTTTCCTGTTCAATATGTAGACAAACTAATTAGATCCTTCTTAAATAATGTTTATAGCCCTCAACTTCCATGTATTACAGTGCCGAAGGATATAAAATATTTCTTGGTACCTGAAATGGGTCCCTTGAATAAGGAATTTAAGCTTAAATTTACAAAATTGTTAAGGAAATTTTTTTATCATACTGATTTCCGCATCATATTTATTAATAAAACGTCTTTAGGTAGCTTTTTCTCAGCGAAGGATCGAACCCCTGACTCGTTGCGTAGCGGTGTTGTATATTTATTTACCTGCCCTAGGTGTCTCCTTGGGAATTACATCGGCAGCACTGTTCGCTCTCTCAGGGCTAGATTTTATTCGCATATGGGAATAAGTGGCCGAACAGGTAAAATTTTAAAAACTAAGGAAGCCTCCAGCATTCGTGAACATAGCATCAAATGTAAAATTGATGTCACTTTAGACAATTTTAAAATTCTTGGTTGTAATACTTGTCCCAACTCACTAAGAATTTTAGAATCCCTTTTCATTAAAGCATTGTCCCCTAGTCTGAATGTTGACTCATCGTCCGTCCCTCTCAATCTGCTATGATCCCTCCTCCTTCCCCAATTCCTTATAATCCCTCCTTCCCCTATCTCCCTCGCCATCTTTCATTCCCGTCTCCTCTGCTCAAATTAGTCGGCCTCGGATACTGCTGTGTAAGGTAGATAGCTCCATTGTTCCAGTGTACTATTGGTAATTTTTCCAGTGTATTAATTTCACATTTACTACATGTATTTAAAAATAACTTCTTAATTTTGATATGTAAATCTGTATAACTTAGAACTTAACCCTCTTTTCTCAGTCTTTTAAAATTTGTCTTTACGAATAGGTTATAGAAATTTCTGTTTGTTTTTCATTCAATATTGATTTTAATTTCACATTGTTATTAAACAGCCTGAAGATGAGCGTATTGCTCGAAACGTTGCGCAATAAAGAAGACTTTTCATGGCATTTACATTTCTCCTTGTCATTGGATTTCTACTAAATATTAAATTGAAGCTCTGTAGAAGCAACCCGCATAATTATATATATATAATATATCATAAATAAAAATGTAGTTAAAAAAGGTAATATATACATCATTTTACACAACTTAACGTTTCCTTCATTTTTGAAAGCGTCTATTGTTTCTTGATATTATCTAAAACTATTAGATAATATTAATAATGTTATTCATTATGTGCTAAGTTGTTAACACGATTAAGAAAGTGAAGGCGAGGCATATGATGAGAAGAGATCCCCGCATGGAAGATATGGCAAGTGCCGGCCGCCAGGAATGCCAACTTGACATGGCAGGAATCACTGATAATTGTAATGATGGTGCAGTGGTGGACGAGCTACTATACTTTATTGCCAACAAGATTGATTATCTGGATCCTGTAACTATTATTAAGTTACGTGTTGATTTTTACAATGATGAAATGAATTGAACGCTCAAAGAAATTGATGTTTGATTTATATGCTAATAACGACACGAATTAGTTAATTAATAGGCACATCTCTTCGTCTGTTCAAGTTTCTCTTCTTCACTATCCTCGTTCTTGGTCACATCGACCACCACCATTATATTTATGGTATATACCCTTGGTTTTGTTGATATAGTGTATATATCGAATTGAGTCAGGGTTGGAGCTAGCTAGGGGCAGGCGGGGCAGTGCCCCGTGGCCCGGGCCTTTGGGGGGGCCCGGGTCGTTGATAACACCTTGGCAAGGAAAATTAATAATTCGCTGACTTTTAATCTTGGTAAAAGTCAAAACTTAAAATTATGTCATTTCTTATTTAAAAATAGTCAAAAAACCCCAAAATAACGTCTGTTTGTCTACATATTAACTATATCTATAAGAAAAAAGCACTTATTTAAAAAAAATGGCAGAAAAACGGCTTCAAAACGTAAAAATGTGTTGTTTTTTTGGCATATTTTGGAATCTGCGCTTTGTTATGACGTCATATGAAATATATTATATTGTGATCCAGTTTCAATCTTTGCTTGTGTGTCAGTAAGTATGTTATTATAAGGCTAAAGCAGTTTCAAAGCTTTGTGTTAGTCCGTGCGTAAGAAATTTAGGCTCAATTGAGTGACTTAATTTAGCGTTCAGAACTTCAGACCCAGTTCCGTAGTGTGTATAGTGACTATAGTGAATCACTGTGTATATGCATGAGTATACCACTTTTGCACTAAACTTTATTGTTAAAATTAATAAAGTTTTCAACTTTCAAGGCATGTCAGAGTACAAGCATAAAAGTGGCTTTAGGGGGCCCGTAAATAAGTTTTGCCCCGGGGCCCGTGACACTCTTGCTCCGCCACTGAATTGAGTATAATTACATACCTATAATATTTTTTGTAACCTCGTAGGAAGGCTTAAAATTAAGGTTTTGGTTTGAATTTATTAAAAGCATTTATTTTATTAGGGGACCTATTCCGGGCTTATGTTTACCAACAACACTCGCTTGGCTGAGTCCAAACATCTGTTCTCTTCGTACATTTGTGTTTCTTCATTAGTATCTGTTCTTTCTTGATCACATCCACCATTCTGTCATGTTTTATTCATTAAAAATGTTTGATTTAATTGTTTAGTGAAAAATCACATTTGGGTAACTGTTTAAATTCAATATTCGTCAACAATTCCAATATGAACAATAATAATTTAGGTTATTACAATCAGTTATTACATTTGTTATTTCTGCCAAAGTAAATTTCCTCAAAACATTTTAGTTAATTGAAATAAAATTGTGAAAAATAATGAAAACAAAGTTTTAACATAAATTAGAAACAAAATTAATTAAAGTAAAAAGTAGTTTTTGATAATCTTCAGAAACAAATAGATGCTTTCAAGAATGAAGGAAACATTAAGTTGTATAAAATGATGTGTATATATTAGCTTTTGTAACTACAGTTCTATGTATGATGTGTGTGTATATGTATACATTTTGAATGAACTTACTAATTTTTACTAGAAATTGAAAAGAAAAAGTTTACCCTAAAAATATGAAAAGTATTTTATTTTACACTTTCATTCTTTTTAATTTTATATAAAAAATTATTATTTTGTAAAATTTCAGAAAACTTTCATAAATTTTTAAATATTTAAATTCAAAAATAAAAATTAACTTTAAAATACAAAGAAGAAGAAACTTTAAATCTTATGTTTGTATGTATTAATATATTTTGAAGCTTCATTGGAAGCAAAATATTAAAAATAATTGAAATTGTTGTAAAAGGAAATAAGTGAGTACTTATATATGTTGTTTGGTAGTTTTATTTTAATCTTCTTCACAAAGCGACCAAAGTATTCTACAGTACTTAAGTTTTAGCGAGGTCATGATCTACAGACTCAGACTGTACAATTGCTATGTTAGATTAAATATACGATAGAATATTGGTTCCTGCTTGGTAAGATTTAAGTAATGTAGACTACTTTGGTAGCTTTGTAAATTCGGGTTAGAGTTACACTGACTCCTAATAGATAGGATAATAAAACCCACTCTAATAGACAGAGTTTATTTCCACAACAGTTTCGATGCCCACTGGCATTCTCTTCGGGTGGATACAGAAAAACGAATGAACCAAAAACAAGAGGGAAAACAGTCCAGGGACCATTAAGAAATTCGCACCTAGGTTAGATCCCATTCAACCGACACCGGAAGGGTTATGTTAGAAAGATCCACTAAACATGAAATGACGGTTAAACTAAAATTTTTATATTTTTACAATATAAAAAATAGGCGTCCCATTTTTGGGACAATGGCCCAATACAGAAACTTCAGTAAAGGTTAATGTAAAAACTCAAAATCGAAGAAAACTTCCTTTATTCTGGAATAATTGTATATAAAATATTGCAGTGATATCCTTTATAATAAGATACTAGTTTATGTAACAGAAAAACAAAATAATAGTTACTTTGTGTATTGTAAAGACTGCAATTTTTTATTTTTATACCCCATGATGAACAAAACTGAAAATAGAAAAACATCTTTCTTTTGGAATAAATGAATGCGAAATATTACGCCAACAATCCTTTTTACCAATGGATAAGTTTGAGTACTGGATAGCCATAAAAATTGTTTACTTTGTATGAAAGTATGCAAAGCATCGATCATGCAATGGTACATTGGCACAATCCACCACCACATTGAAAAATTTGACTTCCAGCCTCTTTAAGGCTTCTGTAAATGGTTCGTCAGGAGCTTCGTAAGCAAAGTGCTTTTTTGTGGATCTGAGCCTCTTTTTCTTCAGCACAGCCTCCACATTCATTTCCTCACATATGTCCTTAGCTACGACTTGTGCTGCAACAAAACCTGTGTTTCTGTAGCTGGTGAGTGAGTCTTTTGTTTTTGTGAGGAGGTTGACTGCCACATCAAACCGCATTGTAGGAGACTGCAGAAGTTTGTTCACATGATTAACTGCATAAAGAATGTCATACCATACTACTGTGCAAATCTGAAAGCGATAAGACCCTACCTCCTCTGCAAGTGCTTGTGCTTCAGTCCTGGCTATGGCATCTGTGGCATTGTTTCTGACTTCCAACAGGGCCTTTCTGATGTTGTGGCTCTGGTATCGCATAGCCTCATTGCTCTTAAGCCGGCTCTCCCACCTGGTTTCACTCCAAGACTTGAGTGTTATGTTCACGTGCTTCTTTAGGATTGTCCATCTCTGTGTAGCTGCTGCAAAAAGGTTATACAATTTTTGTACGTTGCCAAAGAAGCTGATGGCATCTGTGGAAGCTTTAGCTGCATCAGCCACTACAAGATTCAGAGTGTGAGCCCACATGGAACATAGAGTGCACGACAGTTCTTCTCTAATAACCTTGCCTGAACACCTTTGTTCTTGCCCTTCATGTTCGCTCCGTTGTCATATGACTGTCCTCTGCAGTCTGCAATCATCAAAGTGAATATTCAGTTCATCTAGTCTCTTCAGAATCAGAACTAATAAACCCAGGCCTGTACTTTCTGAAGCCTCAAGAAAGCCCAAGAAGTATTCTTTTATTTCTGGTACTTCACCCATTTTAACAGTTCTGATAATAATCGACATCTGTTCTTGGTGGCTTATGTCTGGAGTGCAGTCTAAAATGAGTGAGTAATATTTAGCTTGTTTTATTTCTGCAACAATGGCATCCAAGATCTTCCCACTAATGGACCCATTGAGCTCATTTTGAATGATGTTTCCTAGGTGAATTGAATGACTATATTGGCCACTTTTGACTGCTGATGTGTTGTTTCATCACTGGATCAAATTTGGCAAGCAGCTCAACTTCCTTCAAGAAGTTGCTATTGTCTCGATTGTACAATGTAGAGGAAGACCCCCTGAAAGCAAGGTTTCTCTCTGCCACCGATTGGATTATACTTACAAGACGTGTGAGAACATCTCTCCAGCGTCTTCGCTCTACCTCCATTAATGACATTTCAGTTTGGTCAATGGTCCTCCCAGTTTTTAGCCGCAGTTCCAGATCCTTCCATATTGCCATGTTATCTGCATGTTCTGAACTATTTTCATGGCCTTTCAGAAGCGAACCAACGTTTATCCAGTCTGAAAGTCCATCCGTAATTAGTTTGTACGACTTCCTTGAAAATAACTTGCAGCAGAAGCAATAAAGAGCATCATTCCTTCTAGAGTACATCAGCCAGCTTCGCTTTATTTTTCCCCATTAATTAATGTTTTGTACATGTAATGGTGATGAACGCTTCTACCGTCCTCTCTTTTAGGGAATGTGAAATCTGGACTGATTTGAAATGGTCCTCGAGACACCAGATCTGTCTTCAAGGCATCTGACAGGACAACTGGCCAGTCATACGGATCAAGCGGTGGAGTAGATCTTGGTTCTTGTTGCTCAGTATAAATGCCTGTGTGTGGTGTTTGAAGCTGAACAGAAGATGGGCCACTTGTTGGTTCATCAGGCTCTACTTCTACTGGTGTTTGAGGTTGCATAGAGGATGGTCCTGCTGTTGGCTCATGATGCTCATCAGGCTTTGCTGAGGATGGCTTTTCCAAATATTTCAGTAGTGCTCCTGAGAAGAACATAACATTACATATTCTGTTAATTTTTGCTAAAATACTCTTTCTTATCTTGTTTGATATATAATTGATCTGTGTGAACAGAATTTGAAGTGATGTGATCCATTAAATTTCACATTTCGAAATATAAATATTACAGAGACTAGCTTACTCTACAGTCTACACGATTCCTGAGCACTTGCCTAGCTTCATGGTCTACCTAACCTAGTTGCCTGAACTGTAATCATAAGAATATACAAGTGGCACATCTCACCTGTGACCTGTGCTACTGGAAAGCTTCTCCTCTATTTTCTTCTTTTTCCGTTTTTCAGCTCCTGATAGATAATGTCATTTCATTTTCCAAGATGCACGAAGTCACACCTAGTTAACCACAACTAATCTGCTAAATAATAATAATCATGATAATAATGATGATGATGATAATAATAATAATACTAATAATAATAATGGACCTTTTCCAGTTTGTGTACCGTTTTTCATATAATTTATTTTTGCTTCTTTTCAGATCAAAAATGAGTGATAATATCAATCTCTTTAGTTAGGCTTATAAGGCTAACTAACGAAAATATCACGACCTAACCTAACCAGTCGTTAGGTTAACTGTACGCCCTTGACGATTGGTTAGGTTAGGTCATGATATTTTCGTTAGTTAACCTTATAAAGCAAAAATAAATTATATGAAAAACGGTACACAAACTGGAAAAGGTCCATAATTATTGTTATAATTGTAACGTTAATCAAATACATTCAAATAATCAGACCATTTAGGTTTTAACCAACAAAATTCACATTATCTGAAAAAGATGAGAAAAGAATTAATAAACTTGAAAACATAACGAAAATAATCCTAGGTTTTAAAGTGTTACAAAATCTCTTAATAATTAGTAAATTAGTGAAATAATGTTTTACAATACTAGGAAAATTAAGCATTTAGGAAAGTATAAGCATATAGTAAGAATAAAGTTAAATAATATAGAAATAAGATCTCACAATAGTTATTTATACATAACGACCAAAACGTTTCGTTTGTCTCCGTTTTATCACATTTGTCTTATACAAAAACTTTAATTAATACGACAATAATAATAATAATGATAATAATAATAATACAATAATATTAATAATAACTTCAGCTATATTCCTATTCTTGCCCACTGAGGTATGACCTGGGAGCCTGTCTAGGGGCCTCCTAGTAGCAGTGGGGCCCTAAGCGGCCGCTTAGTCTGCTTATGCCAGGAAGCGGCCCTGGGTATGGGAAACATATTAGTGAATTAAAACTTGGTTTGAATTGGCTAACTGGAATAGAAATTTGTGTAGACAATAAAAAATTTGTAATCCTGTGTATCTATATACCTTTTCAGGCAGTTGATAATGAAGAAGATTATCTCATTAAATTGGGGCAGGTCAGCAGTATTATTGATGAGTTGGGTACGACATGTGTAGCTATTACTGGTGACTAATGCTAATGTGCTTAATGATAATTCTTTGTTTAGCAACCACTTAAAAGCCTTCTGTGAAGATAATAACTTGACCCTTTCATCCATGTGTAGTCTTCCTGGTGATAGCTTTACTTATGTTAGTGATAGTTGGCACACACCCCTCATGGTTGGATCATTGTATTTCAGCAAAGGTGGGCAGGACCGAGTTCCAAAAGGACCGAACTCCAGGAACTCGGTCCTTTTTAAGGACCGTGAGTGGGAAAGTCGGTCCTTTTCTCAGTGAGGACCGAAATGAGGAGCGACTGTCCATTTTTAAGCAATTCCGGACGGTCCGGTCCGGACGGTCTTTTTTAGTGTGTTTAGTGATTATTTGAAGTTCTAAAGAAGATGGATCGTTTCCTCCAGAAGACTCAGAAAGAGACTGAGACTGAACTGAAACTTGTTTCAACACCTGGAGGAGACGAAGAACCTACTGATGTTAGTGCTTCAACTTCAAGTCAAGCACAACTGGAGCTCCCAGCGGAAGAACTGAACCCGGCAATCCCTGGCTGTACCTGGACAAATGCTTTGAATACCTGGGCCCCAAGGGTGAGCAGAACCTGGAGTACAAATGCTTGCTGTGCCTGCCGAACAAGAACATCCTCTCGACAAGCAACAAGAGCCAAAACAACCTCAAGCGACATGTCTCCAGGTGCCACCCTCACGTCCAGAACCAGTTCGACCAGTGCATCAAGGACGGGGTGGAGCTCCAGAAAAAGAAGAAGCGGCGAGGAGACCCTCAGGAGCGCCCCGACGACAAGAGGCACTTCCGATTCGTGGAAGGACTTTGTTAGCACCTGTGTCCCTGGCCAACACGTCGAGGAGATCAAGGCCAAGGTGAAGAAGCAGATGATGTCTATGGTGGAGAGGATTCTGGCAAGAGCGGACTCAGGCAAGGACACCAGCAGCAGCGAGGGTGAGAATGACCAGGACAATGACGACTTCTTTGAGGCTCTCTACGAGGGCGGGGAGAAGACGAAGGAGACCGGGACCAAGTTGGTGGAGACATTTCTCAGCGAGAGGCCTCTGAAACCCTTCATCTTCAACAAGGACTCGTTCCCCAGCCCGGCGTTGAAGGACTTGTTCATCAAGTTTAACACGCCTATCCCATCCAGTGCCGCCGTGGAGAGGCTCTTCTCTTTGGGGAAGGACGTCCTCAAGCCGAAAAGGTCAGGGCTCAGTGACAGCCATTTTGAAATGCTAGTCTTCTTGAAGGGAAACTCAAGCATTTAACTTAATAACTTTTTTTTATCATTTATGTATTGTATTAATTATAATTTACGTTAATAAAATTAAAGATTTCCGGTGTCTTTAATTTCATTTTTCATTTTAATCAAATTTTTCACTTATATTATATATAAGGACCGAGGACCGAGTCGTTCCTAGGTCCTATCTTAAAGGACCGTGACCGGGACCGTCGGTCCTTTTTGAGGCCCGGGTGCCCACCTTTGTGTATTTGTATGTTCATTATACACAGTGATTCACTGGCCTACTTAGTCAGTGCTCCAGAGAACTATCTCTTAATCTTCTATGGACCTCTTGTATAATGTTTGTACCTGTTGAATCTGAAATAAAGTGTTTGTTTGTTTGTTTGTGAGTGAACACACTGCTTCTAATTGCATTTAAATAGACATAAAGATCCTTTTCAAATGAGTGAAGTATCCCACATACAAAAGTAATAGTAATAGGTGACCAAGTAATAGTAATAGAAGAAAATTAAAGTAATTGTTATTTTATTTATTTGTTGGGTTCAAAATCCCAGCTGAGCCGTGAACGGCCAAATTCTAAAGGGCCAGTTCTACCTACAGCCCAAGTTAGGCTAAAATTAAAACTTACGGATTTGAGATCCTATTAGGTCCTACCTCAGGGTTGCTGACTCGATGCGGGCCTACCTTAGACCTTAGTTACATGAATTTAATATAAACAAAAGGGGTACTATTTATGGTCTTCTTTCTCAACCTTGCAACAACAACGCAACCTGGACTATTGCACGATGCAACAATCTTGTATCTAAACAACCAAACTGAATTGCAAGAGAGCTCTCTAACAGACCACACCCTGTACGTACGACATCCCACAAACGAGTAGAAAGAACGCGCAGCGCCCCAAAATGATGCCAACAGTGTGACCAAACAATGATGCCACAAGAGCTAAAAAATGCTAGCTCTAAATAAAGTTAATTTTTCACTAACCTTACAAATTATGAGATGGATATATATACACCTTAACTTAATATATACAAGCAATGCTGCATCAATCAGCTTAGTCATCATATCGCCTTGGGACAACAATGGTTCTTCCTCTTCTAGATTTTCTAACACTCCCCACCGAAGAGGCATTGTTGTCGTTACCTCCCGCAAGGTTAGCCAAGCCTTCTCCATGAGGCTGTAACTCAAATGTTTCATCTTGACTATCTGTGTTTTTGCTGATTTCTAAAGCATAGAGTTTTGTATAGGTCTCTTTAACTTTCCTCCTGAAGTGTTTACCAGTGCAGACCTAACTAAAAATTGTCTTTGCCAACAAACAACTCTTCAATTATGCCAAGCTTCCAACATTGCCTTGGTCTTTCATCTGTGGGGCCGCGAAGTTAATTTTCCGCATTTATATTATTTTTATATTAGTTACCGACAAACCAATTTTGCGCGTACAAAATTGTATATGTTTTATCATTGTGTAATTTTAAGAATCAGATATAATCTTTATAAATAAGTATTGGACATTAAATATATATATATAAATTTATGTACAATACTTATTTATAAAGATTATATCTGATTCTTAAAATTACACAATGATAAAATATATACAATTTGGTACGCGCAAAATTGGTTTGTCGGTAACTAATATAAAAATAATATAAATGTGGAAAATTAACTCCGCGGCCCCACACTACTGCTCACCCCGAGAAGCAGAGCACGTATATCAAAAGTAGAAATATTCGGGTCTTGATTTGAATCGGATCCTTCGTCCAGCTCGCGTTGATCCTCGGTCGGCCTCGTTTCCGGTTGTTGCGTTGTCCTGCGTGCTCGTCCTGAGGTCTGTATTTGCTACCTCCGAGGTGCGTCTTCCATCGTCCTTTTTCCTTGCATGCTTTTGTTTAAAGTTTGGTTTGGTTGATTGAAGCGGCTTAAAGTTTGGTTTGGTCGATTGAAGCGGCTTAAAGTTTGGTTTGGTCGATTGAAGCGGCTTAAAGTTTGGTTTGGTTGATTGAAGCGGCTTAAAGTTTGGTTTGGTTGATTGAAGCGGCTTAAAGTTTGGTTTGGTTGATTGAAGCGGCTTAAAGTTTGGTTTGGTCGATTGAAGCGACTTAAAGTTTGGTTTGGTTGATTGAAGCGGCTTAAAGTTTGGTTTGGTTGATTGAAGCGGCTTAAAGTTTGGTTTGGTTGATTGAAGCGGCTTAAAGTTTGGTTTGGTTGATTGAAGCGACTTAAAGTTTGGTTTGGTTGATTGAAGCGGCTTAAAGTTTGGTTTGGTTGATTGAAGCGGCTTAAAGTTTGGTTTGGTTGATTGAAGCGGCTTAAAGTTTGGTTTGGTTGATTGAAGCGGCTTAAAGTTTGGTTTGGTTGATTGAAGCGACTTAAAGTTTGGTTTGGTTGATTGAAGCGGCTTAAAGTTTGGTTTGGTTGATTGAAGCTGCTTAAAGTTTGGTTTGGTTGATTGAAGCGGCTTAAAGTTTGGTTTGGTTGATTGAAGCGGCTTAAAGTTTGGTTTGGTTGATTGAAGCGGCTTAAAGTTTGGTTTCTTCGGATGTTATTCTGGAAATGTGGAATTGTACCTCCATGATGGAGAACCATCCTGCGGCCGACGCTTCAGAGAACGTGGGTGGCTTGATGGTGACATGGTGCACCTGATTCCATCTTGCGGGAATGTAATTCGGGTCTGCTGCTGCTTCGGTTCCGACCGGCTACTACGGGTGGGCGGCGAAGAGGCGTGGCTTCGGTTTGTTCCGCCCGGCGACTGAAGGATGCTGCTTCCGCTGGCTGCTTCGGGTCACTCCGGCTACTACGGGTGGGCGGCGAAGAGGCGTGGCTTCGGTTTGTTCCGCCCGGCGACTGAAGGATGCTGCTTCCGCTGGCTGCTTCGGGTCACTCCCGGGTCACCAATTGTAGCTGGTTCCTTCTTGGTGCTACTTGTATTTGCCGGGGAAGAATGAAGGATACGAGAGGTAGGCTATCTCTTTTAGGGGGGTACGCACAAAATTGGTTTGTCGGTAACTAATATAAAAATAATATAAATGCGGAAAATTAACTGCGCGGCCCCACACATCCCCAATCATTACCACTTCTCCCACCTTGATACAATTTGCATTGGAGCCCTTTACCTTGCCTGATGGGTAATAATTGAGTTCTGGCAAGTATTCCATCTGCCACCTCTTCCATAATGATCATGTAGCTCTTCAAGGTACCTGAACCGTCTGGTTAACTCTCCTTGAGTGCTCTGGATAGGCTGCAAGTCTTCTGGCACACTGGGGTTTGATGTTAATCGTTTACCACAAAGAAAATTATTTGGTGTCAATGGCTCTGCATCCTGCATACTGTTGTAAACAAAAGTGATAGGCCTACTGTTCACCATTGCTTCTACTTCACATAAAACAGTAGAGAATTCTTCTTTGCTCAAATGAGCATTAGCTAAAAGTTTCTTTAATGGACACTTTACACTTCTCACTAGCCTTTCCCAAAATCCTCCCCACCATGGTGCTCTCTCAACAATAAACTCCCACTGTACCCCTTGGTGTGAAAAGTAGGATTGGAATCCTTCCTCTTTTAGCAAGGACCAAATTTCTTGGAGTTCCTTTGCAGCCCTTTTGAAGGTTTTTGCATTATCCGATATGATTTTATTTGGGAAACCCCTTCTGTTCACAAACCTTTTAAAGGCCAAAAGAAATACATCACTACTTAAATTGCTTACCAACTCCAAATGGATTGCTCTGGTGGTAGCACATGTGAAAAGACATATATATAACCTTTGTTAGACTCCCCTTGCTCATACACATAGACTGGACCTGCAAAGTCTACTCCCACTACATCAAATGGGGCAGTATAGACACACCGTTCTCTTGGAAGTGGAGCCACCTTTTCATAATAAGGCTTTGCACTCCAACGCTTGCAAACCACACATTTATGCAAGACCTTTTTTACTACTTGTCTAATTTTGGGAATCCAAAACTGTTGTCTGATCTCTATTATCACTTCTCTAACTCCAGCATGTAACAGCTTATGATGAGTATCCAGGATCAAAAGGTCCACAAAGTGCCCCCCAGAAGGTAGCAAAATTGGATGTCTTTTCTCCTCTGGAAGCCCAGAAAACTGTAGTCTACCTCCTACTCTCAATAAATCCTGATCTAAAAACACATCCAAACCCTTGAGAGCAGAATGTGTTGGTAGAACCTGTAATGGATGGCTGGTGAGCAATTCCCTCTCTTCACCAAATTTTTCCTTCTGCACATATACCACCCAGTATTTTCTGGCTTGCTGAATCTCATTACTGCTCAGAATTCCTTCCCTTCTTGTTTCTCCCTTAATGTTGTTGGTAAATCTATATACCCATGCTGTCACTCTTAACAATCTTTTCAGACTGCTAATGTCCTCAAGCCTCAATATGGGGTCCTGCTGCATAACTTGACAACTGTTCACAGCGCATTTTCTCACCTCACTCACCCATGCTTCTTCAGCCTGGCATTCTCCTACAATAGGCTGATTAGAAGGCCAGTTTTCACTTCCAAGTTTTAGCCACTCTGGCCCATTCCACCACAAACTTGACTGTGAAAGATCTTTCACTGAAATTCCTCGTGTTGGTAAATCAGCGGGGTTTTGGATGCCTGGACAATGCTTCCATTGCTTGGGATCTGTGTGCGCTTGAATTTCCTCCACCCTATTGGCAACAAATGGTTTCCATTTCCTTGCCTGGCTTCTTAACCAGTGCCAAACTATAGTGGAGTCTGTCCAATAATAGCTTGGAATTTCAGAGAGGGCCAAAGACTTTTGCACTATAACTGCAAGCCGACTAGCAATAACTGCACCCATCAATTCCAACCTTGGAACAGAAAGCCTTTTCAAAGGTGCTACTCTGCTCTTTGCAGCAATCAACCTGCAACTTACTTCCTCTTGCAATGCGCCTCTTATATAAATACAAGTTGCATAGGCTTCCTCACTTGCATCACAAAAGATGTGCAGCTCCAAATTGTCTGGACTATTGTTCAACTCTCCAAAGTACCATCTTGGGATTTCAATGTCTCCAAGATGTGCCAATTCTTTGAACCAATATTTCCACCTTACCACCATATGATCAGGTAACTCTTGGTTCCAACCAAGTCCAATTTCCCAGAGGCTCTGAAACCAAATTTTTTACTTTATCACAAATGGAGCCAGGAATCCAAGAGGATCAAAGACCTTTGAAGCCAAACTAAGAGCTGTACGATTTGTCCACCTTGTCTCATTCTCAGCCAGCTCTACTAAAGATTTCCCATTGAAGGTAAACAAATCATCATCTTGCTGCCAAACAATGCCTAGCACCTTTGCGTCTATTGCCCACAACTCCTTAATACCAGAATCCTCAATACTTTCTGCTGCATCAGGTACTACACAGGAATGACTCATAAACTCTTGTAATTGCGAATGATTGGTCTGCCATTTTCTAAGCTCCATGCCAGCCTCCCTCATTATAGCTCTAGCCTCCATGAATATCTGTTTAGCCATTTCTGTATTATCCACGGAACACAGCAAATCATCAACATAAAAATTTTTCCTTATGTGTTCAATAGTGTTAGGATAGACTTCAGAATATTTCTTAAAATGGTACTGCATAGTAGCTGCCAACAGAAATGGACTAGAGCTGAGGCCAAACAACACTGACTTCATTCTATATGCTTGAACCTTAGGTTCATTTTCCAACAAGTCTTTCGTATCCACCCACAGATACCTTACTGCATCTCTGTCCTCTGGTTTTAACTTTATCCGCAAAAAGGCTTGCTTCACATCTGCAGTCAATGCTACTCTACCAAACCTGAATCTCAGTAACAAGGAAAATAAATCTGCATTTAAATTTGGCCCAGCATCCAAACAGTCATTCAAGGACACACCACCTTTGTCCTTGGCTGAGCCATCAAAAACTACCCTCAATTTGGTGGTAGTTTTGTCTCGCCGTACCACTGCATGGTGTGGCAGATAATGTGCCTCCTGGCTCACCAGCTCACCTTGCACCCTTTCAGCATAGCCCTCCCTTACATAACTTAGGATGGCCTCATTGTATTCAATTAACAACTCCTCATTTTTTCTTAGCCTGTACAATGAAGTCTCCAACCTCCGATTAGCTAGCTGAAGGTTTGAACCGGGTTTGCAATAATCCTTCCATGGTAGGCCAACTTCATAGCAACCATCTCTAAACCCAATCCCTTTTTCAAATTGCTCTAAAACATCATTGTTCACTGTACTTGCCTGGTTGTCCTTTATGCCAATAGATTCAAGTTCCCAAAACGCTTTCAAATGCCTTTCCAGACCATGGCTGTTCTCCTCAATCTTAACAAAAAGAGCCTTAACTTCCATTTCATTGCAATAACTACCATGTAGCATCCAGCCTAGCTTACTTTCAATAGCTACCGGGCCTTGAGATGTACGAACAATATTACCAGTGATGAAGTCCCAATAATAGTCAGCTCCAATCAAAAGACTAATATCTTCTGTTCCCTCAAACTTATTATTGCCCAAATTAATTCCTTTAACTTGCAATTCTTGGACACATGCCATATCTAAACAAGTAGTGACTGGAGCACAAAGTTCCTCAATCTCTACAGCTTGGACCTTGATAGTGGGACTTTGCGGTAACAACCCCTTAACCAAAACTTCTACCTTCTTAAATTTGATTCGGTTTTGAACGGAACCCCCAAACCCAGAAATTCTTAAATTTTCCCTCTTAAGTTCTTTAAACTTCAATTTTCTGGAAATTCTGGTCTTAATAAAACTACACTGGCTACCACTATCAAACAACACTCTTACAGTAGCTTCTCCCTCATTCCCAATTAATAAGGCTGCAGTTGTTTGCAATAATCCCCCTTTACTTTTACTCCCTTGCATAGCAGTGGCATGTGCCACTGATGTCTCTACTTCTGGGGTAGGCCTACTAGGAGTGTTTTCACACAATAATGGCTGATGCCTACCATGACATTTTTTGCACAAAATTTTAAACTTACAAAACCTTGCTCTATGACCTTTCAAAAAACATTTAAAACATGCTGTGGACTTAGTTACCCTGTCCTTTCTCTCCTCAAGGGGTAAAGCCTCAGCCACCTCACATTTATATGACTTGTGGTTGCCTTCGCAAAATATGCATTCCTTGATTCCCTTTAATTTATTCTCAGAGGATGCATGTAGAGCTGACACTGTACCTGGGCTATTCCTTTTTGTGGAAACTTTGGTGCTGTGCCTGCCTTTGTCCCCTTGTTTACCATCCCACTGTGCAAACTCAACTCCCTCTCGTCTTGCTAATTCTGCGCCTAAAAGACTTAACATCTGCTGAAGGGGGATGTACACATGTTCTGCAGAGTGTCCCCTACTTAATTCAAGCAAAATTGAGCTAGGCAATTTAGACTCCAGTGTAGGAACCAACATTATACCATACCTTTCCATTCCTACACCCAAGTTGTCCAGGGACCTAGTTCTAATTTCAAATTCATCATATAACTGCCGTAACTCCTTGACACTATTAGGATTATTAATAGGTGGTATAGCTAAAAGTGCACGGAGGTGGCTTTTAATTAAGATCTCTGGCTTACCAAACCGTTTCTTTAATATATCCCAAGCCACATTATAATTAGCCTCTGTTAATGCTAATCCTGCTATAGTCTTTGCTGCCTCCCCTTCCAAGAGGGACCGCAAATAATTAAACTTCTCCACGGCACTTAACACTTGACTAGAATGAACTGCTGATTGAAAACTGTCTGCCCATCCTTGCCATTCCTGAATACTCCCAGAAAATGTTTTGAGTACAAGCCTCGGTAATTGAACTACAGATCTGTTAACCTTAACTTCACAAACATCATTTGTTGAGTGTTGTTTCATTATTAGACCTGGTCTCTAACTGTACTGAGCTGCTAAACTCTTTTGCTCGGAGGCCTACTTTAATTATATCATCAATAATCTCTTCAAAGTAAATTATGTTATTTTCTATTTCATCCTCTTCTATAAGAGCCTCAATTTTAACATTTACCTCACTTAGAGCAACCTTTTTAGTTTCTAATATGGAAAGCTGCGCAGTCACTAAGCGTAAATCCTCTTGCTCTATGGCAGAATCTATAGTGGGAATGACCTTTGTAATTAGACCTTTGTAGGCGCTTCTCCTTTTTATAAATTTGTTCAATTCAGATGCACTCATCTTCAATGCAAACAACAATTGGGCTCAATGCCAAATAAGCTGAATTGGCAGAAATACTTAACCGAACTGATCAAACGCAAATTTTACTTTCAAATAAACTGAATTGCTAGGTGGGATACTAACCAACACCAGTATGGAATACCAAATTTTCCACCCAAGTAACTGGCGCACTGGTCTGCAACCTTCGCCTACGAATAATAAACCAAATTAACCAAACTGGTAAATGTAGGCCAAAAACAACGACAGACAAGTGGCCAAGTTTCGCAATTGGGCAACCAAACTTTCTACCCTGGGACCTTAATTCAATAATAACCCAAAATTAACCAAACCGGTAAAATGTAGGCCAAAACAACGACAGACGACTGGCCAAGTTTCGCAATTGGGCAACCAAACTTTCTACCCTGGGACCTTAATTCAATAATAACCCAAAATTAACCAAACCGGTAAAATGTAGGCCAAAACGACGACAGACGACTGGCCAAGTTTAGCAATTGGGCGACCAAACTTTCTACCCTGGGACCTTAATTCAATAATAACCCAAAATTAACCAAACCGGTAAAATGTAGGCCAAAACGACGACAGACGACTGGCCAAGTTTAGCAATTGGGCGACCAAACTTTCTACCCTGGGACCTTAATTCAATATAACCCAAAATTAACCAAACCGGTAAAATGTAGGCCAAAAACGACGACAGACGACTGGCCAAGTTTCGTAATTGGGCGACCAAACTTTTTACCCTGGGACCTTAATTCAATAACAACCCAAATTAACCAGACCGGTAAAATGTAGGCCAAAACAACGACAGACGACTGGCCAAGTTTCGCAATTGGGCGACCAAACGTTTTACCCTGGGACCTTAATTCAATAATACTCAACCCGTCTAGGCCTAACTTGGGCTACAATTTGCACAATCAGAACTTTGCCGAAAAATAGTCACTGACTCAGTCTTGGGGTAGAATCCGGTTCTGAAGGACCATGTTATTTTATTTATTTGTTGGGTTCAAAATCCCAGCTGAGCCGTGAACGGCCAAATTCTAAAGGGCCAGTTCTACCTACAGCCCAAGTTAGGCTAAAATTAAAACTTACGGATTTGAGATCCTATTAGGTCCTACCTCAGGGTTGCTGATTCGATGCGGGCCTACCTTAGACCTTAGTTACATGAATTTAATATGAACAAAAGGGGTACTATTTATAGTCTTCTTTCTCAACCTTGCAACAACAACGCAACCTGGACTATTGCACGATGCAACAATCTTGTATCTAAACAACCAAACTGAATTGCAAGAGAGCTCTCTAACAGACCACACCCTGTACGTACGACATCCCACAAACGAGTAGAAAGAACGCGCAGCGCCCCAAAATGATGCCAACAGTGTGACCAAACAATGATGCCACAAGAGCTCAAAAATGCTAGCTCTAAATTAAGTTAATTTTTCACTAACCTTACAATTATGAGATGGATATATATATACACCTTAACTTAATATATACAAGCAATGCTGCATCAATCAGCTTAGTCATCATATCGCCTTGGGACAACAATGGTTCTCCCTCTTCTAGATTTTCTAACAGTAATAGTAAGAGTAATAGTAATAGAAGGAATCAAAAGTAATAGTAATAGTAATAGAAACCCAGTAAGCGACCCCATGTCTGATGTATATACATCACAAACCTGTCGAAATAATTTTGGACAAAGCGTTTTTAAGAGCAAAGTAAATGATAATAATTTAAGCTATAATTTTTTCAAATGCGAAGCAAAAACACTAAAATTTAAATGATTGGTAGCTATGAAGCTAAAACAGTAATTTTTACGGTTAGTCTACTGTAAGTTAACTGTAATCTCTGTATAAGGGACTTATTACTTATTAATGAAATTGATTTATAACGGGAAGAACAATGTTACCGATTAATGAACAATGAATGATAAGTGAGCAAAACACGTCTAAATCGAGGCTCCTCGATCTTTTAAAACTTCCGGAGGTGGAGAACGAAGACGTTCGAGGTTCACCAACTTTAAGAAGAGGTTTCAAGCCTATATACTAATAAGAGTGCATTTCGTCAGGACTTGGGCAGAGTATTTCCTAAAATTTACTGTGATTTGAAGGAACTGGAATGGAGAGCTGTAGTATAATTATGTGGGCTAAGACTTTTCTTGTGATGGGTTAGCAGAAATTAAACTTAAGGGCGCCGGGCTGGCGGGTTTAAGGGTGGTTTAAAAATTATTGAAATTGGTTTTACTTTGAAGGGAAATAAGTTTATAAAAGAGATTCTATAGGTAAAAGGAACATTTTTCTTGAATTTAACGGAAAATTATGAAGTGAGCAGATTAAGCTGGGATTTGGGTTATAGGTATGTAGGACAAAAGCCCCCTAGGACAAAAGTCCCCTAGGAAAAATAATAATAAGAATTTTTTCAATTATTTTTATTCTTTATTATTTACAGTTTATGAACACTTCTCTGACATGTAAAATGTTACATTTATTATATCATAAGACTGCAATAAGGAAGGCATTCTAAGTATTATACAGCAGCACACATTAACGCTAATATTTACACAACCATAAAAAATTACATCATAAAAGGATTATCATGCCTTATCTAGGCAAAGTCAGCTTTATAAGTATTATACAGTAGCACACATTAACACTTGCATTATAAATTTATAGCTCACTATTTTACAGGAGCACAAAATTATTTACACAACCATAAAAATGAACATTATAAAAGGAACATCATACCATATCTAGGGAAAATCAAACAAATAAAGCACAATATTAAAAAGTTCATTAAGTGTTAAGGTTCATTTAAAGTTCATTTTACTTCCACCTAATGCTGTGACCTACACCATTCAGAAATTCTTCCAAGGTCTTCCTCTCATTCACATAGTCCAGACATAAGTTCTTCAAACGCTGTTGATGCTCCTTTGTGGCATGTTCCTAACCTAACCTAACCTAACCATTCAGGTAGACAAAACAGTGATCAACTAGGCTAGAGTGAATCAACATAGACAAAAATTATAATATTTATTTAGGATTACTTCATAGCACACGGACAATAAATAATATAAAAAATGGAGGCTTTTGTCCTACTTTGCACTTTAACTGAGAGTTTTCGTCCAGGGTTTTTTTGTCCTAGGGGGCTTTTGTCGGGACCCCGGGTTATAAGAGGAGTCGATTTATATAAACCTATAGTTAATTAACCTTTATCTATGGGAACTATAAAAGAGTTTATTAAAAATTAAGAAGCAAGTGTAATTTACGTCCCCCTGACGTAAAAGAGGACACAAACTACATTAGGCCAAAATTGGGGAACGTAAACTACACTTGGATCTTTAGAAGACATTTTTTAAATGAATCCATCAAATAAAACGTTAAAACTAACGAAAAGATTACGACTTAACCTAACCAATCGTCAATATATATATATATATATATATATATATATATATATATATGACGATTGGTTAGGTTAAGTCGTAATCTTTTCGTTAGTTTTAACGTTTTATTTGATTAGGTATACGCGGACAACGTTGGGGAACGCAAACTGCGCTAGGATAATGTAGGGGAACATAAACTACATTAGGCACCACAGGAGGACATAAACTACTCTTGCTCCAAAATTAATTATACAAATGAGTATCACTTTTACGAGATGCATTCCTATGTGTTTAGTAATTGGGGGTACAGAAGAATTCATGCAATGAAGTATTTATGCATAGGGTGGCCAGACGTCCGGCTTTAGGCGGACAGTCCGCCTTTTGAGCACTCTGTCCTTAGAGTGCCCATTTCCAAATTTCCAAAAAGGAGGACACTGCGTATGTGGCCGTACGTTAACATATATATATATATATATATATATATATATATGTTAACGTACGGCCACATACGGAATGTCCTCCTTTTTAAATGGCCACCCTATTTACGCAGAATGTGAATTATGTGATGAGTACATGAGTTATGTGCAAAACACATGAAGGGGAAACTGCGAATGCTAATTTGGCATAGACTAACTTATTTGTTATATGGGATTTCGGAATTAATGAGATGTATGGAATGTATGACCATGTACAAGAATGTAAACTTTGCATTAGAAAGGGTTTGTAGGGAGGATAACCAATAAACAGTACGAGTAATAGCATGATCTGTGGTTAAGTTTTGAGGAATTTTGCCCAGAATGACGGTTGAAAGGCGCCATATGTCGGTGACTATAGTCATTTCAGGATTTTTGGGAAAGACATGAATTTTGATAAAAAAAAGTATGTTGAGGAAGACATCATCTATAAAAATCAATAGAAAGGACAGAATTGGTTGAATGAGGTGAAAATTCAAACTACAGGGAAATATGTTCTTAGAACTTACTATATCGACGGTAGTATGATGAGAGTTCGAAAAGTGAAGTCATTATGTTGTAAACATAGATGGGGAAGGGAAAGAATTACGTGACATGTGGTAAGCACACAACTATATGATAGTCACATAATACAGAGAATCGGCAAGCGCTCACAGATGTAAATTTTTAAGTAGAGCTATTCAAAGGGAATACATATGTTATGCCCACCACTTTCCGCACTATACAGTAACACTTTGGGACGAGGGAGAATCCTGGTGTGGTCCTCGAAGTTGAGCTCGGTCTTAGTCGTAGGGCATCTGAGTTGTTGAAGCGATTTACGACACAATATGAACACACACACACACACACACACACACACACACACACACACACAAGGGCGTAACTCGTTCCTAAATGTTGGCGGAAGACTCGCGACACGGCTTCGGCACGTTTTAAAAAATTAACATTATAGATGAAACTCCTATATATAATTGCTTTATAGCTTTATAGAGTACGTAAACATCCTAACGATTCAATTATTCATTAAGTAAACCCTATTTAATTAATTAGAAATTCGAGCTATGTTCTGAGGTCTGACCAAATTGAGTGTTGCGTTGTGGAAAATATTAGACCAGGCTCAAATTAAATTGAATATTAGTTTGAGAAGCTATTTACATAACTTACTAATGACATACTTCATTATCGTGTTTCTGTTTTTAATAATAAATTGGTATATTGACATACTGATCGATGGTAGCATATAAAGCTAAAAACTGATCGAAATACACGGATGCCATAAAGCATAGCTACAAAGGACACGGGACCTGGATGATATTGACAGCTAAAAACAGGATTAAATCGTTTGTCACATCATTACTACAACATCGAAGAAAAGAATTCGATTCATAAATGTGTGAAATGAGAATATGCTTATTTGTTAAGACTTTTATCGTGCTAAAGGTTCGCATAACGATCAAAATGATAACAACCTTCATCGTTCTGAAGGTTTACATAACGATCTAAATGACTACATTATGACTTAAGAGCATACTCGTCGAAAATAAATGCGCGGATACACAATGGATTGTCAAACACCTTCGGCCTATTCTTGAAACTTTCAAAAAACATGGCACCTAGTATCAGATCTACTAATAAATTCTACCGCAATTCTCTTCGGATTAATTTGTGCCAACCTATCACGGTGCACATGACAAACCATCAGATGGTTAAGTCTCTTCTGTGTCATAGAAGATCTCAACCAAGTTTTTGCTCTCCTTAAGGCACTGAATGACCTTTCAGCAGAACAAGAACTTGCAGGAGAGATGAGAATTAAATGAAGCAGTTTTTCAACTTCAGGAAAAATACACTTCATTTCTTTTTCATACTTTGAAATACTTTCTGACATTCATCTGCATTTTTCGGGTGAAATTGCTCTTTGCAGAAATTCAGTTGCAATTCGAGAGAACTTGATTGCTTTGGATATTTTTTCAATGCTGCCTTGTCAACTTTATCAGTAAATAAAGAGCTAATCAGTTTGCACATCTGTCGAAATGAAATGCGTTTTCAAGTTTCTCACAGCTGCATCAATACTCATTGCGAAAGTACTCTTCAACTGATGTTATAAAACACTGATGTGTAGGACAATCATCGTATCGTTTTGGAAGTTTCTGGGTCTTGGAAGAGACAAATGTTCAATGCAACATTGATCAAGCTTGTGGTTCGTCTTATCTAATAGTTCTCAATATTTTACTACGGATTGCTAACAATGAAGTTGTTTTACAACCGTTTCTGTTGCTGTCAACATACCCGACACTGTAACGTTAGACCCTTGGAGCTGTTGGATAACCTGTTGGATAACAAGTAACGAGACCTAGTATTGTCTTCGGAGATGAAAAACAAGTTCGCAGTTCATTCGCTCTGAGAAGTGGTTCTTGTTTCAAATTGCTCTGCTGTTTTATCTAAAGTAAAAATCACAGCGTCATAATTCTCGAGAACAGAACTAACAGCTGATAAGCGCGTCAGCCAGCGCGTTGGACAGATCGGTTTTAGGTTCGTAGGTGAAGTAATCTCCGAGTCGGAAGAATGCAGATTTAAGTGTAAATCCTTAAATTTACCAGAGTCATTGTACAGGTTCACTAATTCCTGTATATGATCTAGATTCTAGAGCCTCTCTTATAAAAGGAGCAGCTTGCACCGATTTTGAGGTAACAAGATGAGTGCCATGAGCTCCACAATGAACATACATAGCTAGAGGGTAGAGGCTGTATCTTTTTAACCTCTGCTTGACATCCACTGTACTTGCCTGCCATATTACTTGCTTCATCGTATGTTTGGCATCGAAGTTGACTGATGGGTAGTTGTAGCCGTAGAAGTATATCCACCAATATTGCGCATAGTGCCTTTCCAGTTCTCGAAGATGTTTGATAGAGACCGAGGAACTTTTCTTCAATAGAAAACAAGTGTCACGTACCTTACGCGCGCACACTCTTGCTCAATTCCTTTTACATCTTGTGTTCCATCGATTATGATTCCAAATTGCTTAGACATTGTCTTAACTTCTTTGCAAATTCTTTTCAATATTTCGTTACTCATCAGCTGCAAAATTTCATTTTGATTAATGGGTTTGTAAAGTCTATTTTTTTAATAAGCCAGAACAGTAAATTTTGATCGTTTTCGCATCGTAGTCGTAGTATTTGTTGAAAATTACCTTCATCAGATTCATGTCCTCCAGCAAGGACTTAATACCTAAGTGATGTGATTACTTTCAGCAGTGCATTGTGGGAATGACATTGTTCCGCTAACATATGTCCATTTAGTTGATAGGTGATTGTTTACTTTTCTGAAAAGACAAATTTTTCATTGCAATTTTACGATGATAAGAACGTTCATAGGCCTTAAACTTTTCAGTTCTTTCTTCCAATTATTAAAGCCTACTGTTAAGAATGCATCGTTCGATCTTTTGGATAGGTCAGTTAGTTTATAATGTGATGCCTCAACACAAGAATAACAAAGTACACCATCGAGATTAGAATAGAAATGCAACCAGAGAAAATTGTTGAGCCATTTTGTTTGAAATCTCGATATACGACCAGAAAGCTTTTCATTTATGCGTGGGAATGAGACTTGTATCCTGTGGCTGATTCGGAGCATAGGAAAAGTACCAGAAATTGATGCAGAAGAAGCATTTTCTAATTTTGCACTTTGTGGAACAATGCATGCTTCGTTATGCGACGCACATGAAACTGAAATTTGCGTTGATGCTGACGGAATGATCGATGTGGGAACAGAATCTTCCAAGACACTAGTTGATGGTTTTCGAGTAAAACGTCTAATGTTTACAATCTGAATAATAAATATATATTCGTATTAACTACTTCTAATTTTATCTATTAGAAATATGATTAGGGTCTAGTCAGTGGCGGATAGCCCTATAGGCTGCACAGGCTGAAGCCTAAGGCCCGGATGTCTTAGGGGCCGCCAAAAATGTGTATAAGTAAAAAAAAACAATCAAACAAAAGTATTTATTTCGGAAAATGAGATACATAAAAATTGAAATACATATATAATAATAGAAATATTTAAAATTGTAATTTGCGACATTTTTTGCCTGCGAATTCATTAATAATATCCTGACAGTCAATTTTATGCAAATGCTCCCACTCGATGTGCATCAATGACAAGTAGTTCAACCTTTCGTCTTTCATTGTTGACCTTAGGTAGTTCTTGTTTTGTGCGCTATTATGCATTACTCCCTCACTGAAAATTAAATTTTTATAGTATATGAATAAAAGGGCCCGATCATACATACTAAGCCTAAGGCCCAGAAAATGTTAATCCGCCCCTGGGTCTAGTTATACGAGAGAGACTTCAGTAGCACTCTGCTTATCACTGAATTAGACGAAAACTTGCTTAGGGTTGACATACGACACACAACACAAGTGATGGGATTCCTTGAACCTATTGCCGGTGCAGATTGTAGTTGGTGACTTTTATTTCACTACCGGGAAACGCTGTCGCTGTTTGCAAATGAAACTCCAGTCATAGTGTACATTGAATTAATAATGCACTCATTCAGAAGTCTAAACTATGACGGAACGTGTTGCGTAGTGATTTTATTTAAAATATCAGGGTTATTTTACTTATTACATTATTTTTATACGTCTAAATAACTTCTGAAAATTTGGGGGGGATAAAACATATTATCCCCTCTTCCTAAAAGTTGGAGGGGATGCGTCCCCGATGTCCCCATTGGAGTTACGCCGTGTACACACACACACACACACAACGTAGGCTATTCTAAGGAAATTTTAAAAATACACACCTGTGACAAAGTACAAAAAAAAACGAGTCAGACTTTCAAAATTAGTAGTATATTCAAAATTAGAACATAATTTTTTAGTACTGGTAACAGTTTTTTCAGTATCTGACGCTTCTAAAAACATTCACCCATACCATCGTTGAGTCTTGATGCTTTGTTGGGTCTACATTTCTTCTTACTTTGTCATTCAACCATAGCAACTCCGCACTTCTTGGATCAAAGTGTGACACAACTGGCACGTTATGCCTAACATAAAGATAGTTCATGAGCACATCTGAAGACAGCTATGAACGATCGGCTGTTTTGAGAACATTATAAAAGTTAATGAGTCTTTCCACATCTGCTGAATGCGGTTTTACTGCAACAATCCGACCAAGTGCAAAGATCAACACATCAAATTCCTGATTTTCTAACTGCAGAAGTCTTTTCATCAGGTTTGAAGTTCCAATACTTGAAACACCGGGTGATGCACAGGCATCTCTGTACTGTAATGCAAATGTTGGTAAGTCAAGATCCGGAATAATGAAAGCATGACACTCATTCAATTGTAAGTCAGTCACTGAGGAATCTAAACTTCTCAAGGGGCTCAACAACTTTAAACGATCAGAATCAGAAGCATATCTTTCTTTTAGGAAGTTTATCAAGGATTCAATAATTTCTTATCGTACAGCTTTGAAATCGCGTGTTGCTGTTGTAACTAATTGATGGCTCACTCTGCTCTTTTTGTCAGTCAGCTGGATGTCAAAGAATGTCAAGTTGACCTCATCTAAATTTTCTTCAAAAGGACTTTCCCATCCACCAAGAAGCGATTGACTCTTAAATGCATCTAGATTGTCCAGGAGATTCTGTACTTTGTTATCCCTATCAAAATAAGTGCATTTATTGTCTTGCAGGGACTTTTGAAATCTTGACTAGAGAAACAAAATGTCTGCAATTACAGTATGCACATTGTGCTCAACTTTTTCAGATCAGGTAAGATTCTTCAGATGACCCTGAGCAGAAGCATCGTCCGACTGCTCTGTATGATGATAGAATACTGCTGAAAAGATTGTTAGAGAATTCTGTCCAACGAACTTCAAAATATTTCGGAATATGATGTACTGTTAAATTCTTTTCTTTTCCAACCTTTCCCAATTCTTTGGTGCGAACTGCTGATGTATGAAAAAATGTTGAGAGACCACTGCCATCTTGTATCAACATATTCACTTCCTTCACAGTTTTAGAGATTTTGCCAAAGGCCAAATCTGAGTGATGAACTCCATACGAAATTTTGACCAGTGGAAGGTTTGTTTCAGCCATTTTCCTTTCATTAGCTAACATTTCCCACAGGCTTACATGTTCTCCTCTGTTGAGGCTCTCTCCATCTGCGACAATACATGTTACCTTGTTGAAAATATCTTTCCAAGGAATAGTAAAAGAGACTGCTTCTTTCACAGCTAATATATATCCTTCAGTCTTCCGCTAAGTAGATTCAGAAAATCCAAGGAAAAGATCTTCCTCTTGCCCATCTGAACGAACTAGCTTGCACTTGACATATTTATTGTCAAGCTGGAATTGATGAACAGAGCCATCTATTGCAATTGATACAGCAATTGCCGATTTGATTTTTTCAAGTAAATTAGGTTTATCTGCTCGTACAAATTCGTTTAATTTCTACAAGCTAGCATGTGAAACTTTGCCAAAAGCCTTACTAAAATTCAAATAAATTATATCTTACAGACTTATATTTTGATTGATTTTAAACCATTTTAATATTTAAATATCACATTTAAAAATACTGTAGGTTAATTATAAAAAAATGAGAGAAAAAAATATTTTGATGAGAGTAAAACCTGTAAAAACTTTTGAAATAAAGGCAAAATGGCAATTTTTTGCACACTGCTATATTTTAAATCATTTTAACGGCATTCCCACCGAAGTACAATAAGCAACAAGCAAAATATCACACAGCAAAAACCCGTAAAGCCGCACGTGTATGAAAAGAGAAGTAATAAATTATATTGAAGTATTAAAATATTTTATACCAAATTTTATAAATATTTAGGAAAAATAAATGTACTTTGATATTCTATGTTATTTTATTAATTAACACGTTCACCGCCAGCACTTTTTAAGAAGGCAACCAGCCACCACCAGCATTTTTGTACAGTAAGTTTTTGTCCAACTACAAGGTCTCACCAAAAATGTAAACAAAAATTAGAAGTAAAGATATCTCTAAACAAAATATACCAAAATAAAGCGTAGAATGTATACGTTCAAGACGAGATTTCTCGTCTTTGGCGGTGAATGTGTTCGTTACCTATTTATATCCTTATATTAGTGTACTCTAACTCAGTACCTGGCGTCCTGGCGTCGGAATATAGTAGGTTTTGCAAGCATTATCGTAAAAGCCGTACATGCACTGAGAACCGCTATAGTTGGTATTGACTTATCTTCGTCACCGTCGGTTTCATACGATATACCAGTGACATCGTACTATAATTTCTAAAAATCGACTATAACTCTACGGCCTACAATAATTGTTGACTGTGTAGAAACTATTCAGTAGGCTTTTGAAAAAATAGGCCTTATGTCCATGACACGCGGTGGATAAGATTAAAATATATTTTATCATTCTAAAATAGAAAACAGTTTGATTGAGTTGTCGCTCCGTAAATATCGTTTTTGAAATGTTGCGAATCCGATGAGTTGAGCGCACAGTTGATAAAGTTTTCTTATTATATATTTTAATGCATTATTTTAAACGTTACAGAAATGTCACACATGTCCATATAGGGTTAAATTTAATAATGCACAACTTTAATAATACACAAAATAATTTTTAAAGCTACACAAAAAAATTTAATATTGCACATTTAGTGTATTAATACACGCTAAAATAGCTTAAGACACACAAATGAAGAACTGAAGTAAAAGAGTTTTTATTTTTCATGCGAGTCTTATGCACTCTTCAGGACGTTTATTGCATTTATTGAACGATTTTCTTCAGAAATCGACATAGAAGGGGAAGACAAAATTTATAGTCTCGTTGTACCGCTGATGGTCAGATTTTGGGCAGAAATTTTAGGTGAAGAGGTTCTACCTCCTTGGTCTAAGCCTCAGGTAGGAATTGAGAAGGGAGGAGGTTCGACCTTCTCGGTTAAGAGCTAAGGCAGGAATGAATTAATTTGCAATACGGGGTGGCCCATAAGTCCCAATCGGTTATAATTAAAGCAAAAATACAAAAAAAATCAAACAAAGTAAAATGTTTATAATACCTTTCAACCTTTCAAATGTTCCGTGCGATGATTCCTCATTTAACGAAGGTCAATAGAAATATTTATTGAATCATCTAAAAAAAAATTTGTTTTAAATTTTTTTTTTAAATTTTTTAATTGGATTTTCGCTTTAATTATAATCAATTGGGACTTATGGGCTTCCCTATACAAAGAAATAATTAAGTCTAAATTTTGGAGAAAGTGCAGTTAAAGGTTAAGTTTATTCCTCTAATTGGAGACCTAAGGAATTTGTGATGGTAAGCGCAATTCAAACAGACAACAGAATTTTGAAAGATTCCAAAATAAAACGAAAGAAAATAAATAAAGAAAAAGGTAATACTTTTGCGGAGTCTACACACTCTTTGGGTTCCGACATAATGTCGGGTTGCACACTGAGTACATTGCAATTTTGGTACACTGAGTATAATTACAACTATAATTACTGATTAATTCGAATTACGTTATTAGTTAATTACGGTTTCAATAAATTACAGTTAGCTCGTTAATTACAGATAATTACAGAATACATTGTTAGTGACATATTTGATACTTAAGTTATCTACACAGTTGCATAATGCAGGAGAGTTATCCGTTGTTCTATACTTTAAAGGGAATTAAAAACTATGCTATATATTCATAGTGACTATTAGGACTGGATTAAAGTTTAGTGGGGCCCTAGGGCGGGTAATATTTGAGGGATCCTCATACTCTACAAAATCATGAAATTCATAAACAAAATTACATCATTTTTATTATCATATATTCACAAAGATACCTGATCCAACACAGAAAATAATAATATATGATGGTACAATATTGTATATTAGCTGTTACTGCAAATCTACGGTCCATAAAAAAATATACCCAAATAATTTTATTTATCTGAAAGATTTTTTTTCTGCATTTTACATTGCCAAAGTTATCACTTATACCTTCAATGTCACTCTGATAAACCAAAAGCTCCTTTTTTTCAACTCTTGTATTTGCTGTTGTTTCTTTTTTCTTTTAGAAGCACCACTTTTATGCTTATGTCTTAGTTTAGCCATTTTATTGAGATCTGCAGGAAAAAGATAAAAAAAAAATAACAACATATAAAGGTTAAAAAAAAAGATAAAAACCAAAAACAATTTTTTTGCTTGGGTGACCTGTGTGGTCAGGGCCCTAGGCCCGGGCCTAGGTGTCCTGTGCGTTAATCCGGTACTGGTGACTTATACATTAGACAAGACACAACATATAGACTTATTGTATATATTATAAACCAGGGTTGGAGCAATTACAATTATAATTAATCTAAATTGATAATTACACTTGCAATTACAATTACACTGAAGAAGAAGTAACAAGTTTTCATATTCACAAGTCATTTATTTATAATAATAAATAATTACAAATACAATTACAGTGCACGAGAAGTAAGAACAAACAAGTTTTCACATTCAACAATGCACTTTGTCGAAGTCCTCCCGGTTGCATTTTATGAAAATAAGGGAGCAAAGTAATGACAAGGATGAGTAACGACTAGGATGAGTAATGACTAATGGCTGATTTGTTTTTTCTGTTTAAGGTGCTTTCAACCCTGCTGGATTATTGACACCATTTTTTTTTTGTAGAGAAAGGTGGTGAAAGAAGTAGTAGAAGAAATGGATATTTTTTCGACTAATGGCTGAGTAATGACTAATGACTGAAATCCGTTAATGCCATACAAACTACAGTATGTATAGTAGTTCCACTTTTGTTTAGTGGCTGGCTTCCTGATCTAGCAGAAAATGAGAAAAAGGAGCCATTAAAAAGTGGGGCACGAACGGGTTAATGAGAAGTGAGTGGATGGAATGGGAACGACATGCCACAGAAAAGTTGCCACTGTTGCCAGATCCCCAACTTAAACAAAATGAAGACCTGGCAAATTGGCGATTACAATTACAAATTACAATTACTCCTCGTGAAGTTTTCGATAATTACAATTACAATTTCAATTACAAAAAATTGGTAATTAGTTATATTCAGCTTCACTTACAATTACAATTCCCCCACCTGGTATAAACTCTGGGGAAGTTATCATGTATTGAATACTAAAGATGTCAGTTTCAAGATTTAGTATTCAAGGTATGACAAATGCAATGCAAGAGGAATTAATTTACTTTATAACGTCATAGTCCGTCACATTATACTGCAGAATGTCAAAATAGGTGCGGTGTGTAAGGAAGTGGATCTGGTGAATTTTAGTATGAAATCTGGTGTATGGCAAAACGGATTTGGGGCATGACACAAAGTAAACAACAAATTTCCTTCATTCTACCATGGGATTGAGTGTTGTGTCGCAAAGTTGGAAATGCTGTTTGGCCCCAGCCCCAGCCGCCGCCTGCCGCCGCCGTAGGGTTGGCAGATTTTTCAAATGCCCATGCGGGACAAAAAATTTTCTGAGGTTTTTTTTAAAGACAAAATTTTTTTTCAAATTGAAACTAGATTTCTTCAACGGTTACAACAAACAAAATTATAAAAATTTTATTACAATAATATTTAACAATTAAACATCGTGAATAAATTGAAATTATTAATACATAATATTGAAATTCTAAATCAAGTCATCTCTAAAAAATTTGCTTAAAAAATATTTTTTGCGGGACATTTTGAACGCGGGATTTTGACGCGAGATTTTTCGATCAAATGCGGGACTGTCCCGTAAAATACGGGACGTCTGGCAACCCCAGACAGTTTGGCCGCATCATAAGGTAGAATCAGTGGAGGCACTGAACAGTTTGTCGGTTTGCCAGTAACTCCAGCTTGAATGGATGTAGAGGACAGAGGGGCCCACAGACGGACAGAGAAATAGCCAGACAGGAGGAGGAGTTCCAAGTGGGTACTGGGAAAAATTGCAAAATGGCACAAATACAAAGTTCCAGAGTCAAGAGCATTGGAGGCTTCTCTGGAGTATCCGCAAGTAGAACAATCTGTTTCAATTGTTGGTTGTCCAATGAAAGAAAACTAATTTATCTGGAAACTAAGCACAAGGGCTTGATGTGCAGATATAAGGTTTATTCATTCAGTGTGGCATTCTAAAAGAGTTTCTGGTACAAAAAGTGTTAAAGCGTGAATGGACAATGCTTACAACCGGAGTTAACATTGGTATGGCCTGCATGATGATGAGGGCCCAATAATGTATCTTTAGATTATGGCAATGGGCACAAGTTCTACATATTTACAGAAGCTAAGGCTAACAAAGACCCTAAGATCCACTCTAAGGTTAGCCCGAGAGAAAGAAGAGAGTAGGGGATTAAAAGAAGAGAATAGAGTTAAAAGAAGAGAATAAGGGTTAAGTAAGTAGCAAAACCTATCATTCGTGGGTTAACATTTATTCAGAAAAAGAGAGAGGAAGACTCACCATCATCATCCGCCGGCCACTGCCGACAAGTCGGAAAAATAGTCGAATAGAATAGGAAAGGGGTGAAAGATAAAAAGGAGTAAAATAAGAACGCTTACAAACCGTGCAAACACAGTCTTAACTCAAAGAAACACTGTCATACCATGCAAACTACAGACATGCAAGTAAAGAGAGGCTGAGAAGAGTATAACAAAAGGTGGGTTAGTTTACGCTTGGAGGTACATCTAAGTTCGTGTTAGTCTAATTTTTTTTTTTTTTAATAATATAGGTTGTTTATAAAGTCCCTATCTATTTCAGTGAAAACGTAGCAAAAAGGGTAAAATTCAATAACAATATAATAAAAGGCATATACTTAAGCATATGATTCTACATGAGCGCCATCAGTATCTCTACAGAGTTCGAATCTCTCAGCAGCATTGCGGAACACATTTTGGAGCATGACAGGGGTTATTTTTGTAACTGCTGTTACGATACGAGCACGTAAATCTTGCAGATCTGTAACCCTCGTTTGATAGACGTCTGATTTGAAAAAGCCCCTTGCAAAGAAATCCAAAGGCGTTAGGTCAGAAGATTGAGCCACCCAGGGCCTGTTGCTTCCATGTCCGATCCACCGATTTGGAATTCGTTCATTTAGGTACTCCCGAACAATGTTTGCTTAATGACAAGGTGCCCCATCTTGTTGAAAGACGACGGTGTTTAAAATGCCATCTGAATGAAGCTTGGACATTTAGGTGCTCGTATCGTAACAGCAGTTACAAAAATAACCCTTGTCATGCTCCAAAGTATCAGATTCAAACTCTGTAGAGATACTGATAGTGCTCATGTAGAATAATATGTTTAAGTATTCATTAAATGTATGCCTTCTATTATAGTGCTATTGAATTTTACCCTTTTCGCTACGTTTTCACTAAAATAGATAGGGACTTTATAAACACCCTGTATAAATTTAAAGCTGGCATATCACACGCTGGCATCAATCGTCACCAGACTCAAACCTCGACTATCACCTCCAGAGCTCCTGTTGGTAATTGTTTTATTATTTTAAACGACGTTAATATTTTTAAAATGCCTGTCTAAACGGTTCTTAAACATATTAACGCTGATAGAGTTCACGACGGGGACGGGAAGATTATTCCATTTATCAATTACTTTAAACGTAAAAACGTTTTTAGCGATGTTAGTAATGAAACGTCTGCCACGTAATTTAAATCCGTTATTACGAGTATTGCTATTATCGAAAATGAACAATTTGTCAAAATTTACGTTATCGATTTTATTATCGATTTTGAAAACTTCAATAAGCTCCCCCCTTAATCTCCTAGTTTCGAGTGAATGCAAGTCTAACTTTAATCCTATCTTTGTAAGACTTGTTGCGTAGTGACGGAATTAGTTTCGTGGCGCGTCGCTGAACCCTTTCCAGCCTATCAATATCCTCACGCAAATACGGGCACCAAAACTGAACGGCATATTCTAAGTGAGGCCTGACTAGGGACTTGTAAAGGGGTAATATAATATTCTTTGATTTAAATTCAAAATTACGCGCAATGAAGCCTAACATCCTATTAGCTTTTGCGCAAGACTCCAGGCACTGGTTCCTAACTTTTAAATCCTTAGATACGCGTACACCTAATTCTACTTCCTCGCCAACGTTCGCTAACTGTCGATCGTCCATCGTGTACGTGTAATAATTGTTACGAGAACCTATATGCAAAACTTTACATTTGTCTACGTTAAATTGCATCTGCCACTTATCCGTCCACTCCATAATCCTATTTACATCGTCTTGGAGCCTATTTCTATCATCCACGTTAAGAACTTTACCGCCTATTTTAGTATCGTCCGCGAATTTTAACACGTTACTGGTCAAGCCTACATCTATGTCGTTAATGTAGATAACGAATAGCAATGGGCCTAACACTGAACCCTGAGGGACACCGCTACCTACATCCAGCCACCCCGATTCCCTACCATTAACAACGACCCTCTGTTTCCTGGCACAAAGCCAATCCTCTAACCAGTTAGCTACCTGACCGCGTATACCATGCGCTTTAACCTTCGCAATTAATCTTCTATGCGGAACTGTATCGAATGCTTTTTGAAAGTCTAAATAAATAACGTCAGCCGCTCTATGCCTATCGTACTCGCGCATTATTTCGTTATAAAACTCTAACGAATTAGTTAAACAAGATTAATGGCGTCGAAACCCATGCTGACTACTGTTAATTAAATCGCGACTTTCTAAGTGATCGACGATACGATCCCTGACTACCGATTCCAAAAGTTCACCGACAATTGACGTTAAGCTAATAGGCCTATAATTGCTAGCTACTGTGCGCCATGTGCGGTCGCCTTTTTTAAAAATGGGCGTAACGTTAGCTAATTTGAAGTCTTTAGGAATAATCCCCGCTTCCAATGACTTAAACATTTTTGTTAATGGGCTTACGATAACGTCTTTCAAACTTTTCAAATGTTTAAGATAAAGCGCGTCAGGGCCTGGAGCCTTGCTAACTTTTAGCTTATCGATATAATGCGCCATCTCACCCTCGTAAACAGTTATTTCATTCAAAATAGTCTCGCTACTAAATGGAGCGATATTGTTCACGTCGGGGACATCAGTTACGTCTTCTATTTTCTACGGTAAAAACTGTTGAAAAAAAGATGTTAAAAATACCCGCCTGAGCGTCGGGAGCCAAAGCGCCGTTAGCGTCCACTAGAGGGCCTATGTTATCTTTTATCGGCTTACGATTATTGACGTAGTCAAAAAACTTTTTCGGATTATGTTTACTATCCGCAGCTACAAGTATCTCAAAATTACTCTTAGCATTCCTCACAGATCTTTTAACCTGACGTCTAAGCTCGATATATCTATTAAAGTTAACTACCGTGCCATTGCGCTTATTAAGTCTATACGCTCTGTTACGCTCGTTTATGAACTTGCCTATTTCCCTAGTTCACCACTTGGGCCTACCATGATTTCTAGCGCGCTTGGGCCTACACGGAATAAACTCCCTTTCGATATTCAAAAAACTGTCTTTAAAAGCCTCCCAATGAAAATTTGCGTCATTATCCATAAATAAATTAGGAGCAAGTGTAGGTTACGTCCCCCTATGGTGCCTAGTGTAGTTTACGTCCCCCTGTGGTGCCTAGTGTAGTTTACGTTCCCCTACATTATCCTAGTGCAGTTTACGTTCCCCTACATTATCCTAGTGTCGTTTGCGTTCCCCAACTTCGTCCGCGTAAACCTAATCAAATAAAATGTTAAAACTAACGAAAATATTACGACTTAACATGACCAATCGTCAATTTATACATATATATGCGATGAATTTCACAAACACGTGAAATGAATGAATGAATGATGCAAACCCACATGAAGTACACCTCGTCAGGGAATGAAGGGAGAAGGCGAGATGCCCCAAATATATACAGCGGGACGGAAAGAAAAAGATTAGCACATAATTAACAAGAGTTAATGAGAGGCAGAAGGAATTTTAACAGGATATTGTCAATTTTATACCTTCTCGCACTGTTATTGAAATTATTTTTAAAATGGATAAATGCACAAATTTGAACATTCTAGAATATTCCTTTCAATTATATCTCTGTTTTTAACGAGCGCTTTAGAACTATCCCTCTTGATGCTATGATTACATCTATACATATGGTTAAACAAAGCATTAGGATTATTTGCTGTTCTACACGCATATTTATGCTGTTTTACCCTAATATCTAACGTTTTACCCGTTTGGCCTATATATACTAAGTTACATTGTGTACATCTGATCGAATACACACAACCAACCACATTATCCGGGTTATTCTGGATTACTTTAACATATTGCTTCCCAAAGCATTCGGGAAGCAATATGTTAAAGTGATCCCTCCTGGGAAGCAATATGTTAAAAAAAGAAAAGTTGGCTGGGTAGAAAGAGGTTGGTAATCTAGGCTAATTAACGAAAATACTACGACCTAACCTAACCAATCGTCAAGGGCGTACAGTTGACCTAACGATTGGTTAGGTTAGGTCGTGATATTTTCGTTAGTTAGCCTTATAAGGCTAACTAAAGAAGGTTGGGGCCCTGATCTTCAGGTGATCTAAATATTTAACACTCGCAAAAAATGGCAAAGCATAATAAGTTAAGTTGTCCATAAATTTACATTTTCTCGACTAGCTAATCTCTAAATATTATAAACTATTGTAATGTAGCTGTAATTGGTTGTGTAATGTCTATTTTTGGGAAGCAATATGTTAGTGATATACACTGGGAACAGAGCTGGGCAGTATTTAAATACATTTGTATTTAAATACGTATTTAAATACATTTGTGTATTTAGAACTGTATTTATAAATACATTGTTTTTCATGTATTTAAATATAGTATTTAAATACTTTAATGAGTATTTAAATACAATGTATTTAAATATTCAAAATATAAAAATGTAAATACTTTTACTGGTTTAATACACGTTCTGTACTAGCACAGTACGACGCGTCGACAGTGTAGTACAGCATGGTTCATGTTTCAACGTGTCAGTTCAATCAGTTGTGTGCCACTCTTAGTCGAAAGCGGTTGATTTCTTTATCGTGTGCGTGTCATGGCTTCAACAAGCAAATCCGGTGAATCAAACAGTGATATATCTGCAGATAACAATTTAGTGCACCCTCTGTTTGATGGAAAATACTTTGAAATTAAATCTAAAGACGGTAATAAGGTAAAGTGCACTAAAGTAGAAATTTATCAAAACATGAATTAGTGAATGCATATGTTAAAATTTGTATGTATTTAAAATGTATTTACAAATGTATTTAAATACAATTGATGTATTTTGTATTTAGTATCTAAATACATTCGTAAAATGTATTTAGTATTTAGTATTTAAATACATTTCTCCCATGTATTTAGTATTTAGTATTTAAATACATTCAATGTATTTATTGCCCAGCTCTGACTGGGAAGCAATATGTTAAAGAGAGGTTCCTGGGAAGCAGTATGTTAAAGTGATCCGCTATTCTTTATTAGGCGTGATTTAACAGTATTATACTTAAAGACTATATTGATGCAAATTGCTTTAATTTTCAGTATCTCCCGACTTTACTTAACATGGTAAGGTAGGCTAAGAATATTTTTACGCTCAAATTCCTTTACAGTTACATTATTATAATAGCTATTCTTGGCTTTCCTAAGGCAGTTATCTAAAAATGAAATAGGATAACATAATTTAGTACCAATATTCATGATATTGCATAACTAGGAATCTAAAAAGGATCTTTCCCGTTTCATGTACTGTTTCCGATTTTGTTGAAAATAAGATATTTAATGTAGATATTTACTCTGATTTAAAATATGTAAGTCTTTTTTTTTTAGAATGAGCGGTTCAAAAGTTATATTTGTTATTGTAATTTTGTATTAGGTCAAAAACTATAACAGTATAATTGAAAACTAATAAGTTATTGTATTCTTTAGTAATATTGGCTTATGTCACTAAGTATTTGTGTGAATAGATTGCGACCGTTATTTTTCTGTCCAGTTAAGTTAATTGAATGCCCAGTTAGGTCAACTAAATACCCGGTTCGGTTAACTGAATGCCCGGTTAGGTCAACTGTACGCCCTTGATGATTGGTTAGGTTAAGTCGTGATATTTTCGTTAGTTTTAATCGAGGGATGATGGTCAGAATAAAAATGCACATAAAAATTATTATTAGTAGGCTTACGATGAACTTCAAATTTGAACTGATTAGAGCATCTCCGAATTATATATATATATATATATATATATGACGATTGGTTAGGTTAAGTTGTAATATTTTCGTTATTTTTAAAGTTTTATTTGATGGATTCATTTAAAAAATGTCTCCTAAAGATCCTAGTGTGGTCTACCATCTGAGTTCTGGTTAAGTATGTGGTCTACCATCTGAGTTCTGGTTAAGTATGTGGTCTACCATCTGAGTTCTGGTTAAGTATGTGGTCTACCATCTGAGTTCTGGTTAAGTATGTGGTCTACCATCTGAGTTCTGGTTAAGTATGTGGTCTACCATCTGAGTTCTGGTTAAGTATGTGGTCTACCATCTGAGTTCTGGTTAAGTATGTGGTCTACCATCTGAGTTCTGGTTAAGTATGTGGTCTACCATCTGAGTTCTGGTTAAGTATGTGGTCTACCATCTGAGTTCTGGTTAAGTATGTGGTCTACCATCTGAGTTCTGGTTAAGTATGTGGTCTACCATCTGAGTTCTGGTTAAGTATGTGGTCTACCATCTGAGTTCTGGTTAAGTATGTGGTCTACCATCTGAGTTCTGGTTAAGTATGTGGTCTACCATCTGAGTTCTGGTTAAGTGTGCGGTCTACCATCTGAGTTCTGGTTAAGTGTGCGGTCTACATCATCATAAATTACACTTTTATAAATGTATTTAAGGAAAGGAATTAAAATATAAGAAATTTAGTTCAAGAAATATATTTAATTACAAAATTTTATTTATTAAAAGAAACCAAAAAAAGTTTGTGAAAATTTAAAAAAAAAAAAGTTTTGCAAACTCTTATATTAGGCATTACTGTGTGTATACAGTGCGGATATCATTTAAGAAGGCTACGAACAGATCCTCCTCTTCCTTTCTTAGCATTTTCCAACAAAAATGGTTTAAATGAGATTGTAGCATTTGCACAGGAATGCCCCTTTTCTTCTTTAAAATATCTATTTTTGCATCTAGCCAAGAACGTTTCATTGCTTGCGTATGTGCGCCAGTTGCAGGAATAATGCAGGATTCACATAATGTCTCTGGTGATTAACCGTCTGATGAATATATCCTAGGGTTGATCTATTAGTAAATAGTAAATACTATTCCAGAAACAAACAATGTTATAATTAATAATAGATCAACTGTACGCCCTTGATAATAACTAACGAAAATATCACGACTTAACCTAACCAATTATAATTGAAGTCGTGATATTTTCGTTAGTTTATATTCTGTCAAAACTCAGATGGTAGACCGCATACTTAACCAGCACCAAATAAAATAAACTAAGATATATTAAAGTTTATCGTAGCATTCACGGTTGCCTTTTTGGTAGGTTGGTTGGTCGCAGCTTAATTGTGGTAGACTGCTCGAAGCTAGGTAGACCGCACACTTAACCAGCACCGTTTACGTTCCCCAACTTTGACCTGCTGTAGTTTGTGCCCCCTTTTGCGTCAGGGAAACGTAAACTACACTTGCTCCATAAATTATCTCAGTCCACTTCTCTCATCCTATCCGCAAACTATCAAAATTAGCCCTACAAAAATCAGGGACTTCTATTACGTTACTATCCTTACTGTTTTCTATCACTAGCTTAAACCTAATAATTTGATCACTACATCCCAAACTCTCACCTACTTCCAAACCTTCAACTATATTTTCGTCGTTCGTCATCACCACGTCTAAAATATTGTCACCGTGTGTTGATTCGGTAACCATCTGTCGTAAAAAATTATCTTCCATGAACTCAATCAGTCTCAAACCCTCATCATTACCAGTAAAAGTCTCGTAATTAACGTTAGGGCAGTTAAAATCTCCGACAATTATACTATCCCGGTTATTAATAAAGTTACCAAGAAGTGTGTAAAATCTAGTATCGGCATCGAGGGGTTGAACAGGTCTATAAACAACAACGAAATTAAAGCTAATACTACGCGCCCTAACTTCAACGCATATCGCATTAATTGCTGCCGGAAAATCTATCTTAACCTCGATAGCCCTAAGGGAATTACGAATGTACAACAAAACGCCGCCACCAATCCTACGTAACCTATCATTAGTAAAAAGTTTAAAACCAGCTATATCAAGTTCCCCCAACAAGTCCCGAGTCACGATATTTAACCACGTTTCGGTTATAGCAACTATATCGTAGTTCCCGGAATAAATTATCGCCTTAAATTTATTAAATTTATTTCTAATACTACGCACGTTACAATAAAAGACGTTAAATTATTTTTTACCACGGATCGGCGTTTTAAACTTTTTCACGTCGCGGCCGACGTTTCCTGGATCCACATCGTTTAAAGAGGGCTTCGACCTATGCAGCTTTCGAACATTCTCATCAATTAACCTACCTAGCCTAGTATTCCCTATTTCATTGAAATGCACCCCCATCTTTTATAAAAAGGCTAGAATCACTAAATTCTGACCACAGCTTTACGAAGGGTACATTTTCCTGAGCACAAATCTCTTCTAGCTTAGTGTTCAAAAATATTGTTTTTGACGTAATCCTAAGACCTAAACCGTGCCTCGGGGTAATACCTAGAACTGAAGACCTATCTGACCTTGCCTTCAGGGACTTAATTACCCCCCCCCCCCCGTATCTCTCCAAAAAGTCAGGTACTCTCGTATCGGGCCTATACGTGTCGTTGTCCCCTACCATCGTCACTAACATCGAGTGACGGGAGTCAACATCAATCCTATCTACTTCGTCTCCAATTCTGTCAACCCCGTCTCCCGGTAAACGAACCCTCCTCCTCTTGGTTGAATTCCGTTCAATGAACTCCTTATCCATATGACGCACTAAGGAGTCCCCAATTAAAATCATTTCCCCTCGTTCACATCCCTATCCAACTGGGTGAAAGGGTTCGAAACCTCGATAGGGGGGTGAGATTCCTGTCACCTAACGTATGTGGCCTAGCTCCACCCTTAACTACTCTAAATCCCTCCCCGTCTACTAATCTCGGGCCTACCTTAACCCCTTCCTCAACTCTATCAACCTTCCCGATAAGCTACCTATACTAGAAACTATGTTCCTAACCTCACCCTTCAACTTATTAATCCTTCAACTTTCACGTATTGGAATTTAAGGGTGAAGGTTAATCAATTTTAGTCCTCAAAATTTATTTTATTGGTCTGTGTAAATTTATTGAGAAATTGTGTAAACAGCTATACGGGTATAATTGCAGGAATAATATTGTTCAGTAAGTTAAGTTAGGTATTGAGTTCTAATTGCTAAATTATAGATGCTTATTAAGATTTTCCACTGTAACAAATTGGCTCATGTTGTGCTAATTGAGTTAAATTTGAATGTGGAAATGTAATAGTCATAAGAAAATCGTTGCCAAAGTAAAATTAAAGGATTGGAAAGGTCGTGTAATATTGCTTTGTTTGTATTAAGGTGTTCTGTTGTATAAAATTATTTTTCTATTTGGATATTACGTATTAGGCTGGGTAGGTGAATGGGGTTGGGATTAATTACCATGGTTTCCATGACAATTCAGAAAAGGAGAAAATGGCAATAATTCCGATAAAATCTGAAACATTTAAACCGTTGATTGTCTTGTTTGTACTTTGAGGGAATAAATTAAGGGACATTCGCTTCTTTGAACGAACTTCTAATGGCACAAACATGAATATTGTTGGAACATAGGAATGGTAGATCGCATGGTTGTGACACATATTCATTATGAACGAACTCATTTGGAACATGGAATTTATGAACATGTGACACTAATTAGTAAGGAAAACTCTTGGGGTCGGGGTAGGGTGGGCGCTCAAATAAAGTTGTGCCTCGGGCGCCAAAAATGGCGGCTACGGCTGTGGCGTGTACAGATGGATGGAAAGGGAGAATACGAGAGAGAAGATGAGTATGGTTTGAAATGAATGTTAACTATCACATCAAATTTATGTCGATAATATGATACTAATGAAGCAATCAAAGGATGAACTAAGAGTGATTACATACGATGTGTTTTGTGAATAATGTGTGTGAAAAGAGTCTTAAATTTGATGATAAAATTTTTGTTGTTAAGAGAGAAAAAAGGTCAGTTCGATTATGTGGAATATGTTATGTATAAGAGTGGTAGAAGTAAATCAGAAATTAATACTTTAGTGAAACGAGTAAACATCTCAATTTGCAATAAAGGTTCTCATTTAAAAAACATTTGAAAATAAATCGGCAAGAACTTTTTTTAGTGATTATAACTTGGACTGGGTAATGTAGATTTGCAACAAATATCGCGTTGTGCCCACAAAAAATGGAACATGGACATATTTATGTACAAGTTAAATATGATTAAAACGAGTTACCTTATGTACAAAACATTTAACTTCTTGATGATTTGACTACTGTTGAATCACTCTAATTGAGGGGAGATGCTGAAATGAAATGAAGGTCCGATTGAGACCTCACGACAATTTTCCAATCTAATCACTTGGTCTGGACTATCATTTGGTGATAAGGAAGGAAGATTCTCGCAGTCGATGCATAACTGCAAATAAATGTATTGAGTTAAGTAAAAATTTCTGCAAACCACATAAATTTTATGACTGAAGAGCCATACTGGTGAGGTTATGATAAGCATGAGTTCTCTTGAAGGCCTGTAAGGATTCAGTAATTTCAGTATGCTTGTAAACATTTCTCACAGGACAGGATAGTATGCTAAAAAGGGCTTTTTTTTCTTCTTTGAAGCATTAATAACAGAAGTCATGGTTATTGGATTGCTGATATGTTTTAAAAATCTAAAGTGGTGAAGCACTGGCGAAGGTAGTTTATATGTTCATTAATCATAGTGTTTCACAGACCTCTGTAATCAATTCTCCAGACAGCTGTTGTAAGATATATCATACTTTTTGTACCTGTTGAGTCTAAAATAAAGATTTTGTTTGTTTGAATAAGACGTGTGTAATTCAGTCGCAGTGTGTATATCTCTTCAATTACTTTATTTCATACTACCCTACATTTACCTCCGGGTGAATAAATGCAATATTTTTCACTTCAGCTTTTCTTTAGAAAACACTTAATATTTAATTTAACAGTAAAGAGAAGGATGAACCATAGCTACGAGAGCTGAGTCTGTTAGAAAATCTAGAAGAGGAAGAACCATTGTTGTCCCAAGGCGATACGATGACTAAGCTGATTGATGCAGCATTGCTTGTATATATATTAAGTTAAGGTGTGTATATATATCCATCTCATAATTGTAAGGTTAGTGAAAAATTAAATTAATTTAGAGCTAGCATTTTTGAGCTCTTGTGGCATCATTGTTTGGTCACACTGTTGGCATCATTTTGAGACGCTGCGCGTCTTTCTACTCGTTTGTGGAAGGTCGTACGTAAAGGTGTGGTTTGATAGAGAGCTCTCTTGCAATTCAGTTTGGTTGTTTAGATACATGATTGTTGCATCGTGCAATAGTCCAGGTTGCGTTGTTGTTGCAAGGTTCATAAAGAAGACCACAAATAGTACCCTTTTGTTTACCTTTTAAGTTCATGTAATTTAAGGTCTAAGGTAGGCCCGCATCGAGTCAGCAACCCTGAGGTTACCCTGAGGTAGGACCTAATAGGATCTCAAATCCGTAAAGTTTAATTTAGCTTAACTTGGGCTTTAGGTAGAACTTGCCCTTTAGAATTTGGCCGTTCACGGCTCAGCTGGGATTTCGAACCCGACAAATAAATAAAATAACATGGTCCTTCAGAACCGGATTTCTACCCCAAGACTGAGTCAGTGACCATTTTTCGGCAAAGTTCTGATTGTGCAAATTGTATCCCAAGTTAGGCCTAGACGGGTTGAGTATTATTGAGTTAAGGTCCCAGGGTAAAAAGTTTGGTCGCCCAATTGCGAAACTTGGCCAGTCGTCTGTCGTTTTTTGGCCTACTTTTTTTCCGGTTTGGTTAATTTTGGGTTATTATTGAGTTAAGGTCCCAGGGTAAAAAGTTTGGTCGCCCAATTGCGAAACTTGGCCAGTCGTCTGTCGTTTTTTGGCCTACTTTTTTTCCGGTTTGGTTAATTTTGGGTTATTATTGAATTAAGGTCCCAGGGTAAAGTTGGTCGCCCAATTGCGAAACTTGGCCAGTCGTCTGTCGTTTTTTGGCCTACTTTTTTTCCGGTTTGGTTAATTTGGGTTATTATTGAATTAAGGTCCCAGGGTAAAGTTTGGTCGCCCAATTGGGAAACTTGGCCAGTCGTCAGTCGTTTTTTGGCCTATATTTTTTCTGGTTTGGTTAATTTTGGGTCATTATTGAATTAAGGTCCTGGGGTGGAAAATTTGGTATTCCATACTGGTGTTTGGTTAGTACCCCACTCAGCAATTCAGTTTATTTGAAAGTAAAATTTGCGTTTGATCAGTTTGGTTAAGTATTTCTGCCAATTCAGCTCATTTGGTATTGAGCCCAAGGGTTGTTTACATTGAAGATGAGTGCATCTGAATTGAACAAATTTATAAAAAGGAGAAGTGCCTACAAAGGTCTAATTACAAAGGTCATTGCCACTATAGATTCTGCCATAGAGCAAGAGGATTTACGCTTAGTGACTGCGAAGCTTGCCATATTAGAAACTAAAAAGGTTGCTCTAAGTGAGGTAAATGTTAAAATTGAGGCTCTTATAGAAGAGGATGAAATAGAAAATAACATAATTTACTTTGAAGAGATTATTGATGATATGACTAACGTAGGCCTCCGAGCAAAAGAGTTTAGCAGCTCAGTACAGTTAGAGACCAGGTCTAATAATGAAACACAACACTCAACAAATGATGCTTGTGAAGTTAAGGTTAACAGATCTGTAGTTCAATTACCGAGGCTTGTACTCAAAACATTTTCTGGGAGTATTCAGGAATGGCAAGGATGGGCAGACAGTTTTCAATCAGCAGTTCATTCTAGTCAAGTGTTAAGTGCCGTGGAGAAGTTTAATTATTTGCGGTCCCTCTTGGAAGGGGAGGCAGCAAAGACTATAGCAGGATTAGCATTAACAGAGGCTAATTATAATGTGGCTTGGGATATATTAAAGAAACGGTTTGGTAAGCCAGAGATCTTAATTAAAAGCCACCTCCGTGCACTTTTAACTATACCTCCTGTTAATAATCCTAATAGTGTCAAGGAGTTACGGCAGTTATATGATGAATTTGAAATTAGAACTAGGTCTCTGGACAACTTGGGTGTAGGAATGGAAAAGTATGGTATAATGTTGGTTCCTACACTGGAGTCTAAATTGCCTAGCTCAATTTTGCTTGAATTAAGTAGGGGACACTCTGCAGAACATGTGTACATCCCCCTTCAGCAGATGTTAAGTCTTTTAGGCACAGAATTAGCAAGACGAGAGGGAGTTGAGTTTGCACAGTGGGATGGTAAACAAGAGGACAAAGGCAGGCACAGCACCAAAGTTTCCACAAAAAGGAATAGCCCAGGTACAGTGTCAGCTCTACATGCCTCCTCTGAGAATAAATTAAAGGGAATCAAGGAATGTATATTTTGCGAAGGCAACCACAAGTCATATAAATGTGAGGTGGCTGAGGCCTTACCCTTTGAGGAGAGAAAGGACAGGGTAACTAAGTCTACAGCATGTTTTAAATGTTTTTTGAAAGGTCATAGAGCAAGGTTTTGTAAGTTTAAAATTTTGTGTAAAAAATGTCATGGTAGGCATCAGCCATTATTGTGTGAAAACACTCTTAGTAGGCCTACCCCAGAAGTAGACACATCAGTGGCACATGCCACTGCTATGCAAGGGAGTAAAAGTAAAGGGGGATTATTGCAAACAACTGCAGCCTTATTAATTGGGAATGAGGGAGAAGCTACTGTAAGAGTGTTGTTTGATAGTGGTAGCCAGTGTAGTTTTATTAAGACCAGAATTTCCAGAAAATTGAAGTTTAAAGAACTTAAGAGGGAAAATTTAAGAATTTCTGGGTTTGGGGGTTCCGTTCAAAACCGAACCAAATTTAAGAAGGTAGAAGTTCTGGTTAAAGGGTTGTTATCGCAAAGTCCCACTATCAAGGTCCAAGCTGTAGAGATTGAGGAACTTTGTGCTCCAGTCACTACTTGTTTAGATATGGCATGTGTCCAAGAATTGCAAGTTAAAGGAATTAATTTGGGCAATAATAAGTTTGAGGGAACAGAAGATATTAGTCTTTTGATTGGAGCTGACTATTATTGGGACTTCATCACTGGTAATATTGTCCGTACATCTCGAGGCCCAGTAGCTATTGAAAGTAAGCTAGGCTGGATGCTACATGGTAGTTATTGCAATGAAATGGAAGTTAAGGCTCTCTTTGTTAAGATTGAGGAGAACAGCCATGGTCTGGAAAGGCATTTGAAAGCATTTTGGGAACTTGAATCTATTGGTATAAAGGACAACCAGGCAAGTACAGTGAACAATGATGTTTCAGAGCACTTTGAAAAAGGGATTGGGTTTAGAGATGGTTGCTATGAAGTTGGCCTACCATGGAAGGATTCTTGCAAACCCGGTTCAAACCTTCAGCTAGCTAATCGGAGGTTGGAGACTTCCTTGTACAGGCTAAGAAAAAATGAGGAGTTGTTAATTGAATACGATGAGGCCATCCTAAGTTATGTAAGGGAGGGCTATGCTGAAAGGGTGCAAGGTGAGCTGGTGAGCCAGGAGGCACATTATCTGCCACACCATGCAGTGGTACGGCGAGACAAAACTACCACCAAACTGAGGGTAGTTTTTGATGGCTCAGCCAAGGACAAAGGTGGTGTGTCCTTGAATGACTGTTTGGATGCTGGGCCAAATTTAAATGCAGATTTATTTTCCTTGTTACTGAGATTCAGGTTTGGTAGAGTAGCATTGACTGCAGATGTGAAGCAAGCTTTTTTGCGGATAAAGTTAAAACCAGAGGACAGAGATGCAGTAAGGTATCTGTGGGTGGATACGAAAGACTTGTTGGAAAATGAACCTAAGGTTCAAGCATATAGAATGAAGTCAGTGTTGTTTGGCCTCAGCTCTAGTCCATTTCTGTTGGCAGCTACTATGCAGTACCATTTTAAGAAATATTCTGAAGTCTATCCTAACACTATTGAACACATAAGGAAAAATTTTTATGTTGATGATTTGCTATGTTCCGTGGATAATACAGAAATGGCTAAACAGATATTCATGGAGGCTAGAGCTATAATGAGGGAGGCTGGCATGGAGCTCAGAAAATGGCAGACCAATCATTCGCAATTACAAGAGTTTATGAGTCATTCCTCTGTAGTACCTGATGCAGCAGAAAGTATTGAGGATTCTGGTATTAAGGAGTTGTGGGCAATAGACGCAAAGGTGCTAGGCATCGTTTGGCAGCAAGATGATGATTTGTTTACCTTCAATGGGAAATCTTTAGTAGAGCTGGCCGAGAATGAGACAAGGTGGACAAAACGTACAGCTCTTAGTTTGGCTTCGAAAGTCTTTGATCCTCTTGGATTCCTGGCTCCATTTGTGATAAAGTCAAAAATTTGGTTTCAGAGCCTCTGGGAAATTGGACTTGGTTGGGACCAAGAGTTACCTGATCATATGGTGGTAAGGTGGAAATATTGGTTCAAAGAATTGGCACATCTTGGAGACATTGAAATCTCAAGATGGTACTTTGGAGAGTTGAACAATAGTCCAGACAATTTGGAGCTGCACATCTTTTGTGATGCAAGTGAGGAAGCCTATGCAACTTGTATTTATATAAGAGGCACATTGCAAGAAGAAGTAAGTTGCAGGTTGGTTGCTGCAAAGAGTAGAGTAGCACCTTTGAAAAGGCTTTCTGTTCCAAGGTTGGAATTGATGGGTGCCGTTATTGCTAGTCGGCTTGCAATTACAGTGCGAAAGTCTTTGGCCCTCTATGAAATTCCAAGCTATTATTGGACAGACTCCACTATAGTTTGGCACTGGTTAAGAAGTCAGGCAAGGAAATGGAAACCATTTGTTGCCAATAGGGTGGAGGAAATTCAAGCGCACACAGATCCCAAGCGATGGAAGCATTGTCCAGGCATCCAAAAACCCCGCTGATTTACCAACACGAGGAATTTTGGTGAAAGATCTTTCACAATCAAGTTTGTGGTGGAATGGGCCAGAGTGGCTAAAACTTGGAAGTGAAAACTGGCCTTCTAATCAGCCTATTGTAGGAGAATGCCAGGCTGAAGAAGCATGGGTGAGTGAGGTGAGAAAATGCGCTGTGAACAGTTGTCAAGTTATGCAGCAGGACCCCATATTGAGGCTTGAGGACATTAGCAGTCTGAAAAGATTGTTAAGAGTGACAGCATGGGTATATAGATTTACCAACAACATTAAGGGAGAAACAAGAAGGGAAAGAATTCTGAACAGTAATGAGATTCAGCAAGCCAGGAAATACTGGGTGGTATATATGCAGAAGAAAAAATTTGGTGAAGAGAGAGAATTGCTCACCAGCCATCCATTACAGGTTCTACCAACACATTCTGCGCCTCAATTTGGATGTGTTTTTGGATCATGGATTTTTGAGAGTAGGAGGTATACTACAGTTTTCTGGGCTTCCAGAGGAGAAGAGACATCCAATTTTGCTACCTTTGGTCACTTTGTGGACCTTTTGATCCTGGATACTCATCATAAGCTGTTACATGCTGGAGTTAGAGAAGTGATAATAGAGATTAGACAACAATTTTGGATTCTCAAAATTAGACAAGTAGTGAAAAAGGTCTTGCATAAATGTGTGGTTTGCAAGCGTTGGAGTGCAAAGCCTTATTATGAAAAGGTGGCTCCACTTCCAAGAGAACGGTGTGTCTATACTGCCCCATTTGATGTAGTGGGAGTAGACTTTGCAGGGCCAGTCTATGTGTATGAGCGAGGGGAGTCTAACAAAGGTTATATATGTCTTTTCACCTGTGCTACCACCAAGCAATCCATTTGGAGTTGGTAAGCAACTTAAGTAGTGATGTATTTCTTTTGGCCTTTAAACGGTTTGTGAACAGAAGGGGTTTCCCAAATAAAATCATATCGGATAATGCAAAAACCTTCAAAAAGCTGCAAAGGAACTCCAAGAAATTTGGTCCTTGCTAAAAGAGGAAGGATTCCAATCCTACTTTTCACACCAAGGGGTACAGTGGGAGTTTATTGTTGAGAGAGCACCATGGTGGGGAGGATTTTGGAAAGGCTAGTGAGAAGTGTAAAGTGTCCATTAAAGAAACTTTTAGCTAATGCTCATTTGAGCAAAGAAGAATTCTCTACTGTTTTATGTGAAGTAGAAGCAATGGTGAACAGTAGGCCTATCACTTTTGTTTACAATAGTAGGCAGGATGCAGAGCCATTGACACAAATCATTTTCTTTGTGGTAAACGATTAACATCAAACCCCAGTGTGCCAGAAGACTTGCAGCCCATCCAGAGCACTCAAGGAGAGTTAACCAGACGGTTCAGGTACCTTGAAGAGCTACAAGATCAGTTATGGAAGAGGTGGCAGATGGAATACTTGCCAGAACTCAATTATTACCCATCAGGCAAGGTAAAGGGCTCCAATGCAAATTGTATCAAGGTGGGAGAAGTGGTAATGATTGGGGATGAAAGACCAAGGCAATGCTGGAAGCTTGGCATAATTGAAGAGTTGTTTGTTGGCAAAGACAATTTAGTTAGGTCTGCACTGGTAAAGACTTCAGGAGGAAAGTTAAAGAGACCTATACAAAAACTCTATGCTTTAGAAATCAGCAAAAACACAGATAGTCAAGATGAAACATTTGAGTTACAGCCTCATGAAGAAGGCTTGGCTAACCTTGCAGAAGGTAATGACAACAATGCCGCTTCGGTGGGGAGTGTTAGAAAATCTAGAAGAGGAAGAACCATTGTTGTCCCAAGGCGATACGATGACTAAGCTGATTGATGCAGCATTGCTTGTATATATATTAAGTTAAGGTGTGTATATATATCCATCTCATAATTGTAAGGTTAGTGAAAAATTAAATTAATTTAGAGCTAGCATTTTTGAGCTCTTGTGGCATCATTGTTTGGTCACACTGTTGGCATCATTTTGAGACGCTGCGCGTCTTTCTACTCGTTTGTGGAAGGTCGTACGTAAAGGTGTGGTTTGATAGAGAGCTCTCTTGCAATTCAGTTTGGTTGTTTAGATACATGATTGTTGCATCGTGCAATAGTCCAGGTTGCGTTGTTGTTGCAAGGTTCATAAAGAAGACCACAAATAGTACCCTTTTGTTTACCTTTTAAGTTCATGTAATTTAAGGTCTAAGGTAGGCCCGCATCGAGTCAGCAACCCTGAGGTTACCCTGAGGTAGGACCTAATAGGATCTCAAATCCGTAAAGTTTAATTTAGCTTAACTTGGGCTTTAGGTAGAACTTGCCCTTTAGAATTTGGCCGTTCACGGCTCAGCTGGGATTTCGAACCCGACAAATAAATAAAATAACAGAGTCACACAAGTATCGCTCCGCTCGAATTTGCATTAATTTGATATAGGGCGTCGTTGATCAATGAGCAGTTAAGTTAAAGCCTGGTTCGAAAATGTAATATAAAGGAATCCCTGAAAAAGGAAACATAATATTGCTATATAATTCACGAACCTTGCACTACCATTGAAAAACGAATCTGAACTACATAAAGGGAAAAACGAAAACAAAAAAATAAAAATAATCCTAGCCAACATCCAGGGGCTTAAACCAAACCATTCTCTGGACAAAGTCACATACCTGAAAGGACTCATGCAAGAAACAAGAGCAGACTTTGCATGCCTCACGGAAACCCATCTCAAGGACTACCAGGCGAACTGTGAAAACTGTGAGTCAAAAAAAATATGATACAAATTGACAACTATAACATACTACATACAGAACAGTAAGGCGATTTATACACACGAAAAACATATGGTAGAAATGGCTATATGCTTCAAACAACTACGTAGAATCAGTAGCAGCGAAAGTTAAAAAAATTAAATATGGTACTAATTATAATATAGACTCCCGAACACACCAACTACAAAATTTCCAGATACCATTACAGAGGTCAGGAGCTGAGTGAAAGATCTACACTCTCTAACCCATTTATCATTTATGAAATATAAAAGGATAATAGACTTGGAAACTATCTTTAAGGGAAAGACAACGGAAGAGATGCTAATAACCTTAGAGGAGAAGACGCTGGCAATTGTGGAAAGACATGTCCCAAAAATGCAACAAAGAGGAAAGAGAAGCAGGTTCGAGAGACAAAAGAGGTCAATGTTCCGCAAAAGAAAACGAGTGACTGTAAAGACAAAAAGATCAGAAAAATATTAAACGATAAACTGCAGAGTATAGACTGCGTCATATAAGGCCTAATTGAGAAACATGCAGAGAAAGAAGATAACACAAAAGAAGTGATAAAAGTCAATTCAAAGTACTTCTATAATTCTGCAAAATTCGTTCAGTATCTCCAAAATTGCTAAATTAATATGCGATAAAAACGCGTTCTTTGAAGAATAACGGACTTCGGCTTTACAACAGATGATATTACACAAGCTATAGGAAAACTAAAAGCACACTCGGCGCAGGCCCAGACAAATGGAATGCTGTACTGATCAAAAACTGCAAGAATGAAATCGCTAAACCCCTATTTTGGATATGGAGACGATCACCCAGTGGTGGCGGAACGTCACTGTGCAAGGGGGAGGCAAATAGGATTGATTAGCATACTACTAGACTACATTCACAAGATGCTAAAGTGCTACAGTTTCGTAGATTATTTATCGTAGAATATCGTAGAAATGATTCCAGAAGAGGCTTCTCAGCCTGTAGATCTAGCTCTGGATTTTTGTCGTGTGGTCGTATAATAGGTCCTGTGCACTCCAGTGTGTATCCAGAAGTTTCTCGAACGCTAGTATATCTGGTGCATTGACGATATGGTCTGGTATACTGTTCCAAATGTCAACAGCTCTCTGCGTGAACAATTTTTTCTGATATTTCGTGAGGCTCTTTCCTTGTATAATGTATATCTTAAACTGATGTCCTCGAGTTCTCGAGTAGTCTCTCATCTGGAACAAGTCATTCGTCACCTCCTCATCATATTTACCTTAATATCTTGTAGCATTCGATCATGTGTCCCTGTACACGTCTGTATGCTAGTGTTGATAATTCTAGCTCCCTTAATCTCTTCCCATATGACAGGTGACTCAACCCCGGAACCAACTTAGAGGCTCTCCTTTGCACATTTTCAATGGACTCTATATGTTTCTTGAGATATGGACACCAAACCTGATTCGCGTATTCCAAGTGAAGTCTAACCAGTGAAACAAACCACGTCTTAAACATATCTTTATCCAGGTATTCGAATGTCCTCCTTATGAGTCCAACTATCCTGTTTGCTTTGTTGATCTTTTCCTCCATATGTTTTTCAAAATTCAAATTACTGCCTATGATCACTCCTATGTCCTTTTCGCTACCACTCTTGTCCATATAGTCTTTTTCGAGAAACATTTTTTACCTCCTTCCTCCGTGCAGTGTCATCTGCATACAGATAAATGTCACTATCATTCTTTATCACATCAGGTAAATCATTTATATATAACACAAAGAGCACTTAAGTTACGAACTTACAAATTATGAAATATGTTACATGGCCCAAACACAAAGTAAATGTTTATTTACTTTTTACTTTGAAAATTTTTTGAAAAACTTGTTTTTAAGTTAAAATGCCAAAATATTTTCGCTGGCAAGGGGGCCACTGGACCCCAGGTTCCTCGTTCCGCCGTCTATACGATCGCTAGACAAGGGAGAAATACAGAGCATCCTGAAGAGAGTGAACATAGCTCTAATATACATATAAAGGAGGAGATTGATCCGAGGCCAAAAACTATAGCCTAGTGTCAATTACATTTCATCTCAATAAAATCTGACTTTTTGGAAACGCGGAAAAAATTAAATGATAACCAGCATGAATTCCGGTCAGGAAGATCATGCCTATTACAACTAATGGAACACTATAACATTATTGATGTACTTGAAAGTAATGAAAACTATGATGTGATATAGGGGAACATCGGGTATAACGGAACCCTTAAGCAAGATGACATTTTTAGACTTGATACCAATTTTTTAAAATTATTTATTGCTCTGGCGGCATTTTTAACTTTTCTCTCAGAGTGTGCTGTTCGATTTCGATTTTCTTTTAAGAGAAATACGTTATGTGGATTTAAAAAGACAGTGCAATTTTTGAAGAAAAAAAAGTTGGGAGCATGACGGAACACTGGGTTCCGTTTTGCCCCAATATATAAAGTTTAAAGTGACTTTCACCTATTTTACCTGACCTGGGGTCAGGTCAGTACACACATACTGACCTTTCCTTGTGTGTGTTAGGAACTAGAAGTGTGTAGCTCTAGGTGTAGGTTTCGTTTTTCTAACTTATTACAATCAGAAGTTAGAAGGGCAGTCAAATTGACATCCCAGCAGGGCGAGGGTTAAACGCTGTGTGGTATGTTGAGTATGGTATTTTCTTTGATAGCTGTAAGCCTATTGAGGCTATGACGTTCACAGTAGAGTTTTTTTTTTATCTGAACAAATCCGGAAAAAATGGATCACAGGGGACGCCTTAATGATAATTCCAGGAGTCAGACTGCATTTAAGCATGCCTCAATAGGCTTACAGCTATCAAAGAAAGTACCTTGCTATTCACACAGGTCTAAATATATGAAGATGGAAGCTAAGCACTTCAGTAACATCAGATGGCGGAAAATCAAATAATCACGGTTTCTAAGTAAATGCTGATAAACAAACACCCAATTGCGATACCTGGCGGCAACTGAGCTCTTTTCACGCCAGACAGAACTGGATGAAAGCAGGTGGCAGCAACACAGGCTACAGAGGGAGGGTTCCGTTGTGCTCCGGGGTTCCGTTATACCACATGTTCCCAACACAGAATTTGCCAAGGCCTTCGACAAGTGTGACCATGGAATCATGGCACATAAATTGAAATATATGGAAATAACAGGAAAAATAGGAAAATAGGTATGTAATTTCCTTAATGAGTAGCAGCAAGTCGTTATAGTTCAAGGGATATCTTCATCACAGTCAGAGGTCCTTAGCTTAGTTATAGATGAGGAAGTTACCAGTGACAGCACAGTAACATCCTTTGCCGATGACACAAAAAATTAGTAGAAAAATAAGAAACCTAGAGGATACAGGAACTCTACAAACAGGCATGAACAGAATTTACAATTGGTCTGAAGGCAATAATATGAAATTTAACTGAAAATTTTCAACTATTGAAGTACAGAAGAAGAGAGGACCTAAAATCCATGGCATACTGTACCCCAAATGGACAGGAAATTCAGAGAAATTCTAAAGCAAAGGATTTAGGTGTTGTAATGACTGATGACGCGAAATTTGAAACACAAAATAAGATAGCAGTAAACAGAGCGAAAAGAGTAACTGGACAGATACTGAGAGCTTTTAAAAAGAAGGGATAGGAATATAATGATTCCTCTATTGAAAACACTGTTCATACCCAAGTCGGAATACTGCTCGGTCTTAACATCTCCACATAAGAAAGAAGACATTAGTCAACTACTGTAGAAGGGATTCAGAGAAGCTTCACAGCCAAGATCAATGGATGCAAAGAACTAAATTACTGGGAAAGGTTACGTGAATTAAACTTATATTTACTGAAAAGAAGAAGAGAGAGGTACACCATTATTTACACTTGTAAAATAATGGAGGAACTAGCTCCTAATCTTACTTTGAACTCTATAACCACTCAAAAAAACAGTGGAAAGTAAAAAGGAAGAATGTGTCGTGTTCCTAAATTAAAGGCTAGACAGGAAACATCCTCAACCCTGAAGGAAAGTAGTTTTGTTGTGAGAGGACCAAGACGATTCAACCAGCTTCATAAGGAACTGAGGAACAAGAGTGGTGTCGCGGTGGATATCTTCCAAAGAAGACTAGACGCTTGGTTCAGAAAAATTCCAGATGAGCCGGGCGTACCTGGCTGTGTGAGGTGGAGAGCATAAGAAACCAACTCTTTACTTAACTAGGCCAACTCAAGAGGAGGGGGAACAAGCTTGACCTTGACAAGCTTGACCTTCGAACATTTGAAAGTTGAAAGGTGTTATTATGGTGACAAGCGATGCGCAACGGAGTAAATCTGGCGGTTGTTTTCTACCGTTTAAGCCGCTTCTTATTATTCACATTTGTTCAGACTTGTCGTTCAGTATATTACCCTTGCAATCTTCGTTCATACTCTTATGAAAGATGTAAAAAAATAAATTTCTTCCTTCAATAATTCCTCTTTTTTGTAATGTTTTACAGTACAATTCACAGATAAAATCACATATAAATGCACTCAAAGTTTTGCATTCATTTACACAAAATTTAAATGAAGTTAAATAAAGATAATTTGTTAGAGCCTTAATTATTATAATAATATCCATCCATCCATCGTGTTCTGCCTATCAGGCAAGTCCAACTCATGTGTCCCGCCAAAGTGTTCTATCCTGAGCTATCCTTTTCATCTCATGGTAGCTCCTGCCTCCCTTCAAATCATCCAGCATTGCTTTCCTTTTCCTTCCCTCGGCCTTCTACCTTCATATCTACCCTCTATCACCTCCTTCAACAATCCTTCTCCTCTCAACACATGTCCGATCCATTTCTTCTGTCTTTCTCTTATCACCTTAATGAGTCTTCTTTCCTCCCTCACCTGTTGCAGTACTTTCTCATTACTTTAGTGTTCCCTCCAGCTTATCTTTAGCATTCTTCTCCAAATCCACATCTCAAAACTTTCCAGGAGTTTCTTTTCAGTTGTTTTCAGTGTCCATGTTTCTGCTCCATACAGTACCACACTCAACATCAAGCTTTTTACTAACCTTTTCTCCAGTTTCAAGTTGAGTTTACCTGTAAGTAGTCTTTTCTGTCCCTCAAAAGCTACCTTACCCATACCAATTCTAGATCTTACTTCCTTATTGCAATCTCCATTGTTGGTTAATAAACTTCCTAGATATTTAAACTGCTCAGCTTCTTCTAAGGTCCGATTTCCCATCGTTAGGTTCATTTGTGCTCCTTTCCGTCTTGCAATTTTCATTACCTTTGTCTTGGTCTCATTAATTCTCATTCCGAATTCTTCCGCCGTTGTTGTCAAGTTATTGACCATTCTTTGCAGTCCTTCCTCAGTACTACGAACAAATACTTTGTCATCAGGGCCGTTTCTAGCCATTAGGGGGCCCTAAGCAGTATACCCATTTGAGGCCCCACCCCTCCATCCACCAACTCACGCCTTACTACATCACCTCAGCACACACATACAAAAATGGCTGTGTTAATAAAAAACAATTATGAAACAATTTTAATGAAACATTTATGTCCAAAACAACAAATATGTACTTTCAGAAGACAAACAGAAAAAATACTCTTCATGAAATTCCTGAAAATTAGCTCATACATTATTTAGAATAAATGACACAGAACCATGTATAAAAAAATAATGCAATTATCAACTACCAAACAATTACTAACTCTACGATACAATCGTATAAATAGCTAACAGTTATACAGAACAGTTTGTATCTTCAAAATTTTTGCCTCCTAGATTATTTCTGGGCGAAATCATCAATAACATCATATGAAATCCTGCCAACGTCCTGGTTGATGCTTATGATGCCAAGGCCACTGAGGCGATCCTGCCCCATTGATGATCTGGGTAGTTCTTGATTAGCTTCATCTTAGAGAAGCTCCTCTCGGCTGACGCTACTGTCACAGGTAGAGTGCAGACAATTCTTAGTGTAACCCAGAGATTGGGGTATAGTTCCTCCAGTTGCTTCTGATGAATGAAGGAGAGAAGCTCCAATGCAGTCATGTTGTGTGAAGGTAAAGTCGGCAAGTTCTTAATTTCGAGGGCCAGTTCTCTTCCATCAATGTCAGAGTCGGCTCCAGAGCTCAGTATCTTAGAGAGCTTTTCACACTTGCAGGACAAGTCTTCCTTGTTCATTGTGGTGAAGTTTAGGAGAACCCCAAATATGTCCCTCACATCATCTAATGTTTTGAATCTCTCATTTATTGACCCGATGGCACAATCCACCACCACATTGAAAAATTTGACTTCCAGCCTCTTTAAGGCTTCTGTAAATGGTTCGTCAGAAGCTTCGTAAGCAAAGTGCTTTTTTGTGGATCTGCGCCTCTTCTCCTTCAGCACAGCCTCCACATTCATTTCCTCACATATGTCCCTAGGTACGACTTGTGCTGCAACAAAACCTGTGTTTCTGTAGCTGGTGAGTGAGTCTTTTGTTTTTGTGAGGAGGTTGACTTCCACATCAAACTGCATTGTAGGAGACTGCGGAAGTTTGCTCACATGGTCCTGTTGTTGACTCATGATGCTCATCAGACTTTGCTGAGGATGGCTTTTCCAAATATTTCAGTAGTGCTCCTGAGAAGAACATAACATTACATATTCTGTTAATTTTTGCTAAAATACTCTTTCTTATCTTGTTTGATAATTCACTGGGGAACACAACTTTTGGTGACTTAGATGTTAGACCTGTTTCTGGGTATATTGAGGTCGCTGATTCTAAAAATGACATTAGTTTTTCTCCATCAGCTCTGCTTATCAAGATATGATATATATCTATATATATATCTATATATATTTCTATATAATGTATATTATAATATATAATTGCTGACTGGCAATCACTGTTGTTGTCAATTGAATACAAAAGTATGATGAATGTCAGAAAAAATAGTGTATTAACATCAAACAAGCATAAGGTACGAAAAATATTTATTAAATTCAAACAAACTTGAGACACGAACGGCAAAAAAAGTTCTTTCATTGAGACATCTCACATAAACCGCGTTTCTGAGATTTGCGATGAGATGTGCCAGGACATTCGAGTTGGATGCTCCAGCAGTAATCTGCCATCATGTGAGTATCCCATCGTCCGCGGTACCGTTCTTCCATGGTCCTTAGTTCTTGGTGAAATCGTTCACCCTGTTCCTCGCTTAGATCACTGAGGTTATCTGGGAAACGATCCAAATGACTGTGAAGGTAATGCAGTTTGATGCTCATTTTACAGCCAAGTTTACAAAAAGAAGAGAGCATATTCTCCACTAGTTCACCGTAGTTATCGGCCTTATAGTTCCAAGGAAATTCTTCACAACCATACTAAACGATGACCACGCACGTGCCTCAATGTTGTCCATTGAATCTTGGAAACGCGGGTCTTTCATGAGTTCCCGGATTTGCGGTCCATCGAAAATACCTGCCTTCAGCTTTTCCATGCTCAGCGCAGGAAATTTTCTACATATGTAGCCAAAACACGTCCCATCTCTGTTCAAAGCCTTTATAAATTGTTTCATCAAACCTAGTTTGATGTGCAGTGGTGGCAATATGATCCTTTCTCTGAACCAAAGCTTCTTTGATGATATTTTTTTCTCCAACCACCATGTTTTCTCTCAGAGGCCACTGTCTTCTCACCCAGTGTTCATCTTTAGCTCTACTGTCCCAGAGACATATAAAGCACGGGTACTTGGTGTACCCGCTCTGCTGGCCCAGGAGAAAATTCACCATCTTCAGATCCACACAGATCACCCATTGGTGGTCTCGGTATGATATCTTTTCTAGGACTAGGGCGACTGTCCCGTGCTCTTCTCTCATACCGACTAAGTGACCAATTGGGATTGATCTGTATCTGTTGCCGTTGTGTAGAAGAACACATTTTAGGCTCCGTTTGGAGCTATATATGAATAACCGCCATTCACTTGGTGTATTCCGATATGCCCATTTTCATCAGCAATCCGCGCACATTGTTGCAGAAAACTAAATCGTTCTCTTTTGAGAAGAAGGGCAGTAAATCCTTTTCTCTGTCGCGATATAACGTGATTTTGGTTCCCGGCAGCAGTAAATTTTTTTCTCCCAGCCTGGAAGCTAACAATTCAGACGATTTCTTCGAAAGACTTAAGTTCCTTATGAGGTCGTTTAATTCGTGTTGACTAAAACCTTCTGCAACTGATGACGGTCCTTCGAAATCACTGTCATTTTGCTCACATATGATATGCTTTCTTTGTCAGTAGCAGATTCATCATCTTCTTGAGGGAGCTCTGGAAGATGGCTGAATGATGGGACAGGTATCTCATCTGAATGTGAAACAGGCCGTCTAGCTGAGTCTATGTCAGGATACGTCCATTTACTCCGGTTACGTCCATTGATGCCCTTTATATTCACCAAACAAAGTAACAGTCATCACTGTGGTTTCTCTGTTCTCTCCATACCATTGGTATACCAAATTTCAGGCACCTCCTCTTTCCGTTGGTCCATTGCCGCAGATGCTCCGTACACGTTTTACACACAACATGAGGAGCCCATGGCTTATCTTGGTCCCCTAGTTGTACTTTGAAATAGGCAAAATAAGCTTTTTTCACAAAATCAGTAACAGTTTTTCTCTGTTCAATGAACGTGTGCTCTCCGCAGATAAAACAAAACACATCTGGGTGATTTAAACACTTTCTTCGTGATGAAGCCATGTCAACACCTGTAACAGGAAAGAATTCACGTTAGTACATGTACAATACACATGCAAAACAGCAACATCAGCAAAATCATAGCTACAATTTAATTATACAGATGCATTTAGATTTACGAGCAACTCATAATACCGTTCCAGAAGGGTAATAAAGTAGGTAATGACGTATGCAATATCTCAAAAACTAGAGCTGCTAGAACAAAATGGATAATATTTTCTGAATCAGTGGCATGAAAACATTCAGAATAAGGTCTAAAATCTCAGGCACCAAGAAAATTTTTTTTTGTTCCCCAGTGATATAATTGATCTGTGTGAACAGAATTTGAGGTGATGTGATCCATTAAATTTCACATTTCGAAATATTATAAATATTACAGAGACTAGCTTACTCTACACGATTCTTGAGCACTTGGCTAGTTGCCTGAACTGTAATCATAAGAATATACAAGTGGTACATCTCACCTGTGCTGCTGGAAAGCTTCTCCTCCTCTATTTTCTTTTTCCGTTTTTCAGCTCCTGATGGATAATGTCGTTTCATTTTCCAAAATGCACGAAATCACACCTAGTTAACCACAACTAATCTGCTAAATAATAATAATCTACAGATCTACAGAAGCGAAGGCTAACAAAGACCCTAAGATCCACTCTAAGGCTAGCCCGAGAGAAAGGAGAGAGTAGGGGGTTAAGAGAAGAGAGGAGAATAAGGGGTTAAGTAAGGAGCAACACCTATCATTCGTGGGTTAACATTCATTCAGAAAAAGAGGGAAAAAGTCTCACCATCATCATCCGCCGGCCACTGCCGACAAGTCAGAAAAATAGTCGGAGAATATAGGAGAGGGGTGAAAGATGAAAAGAAGTAAAATAAGAACGCTTACAAACCATGCAAACACAGTCTTAACTCACTGTCATACCATGCAAACTACAAACATGCAAGAAAAGAGTTAGAGACATGCAAAGTAAGGAGGATAAGAAAAAAAAAAAGTAGGTAAAGTTAAACAAAAAGTGGGTTAGTTTACGCTATGAGCTACATCTACATTCGTGTTAGTCTAATTTTTTTTTTTTTTTTTTTTTTTTTATTGCTGGCATCACGCTGGCATGTCACAAGCTGGCATTCATCGTCAACAGACTCATCCTCGAGCACCACCACCAGAGCTCCTGTTGTTAACTTTCTTTTTTAATTTTAAACAACGTTAATATTTTTAAAATGTCTGTCAAGACGGTTCTTAAACACATTAACGCTGGTAGAATGAACGACTGACGCGGGAAGATTATTCCATTTATCAATTACTTTAAACGTAAAGAAGTTTTTAGCGATATTAGTAATGAAACGTCTGCCACGCAACTTGAATCCGTTATTGCGAGTATTACTATTATCGAAAGTGAACAATTTGTCAAAATTTACGTTATCGATGTTATTAACGATTTTGAAAACTTCAATAAGCTCCCCCCTTAATCTCCTAGTTTCGAGTGAATACAAGTCTAACACTTTAATCCTATCTTCATAAGGCTTATTGCGCAATGCCGGAATAAGTTTCGTGGCACGACGCTGAACCCTTTCTAACCTATCAATATCCTCACGCAAGTACGGGCACCAAAACTGAACGGCATATTCCAAATGAGGCCTGACTAGGGACTTGTAAAGGGGCAATATAATATCCTTCGATTTAAATTCGAAATTACGCGCTATGAAGCCTAACATCCTATTAGCTTTTGCGCAAGACTCCAGGCACTGGTTCCTAACTATGGAAAACTGATGAGTGGGTAGTTGGGAGGTAACGAAAATGGTTCACTGAGTAGGTAGGTAGTTAATCTAACAATCATTAAATTCCTTTTATGTCAATAACTGGGTGGATGAAACCAATTGGTTGCTCACCAGAGTTATTCTCCACACTAGTATTTATATACTGTGTGGGAGGAGCGTGCTCGGTAGTGGAGATACATTACCGCTCAACCAACCGAGGAATAAACCAAGACAACGCTGGTACGAGAAGCCCCGCGAAAAGGAGAACAAAAGGGAGAACGAAAACGAAGAACGGGGCGAGAGGACGTACCAGAAAAGTGCGCTCTCGAAAACATAACCGGAGAAGGGAGACACTCCGATAACAAAAGTAAGTGACTAATTGAGTTTTTACACCAGTAAGTTATAAGCATTAAATTAAGCTGGGTCAGACAAGTTAGGCCTACATTGTGGCCTAAGACCCAGCATCAACTCATAGCTTAACAAAGGTGAAGGTAGATTGCCCTAACCTAATTCTTGTGAGGAATCCTACTGTGGACCTCAATTTATCTGCCCGCTCTGGACATTTCCGGAATCTCTAGGCTGACCCCTCTAGGCTAGACTTGATCTACTATAGTTAGACTGGAGATATAAGGGGTGGGTTAATTGTGGACCAATTCATACAGAGCATTTTTCGCATTGGTGGTCCGTGTGTGGGGAATTAACAAACCTTAAGCTTACTTAACAAAAATTGCAGAATTAGGCTAAATGGTCTAGCCTAAGCCTAACCTGAGCAAGCCTAATTAGGTCTACAACCTAGGGCTAACTAGGAAACATTTACATTAAAGGAGTCTCATTCTCTAATAAGCTTAGACCTGAGTGACACACAAGTACTTGGGGGGGATTAAACCAAATTTGAACTTGACTGTTTTGTCTGTGCTCTCTCTTCTCTGGTAATTTCTTCTTGTCCTATATTTTATTACGATCCCCAGTTAAACAATTTTGACTTAGACATGGACAGTGCAGAATTGAAAAAGTTAAAAAAGAAAAGGGGGGCAAAGTTGGGAGCTGTTACAAAGGCTGTGAACACTTTTAACAATATTACACAACCAGGTAAGAAAAATATAGAGAGTGTAATTATTAAATTAGAAATTAAAAAGGAGGAAATAATAGCCATTAATGAGAGTATTTCAGAGTTAGTTGAATCCGAAATGGCTGAAGAACAATTGATAGACCTTTACGCTGATGATGATGATCAGGTAAGCTCAATTGAACAGCAAATAAGGGAACTACGGTCTCGGTTGACTGACTTAACACCAAAAAAACCTAATTCTGATTTTAATCAAAGTAGGGCTAACCTTCAACAAAATTTAAGTGGCATGCAAAATCCTGAGTCACAAGAATTGAGGGCTCAGTTACCCATTTTGCAAATACCAACATTTGAAGGGGACACGGTACAATTCCCATCTTTCATTGACAAATTTGAGAATTTAATAGGTAATAAACCTTATATTTCAACTGTTGAAAAGTTTAGTTACTTAACTAGTTCTCTTAAAGGCCCAGCCCATAACCTGATAGCCTATTTACCAGCCGTAGGGGATTCATATGAAGTAGCTATTGATCTTTTAAAACGTAATTACGTTAATAAAGATGTGATTATATATGAATTATCTCAACAAATTTTTGAATTTGCACCCATAAAAGATAACCATAGTGATATGGAAAATTTTATACAAAATTAGAAGCTATTATAGGACAACTGGTTAGCAATGAGATAGATATTAAAACTTCATCTTGGCTTATACAAAGCATAGTACTTAGGTGCCTTCCTTCGAGGGTTAAAGATAATTTAATTCTAAAGACGGGAGAAAATTATCCTAATTTAACACAAATAAGACAACACTTCCCCAATATCCTAACTAATTACAACTTGAGAGATTTTCCAACACATAAGACCCAGACTATGGATAAACCAAAGACTGTTCCCAGAGACCAACTAGCTACAGCCAAACAGACAAAACTTGATATTGTAGAATCAAATGTGACCAACTACAAACACGAACACCTACATTACAGAACTTTAATGTAACTGCTGCCTCAACTTACACACCATATTGCAAATTTTGTGCAAGTAATGAACACAGTAGTACTGGGTGTGACAAATATTCAGATTTTAACCAAAGGGCTAAAAGATGTGAACAGTTGAACCTGTGTAAAAAGTGTACTGGCCAGGGACATTATAAGAAAGACTGTAAATCTAGGTTAAGATTCAAGTGTAAGTTTTGTAAAAGTTTACGACATGTCTCATCAATGTGTGATTCACCAAAGTGTCCAAATAATAGTACTCAAACTCAAAAGATACCTCCCCCAAACAAAGGTAATCAAGAAAATGCCACTTTCATGGGACATTCTGCTTGTTCAAACAATGTAACAAGAAACACTGAGATTCTTTTACCAACTATTACTTTGGACTTAGTGAATAGTGAGGGTAGTACCACTCCAGTGAGATGTCTTATAGACTTGTTCTCAACAAACATTTGTTTCAAAAAATTTAGTTAATAAATTGGGTTTGACACCAAACCTGAATGAACAAAACTTCAATATTGCGTCCTTTGTTAAGGATAACTCGGACAAAAATAGCTATAAGACAATTGACCTGGAACTACATTTAGAAAGTAAATTCAAGAAAATTGAAGCAGTTATTATTTCTAAAGTAGGACAAAACAAACTGGTTATACCCAAACTAGAACAAACCATAAATCATTTGAAAAAACACTACAAAATAGCTGATAGACATATCACTAACAACACAATAGCTAACATTGAAATGCTAATAGGGGCAGATTATATTAATCTTATTCATAAGGGCATAGTAGAGATAGGTAATGGTATAGCTATTCAGACTCCATCAGGGATAGCCCCTTTGGGTGACCTATCAGACTACAACCTAGACCTAAACCAAAACAGTGCATGACCAACAAATACTATGTGCCTCAACTCAGTCCTACATAACACCTGTAAGAATAGCAACACTTTGAATATTATCTCAACTGAGAACATTAATTCATCATTATCAAATGAAACTTTGGATGAGGCAATTCAAACTTTATGGTTACTAGAATCTGTGGGTATACATGACACACATCAAACTTCAGAAGATCAGTTAATGGTAGAAAGATTTGAAGATACCATTCAGTGTAAAGACAATAGTTATTTTATTGAGTTACCTTGGAAAATAAATTGTCCAACTTTAAGAGATAATCTCAAAGTAGCTAAAGGACATTTATATAAAGTAATGAAAAACTCAAACAAGAAAATAATGTAAAAATATATAATAATGTCTTCAAAGAACAGCTACAGAAAGGCTTCATTGAAGAAGTAACAGATAACCCTTTTAAAAAAGATGGTTGTCATTATTTAACCCACAGGGGGGTTTATCGACAAGATGCCCAACAACAAAACTTAGAGTAGTATATAATTGTAGCCTCAAAGACAGTGATAAACACAGCTTGAATGATTGCTTGATTGAGGGTCCTAATCTCATTTCTGACCTTGTGAAGATCTTACTGAGGTTCAGGTTAGACAAATATGCTGTACAAAGTGACATTTCGAAGGCATTTTTGAGAATAAATCTTAAAAATGAATATGATAAGAACCAACTTAGGTTCTTATGGTTCAAGGATCCATTTGATTTGAAAAAGGGTTCATAACCTATAGATTTAATGTTGTGTTGTTTGGAGCCAATTGCTCACCTAGCCTATTAGCATTGACAATTAAACATCATTTAAACCAGTTTAATAACTCTCTAACATTGAACTTCCTTAAGGAACATTTTTACGTAGACAATCTAATAGGCTCAACGACAACAAAATCTGAATTATCTGAAGTCTATGAACACTCTCAAAACATTATGCAACAAGGTAACTTTGAACTTAGAGAGTGGATTTCAAATAATGAGGATTTAAACAAAAAGATTTTAAAAGATAATAATGGTCTTACTGAGCCATCAGACAGAGTTAAAACTTTAGGTATGAACTGGTATTTGGATGCAACTTCTAACAGTCATGATTCAATCTGTACTAAAGGTTTTAAATTTGATGAGGAAGCAAATACTAAAAGACAAATATTATCAGAGGCTTCCAAAATTTTTGATCCTATGGGTCTATTCCTGCCTTCAACAATAAAATCAAAGATTCTCCTCCAAGAAATTTGGAGGACAAATGTTGGGTGGGATGATCCAATAACAAATGAAAATCAAAAATCTTGGAAGAAGTTAGCTACTGATTTAACAAAAGTGCAGAACATTAAAATTCAAAGGTGCTGTGGGTTTAGGGATAAGCCCAGAGGCTTCATGTGTTTGCTGATGCAAGCACACAAGCTTATGGGTGCTGTGCGTATCTTGTAAGCCCTACAGAAAGTCATCTAATTTATGCAAAAGGGAAAGTTGCACCTCTCAAACCTACCCGAACCATACCTCAGTTGGAACTATTGGCTGCTACATTAGCCATTAAAACCATTTCATTGCTTAAGGATGCTTACTATGATGTGTTCATAACTAATATCCACGTCTGGCTTGACAGTCAGATTTGTCTTGCCTGGATACGGAATGATAGCATTAATAGTAAGAATATCTTTGTAAGAAATAGGCTAAAAGAAATAGCTGACGCTAATGAAAGCCTACAAGTAAACTTTCACTATGTTCCAACTAAACAGAATCCAGCAGACTTTCTGACCAGAGGTTTATCCTACAAGTTGTTGAAGTCAAACAAAACTTGGTTTATGGGACCTAAGTGGCTCTGTAATACAGACCAATGGCCTGTGGAACAAGTTAACTTGACATTAAATTTAATCTTTTCAAATGAAAAGGTTGAACCAATCACTAATTATGAAAAGTATTCTGATTTCAACAAACTTGTCAGGGTGACAGCCTACTGTTTGAGGTTTGCTCACAACTGTTTAGCTACAATTAACAAACAGCTAAATAAAAACAATCATAATTATACAGAAGTTGCAACCCAATATTGGATAGCCAGGCCCAACAAAAAGAGTACAATAAAGAGTTAGAATTCTTAACAAATGGGAAACAAACAAAAGAACCTGTACCATCAGTAGTTGTGGATCTAAACTTGTTCAGAGATGAGGAAGGCCTTCTAAGGTGTAAAGGGAGATTAGACAAATCAAAACTGTCATACAAAAGCAAAAATCCAATCCTTTTACCTAGATTTAGCTATTTGACAACATTAATCATCAGAAAAATACACAATGATGTATATCATATGGGGGTACCACAGACACTAACTACATTAAGAAAAACTTATTGGATACCCAAGGGAAGGATCACTGTTAAAACAGTCCTGAGTGAGTGTGTCACATGTAGGCGTATTCATGCTAGGCCCTATAGGAAACCAAATCCTCCTGCTTTGCCAGAGGAGAGAGTTACTCTCAACAGACCCTTTGAGACTGTAGGCATTGACTATACAGGAGCATTGACTGTAGGGGTGGGTGACACGGAACAAAAAATGTACATTGTACTGTTTACATGTGCAGCCTCACGAGCTGTTTATTTGGATGTTGTGGAGGACCTAACAGCAGAATCTTTTGTTGCTGTCTTTAAGAGATTCTGTGCACGACATTCAGTACCCAAGACAGTTTGGACTGACAATGCTACATATTTCAAAGCTGGTGAACAAGTCATCCACGACTTGTTAAGCAATGAAATCACACAATTATATATACAAAATCAAAACATAAAGTGGAAGTATATTCCAGTTGCCTCTCCTTGGTATGGTTCTATCTGGGAGAGGAATATACAAACAGTAAAGAATTGCTTGAAGAAAGCAATTAGAAAAAAAACAGATACACTTATTTGGGTTACTCACTCTCCTGGCTGAGATTGAGAACATCATTAACAATAGGCCACTCACTTATGTGAGTGACAACATTAATGACCCAGAACCATTAACTCCAAATCATTTGATTCGGGGAGAACAAGTTAGTCTCCTGCCGGACTACAATATAGACTCTTCAGAAGACCCAAACTGGACTCAACGACATGATGAGCTCCAGACTAAGTTACAACATTTAACTAGAGTTAAAGCTCATTTCATTAAACAGTGGAAAAATGAGTACTTGATGGGTCTAAGGGAGAGACATAAACAAATGACTAAGAAGGATTGGTCTGACACAATTAAGGTAGGGGACCTTGTTCTCATACATGACAGTACTCCAAGACAAAACTGGCCTCTGGCTAGAGTTTCAGAACTCAGACCAGGGGCAGATGGGGTAACAAGAGTGGTCAATTAAGGACTTCAACGGGTGACACAACAAGAGACATTTCTCTTTTGTACCCTTAGAGTCTGGACCCAAAACAATGGACTTTGGAGAACCTTCTCCACTGACAGTAACAACTGGAGACACTGAACTTCCAGTAACTATTCCTTTGACAGTAGGAGTGGTAACGCATCCTACTACAACATTGACAGACACAAGACCTCAGCGACAAACAGCATTAAAAGCGCGACTATTTTTACAACAAAAAATAGATGCTGGGGAATTGTAATTTTATCTTCTAACTTTCATTTTTCTTTCTTATGGTAAAGACCATAGACAGTTTCATCCTATGGATGTATATTTTATCTTCTAATTAAATGCTACACCTTCTCCATGAGAAGGTGAGGATAGGCACTGTTAATCAGATTAACAGGCATTTACAGTTAAATAGTTAGCTAGTCTACACTCAGACAAAAATTGGTGACAATGACACCAAAATTTTTATCTCCCGGGGCCCCCAGTATATGGAAAACTGATGAGTGGGTAGTTGGGAGGTAACGAAAATGGTTCACTGAGTAGGTAGGTAGTTAATCTAACAATCATTAAATTCCTTTTATGTCAATAACTGGGTGGATGAAACCAATTGGTTGCTCACCAGAGTTATTCTCCACACTAGTATTTATATACTGTGTGGGAGGAGCGTGCTCGGTAGTGGAGATACATTACCGCTCAACCAACCGAGGAATAAACCAAGACAACGCTGGTACGAGAAGCCCGCGAAAAGGAGAACAAAAGGGAGAACGAAAACGAAGAACGAGAGGACGTACCAGAAAAGTGCGCTCTCGAAAACATAACCGGAGAAGGGAGACACTCCGATAAAAAGTAAGTGACTAATTGAGTTTTTACACCAGTAAGTTATAAGCATTAAATTAAGCTGGGTCAGACAAGTTAGGCCTACATTGTGGCCTAAGACCCAGCATCAACTCATAGCTTAACAAAGGTGAAGGTAGATTGCCCTAACCTAATTCTTGTGAGGAATCCTACTGTGGACCTCAATTTATCTGCCCGCTCTGGACCATTTCCGGAATCTCTAGGCTGACCCCTCTAGGCTAGACTTGATCTACTCTATAGTTAGACTGGAGATATAAGGGGTGGGTTAATTGTGGACCAATTCATACAGAGCATTTTTCGCACTAACCTTTAAATCTTTAGTTACGCGTACGCCTAAATCTACTTCCTCGTCAACGCTCGCTAAATCCCTATCATCCATCGTGTACACGTAATTATTGTTGCGAGAACCTATATGCAAAACTTTACATTTATCTACGTTAAATTGCATCTGCCACTTATCCGTCCACTCCATAATCCTATCTACATCGTCTTGGATCCTATTTCTATCGTCCTCGTTAACAACCTTACCGCCTATTTTAGTATCGTCCGCGAATTTTGACACGTTACTAATCAATCCTACATCTATGTCGTTAATGTAAATTACGAATAACAATGGGCCTAACACTGAACCCTGTGGGACACCACTACCTACCTCTAACCACCCCGATTCACTACCATTAACTACGACCCTCTGCCTCCTAGCACGAAGCCATTCTTCTAACCAGTTAGCTACCTGACCGCGGATACCGTGCGCTTTAACCTTCGCAATTAGTCTCCTATGCGGAACTGTATCGAACGCCTTTTTAAATTCTAAATAAATAACGTCAGCTGCCCTATGCCTATCGTATTCGCGCACTATTTCGTTATAAAATTCTAACAAATTTGTTAAACAAGACCTATGGCGTCGAAACCCGTGCTGACTACTATTAATCAAACCCCTACTTTCTAAGTGATCGATAATACGATCCCTAACTACGGATTCCAAAAGTTTACCGACAATTGACGTTAAGCTAATGGGCCTATAATTGCTAGCTACCGCGCGGTCGCCTTTTTTAAAAATAGGCGTGACGTTAGCTAATTTGAAGTCTTCAGGAATAATCCCCGTTTCGAGTGACTGATTAAAAATCTTCGCTAAGGGGCCTACGATAACGTCTTTCAAATCTTTCAAATGTCTAGGATAAAAAGCGTCAGGGCCTGGAGCCTTGCTAACTTTTAGCCTATCGATATAATGCGCAATCTCAGCCTCGTAAACAGTTATTTCATCTAAATAATGATGATGATGATGATAATAATAATTGTTATAATTGTAACGTTAATCAAATGCATTCAAATAATCAGACCATTTAGGTTTTAACCAAGAAAATTCACATTATCTGAAAAAGATGAGAAAAGAATTAATAAACTTATAGACCAACAAGTAGACAGATAAATTCTTCTTCCACGCCTTCATCAAACATTCTTGGAAAACACACGTGGGCAAAGAATCAAACAATGAAGCGTCTGTTGTTGTTCCAAAAGCGAGCCCTTAGCAACTAGAGGACGCGGGCAAGGCGTTTCAAGATTTGGCGCGAAGTCCGCGTCACAGGAACTATGTAATATAAGCGAGATGCCACACACACTCTCACTCACTAACTAGCTATCCGCTTTCACGAACAGAACACGTCTGACAACCGCCCTCCGGCTTCCCGCCGGAGGAGCGGCCTGCTGTTTCCTTCAAGGCCTTCGATCTATCATCACTTAAGGCCTACCGCCGTCAGCCTGCAGAAGCAATCCTTCTAGGCCCAGCGCCGTTTCGACTTCAGCCGCCTCATCACCTCAATTCTACGTCAAGCGAATCAACACTTGAGGTGACCGGCGCCCGTTACACAACTTCGATGGGAAGGTCAGCATCGCTTAGAGCCTACACCTACAAGATCAATTATAGGCATTTATAGGCCATCCTACACCTCGAGAAGCAACAACACTCGGGCCTACGTTCTACAAAGCCCACAGCAAACATAATCTCCTTCGCAAGAGGCCTAGTCAACGACACGACCAACGCGTGAGCGACCAGCTTCCATAGTACGATCAACGACATTTCGAGCCTACAGTAATAGGTTCACTCGACACTTCAACAAAGGTTTTCATCGTCCCGATAAGGTAAGCGCATCTTTTCGAAATAACTCGTGAAGCCTACACCAGCCTACCGCCGAACGGTAGGCTATACTCCCAAAGTGAGTAATTAAGCGTTCCAACTAACTCTTGTTAAACGCAGTAGGCCTATTTCCTAATTCCTATTACCCAATTCAAGTGTCCTTCCGAAAACCGTAATTTCGCGTATCATTGTGTATTATTGTGTTCATTTATATGTTTATGTGATAACTTAATTTCTCTTACTGCAGGCCTAATTCATTTACAGTGTACATCCCTTCAAATTATCATTAGGCAACATCATCTTGTTTCTATAATCCATCTAAGGTGTACCAACTTAGCATTATATAATTACCTTTATGTAAATGATCATATTTCTCTCAACTATCATTAGGCCTATCTATAAACGCGCGTCATCAATCCATTATTATTAGGCCCATTCAGTTGTTCTATGTGCATCCATGCAATCATTTAGCCTACTTAATCAGTGTCACGTATTCTATTCAGTGTACCAAAACGTACGCGCATGCTGTCATAAATAGGCCTCATTCAATGTCCCATGTTGCATGCCATTTACATATTATCAATGAATGTATTACGTGTCAATTAAGCTATTAATCATTCATCTTGTTTCTATGGAATAAGCATAACGTAAAGGCTATCATAATCACTGTCAATCCTTTGGTAATTACTGTGAATAAATAATATCTATATTTTCATAATAAAATACAAAACAATAAGGTATTTTCATAACCTTAATATTAATTTGGCTCGGGTGTAATCCGAGCCTGGTGACCTCGAAGCCATTTCGAATCACTCGATATTATTATAGTAGGCCTACGCCTTAGCCACTTTCAATTGGTGATACTTTACATCATAAATTATTAACCCAGCCTATCATTAATAAACAATCAGTCATTGCATCAATTAATCATTAGCATACAATCAAATCATTATCACATTAAACGGCTAAAACTAGGTCCACTATAAAGTTAAATAATATAGAAATAAGATCTCACAATAGTTAGTTACACATAACGACCAAAACGTTTCGTTTGTCTCCGTTTTATCACATTTGTCTCATACAAAAAGTTTAATTAATACGACAATAATTATAATAATAATAGGGATAATAATAATAATATTAATAATAACAATAATATTAATAATAACTTCAGCTATAGTCCTATTCTTGCCCACTGAGCTATGACCTGGGAGCCTGTCTAGAGGCCCCCTAGTAGCAGCGGGGCCCTAAGCGGCCGCTTAGTCTGCTTATGCCAGGAAACGGCCCTGCTTGTCATCTGCAAACCTTACAGATTTGACCAATTTACCTCCCACTCTGATTCCCTCTTCCAGATCTGAGAGTGCTTCTATTATTATTGCTTCCGCATAGATGTTAAATAACACGGGGGACAGGGAGCATCCTTGTCTGACCCCTCTCCCAACCAATCCAGGCTCCGATTCTCCTCCTGCAACTGTAACATTCACATTCTGCCCAAGATATAGATTTTTTATCAACCTACGGTCCCTCCAGTCAACATTAATATTCTTCAATTCAATACTTCCATTAGTTTCCTCCATAAGCGTACGAGCCGGGGGGGGGGGGGGGGGGGTTGAATTCGGACAAAATGAAAAAATAATAGCTTGTAAAAGTTGGAGAAATGCTAGCCTTATATACAGGGCGTCCCCAAAAAATGTATACACACTTTAAATACTTATAAAGGCAGTGTTTATTAAAATACATTTCATTTTCAAAATGTAATAGAATCTACAGACATTATTTAATTGTTTTGTCAACGCCTGTTTTCAAACTGACGTCCGTTCTGGTCCAGGCACTGCTGATAACGCGAAGCAATGGAATCGCAAACATCACGAAACATTTCGTTTGGTATTTGTGTGCATTCTCGTTCAATGGCTGCTCTCAATTCAGCGACTGTTGCAGGTTTTATAGCGTAGACTTTGTCTTTTAAGTATCCCCATAAAAAAAAGTCTAGTGGTGTGAGGTCTGGTGAACGCGGAGGGTATTCTACGAAACCCCTTCGTCCAATCCACATCCACATCGTGCCAAGTACCACTCGCAATACTCCACTCTTCGGTCCGGATCATCTTCATTAATAGCATGGACTAATCTTGGAATGTAACTTTTCCATTGACAGCGCTTCAAAATGCGTTGGACAGACGATTCTGAAATTCCTACCTCACGACTCGCTTGCCGCACAGATTTTCTTGGACTTTGGTGATACGTTTCCAGTACTCTTTCTTGCTTTGTGGGGCTTGTCGATGTCCGTGGTCTTCCGGAACGCTTCTTGTGGACATTCTGAACAGTTCCATCGGCTTCAAACTTATCTCTAATTCGAGTGATGGTAAGTCGCGTTGGTGGATCTGTTTGAAACTCCCTCCTAAACTGTCTTTGCACTTCAACTGCGTTTTCACACTTCCAGTAGCATTTTATAATGAATTTCCTTTGTTCAAAGCTTAGTCTGACTGCCATTATTAATTCTAATGGGTTTAACTTGGAAAGAAAGAAACATCAATTGAGCTATCAGCTGTTAAAGTGTGTATACATTTTTTTGGGACGCCCTGTATAGTTAATTACATTAACTATCTAATTTCGGGCATTTTTTTGTTGTAACTTAAAAATTCGGGCAAATTTGTATCAGTCCCCCCAAATAGATTAGGTGCCGTACGCCTATGGTTTCCTCTATTGGACTCTGTCAAAAGCTTTTTCAAAGTCAATAAAACAAACATTTCCTGATCATGTTCCAGCACTCTCTCTCCCATCATTCTCATAATACAATAGCTTCTCTTGTTCCGCATTTTGACCTAAATCCAAACTAATCCTCTCCAATGTACTGCTCAGCTCTGTTCATTAGTCTTCTGGTTAGTATCCTTAGCATTATTTTTTATGCATGGCTGACCAAGCTTATGGTTCGAAATTCTGAACACTTGGTGGCTCTCGGTTTCTTGGGGACAGTAATCATAGAGACTCTCATAAAGTCAGCAGGCCAATCTCCACTTTCATACATGTTTCTGCACAATACATTCAACTCCTCTCTAGCATCACCTTCAAGACTCTTCAGAAGTTCTGCTGGTACATCATCTGGTCCTGGGGTCTTGCCATTTCTTAGGTCTTTTACAGCCCCCTCTATTTCTCTTTCCAATATGTCCGGTCCCATACAATCTACTTCCACCTCATCTGCTTCCTTCATTTCGATGTTATTAGGTTTGTTCTCTTTATCATACAGTTCTTAAATATACTCAATGGTCTTTTCAGTTTTTCTCCATTTCTCCCCTCTATTTCTCGCACTCCCAAGTTATTTCTTTTCCATCTATTTATGTCCTTAACTTTTTGGTACATTAAATCAGTTCTTCCTTTCTTTTCTAATTCCTCCATTTCCCTGCACCACTCTTCAAGCCACATCTCTCTTGCTTTATCAGTTTCTCTTCTCAGTTCGTTATTCAACTGTCTGTATTAGTGATGGATCGAATAACCGCAACCGCACTACAACCGCACAAAAATTCACAACCGCAACCGCGGTTGGAAAAAATTCGACAACCGCAAACACAACCGCAACCGCGGTTGTGAAAAACCGACCACTCGATCCATCACTAGTCTGTATCGTTGGCTCCCTTCTTTTGTATTTATACTCTTCCATTTTCTTCTTCCTTCCATTTTGTCAAGCATCTCTGTAGTGACCCAGGGTTTCCTTGCTTCTCTTTTCACATAACCGATATTTTCCTGTGCACACTCCTTTATTGTATCCCTCAGCCTACACCATCTTTCTTCACTTGTCATATGAATGTAGCCGTCATTTTTTTGCCTCCTTATCTCTTCATTCACCTTTTTTTTAGCAAAAACTATCCTTTGTTCTCCCTTCAATTTTTCAGTATTCCATTTCTTCCTTACTTTATTCTTTTTCAGAGTCTTCAGCCTCACCATATTTTCCATTACCACCAAATTATGATCGGAGTCAGCATCTGGTCCAGGATAAGCTTTCGAGTTCTTCACTGTATTCCTATATCTCTGTCTTACCAAAATAAAGTCAATTTGGAATCTTTCAGTGTCTCCTGTTTTTTTCAATGTGTATCTCCTTCTTTTGTGATTTTGGAACCAAGTATTAGTCACCATGAGTTCTTGCCTTCTGCAAAATTCTACTAGCTTTTCTCCTCTTTCATTTCTTCCACCTAATCCGAATGGTTCAACCTCCTTTCCGTCTTTCCCCTCTCCAGTCACACTATTCCAGTCCCCATGATTATTACATTAGCATTTCTTCCATGGGCTTCAATTGTTTCCTCTATTCTATCATACATTTCTTCTACCTCTTCTTCCGGATGGACGCTTGTTGGCATATACACTTGCATGACAAATGTATCTACTTTTTCGCCTTTCATTCTTATTCACATGATTCTATCTGACACACAGTCTAACTCCTCTACGGTGTTTCTTATCCTTCCTCTAAGTAAAATAGCAACTCCTTTCTCAGCCCTGTCTGTCTCTAACAGAATAAATCACACACACATCTCCACTAATAAAATCTCCTCCTCCTCGCCATTTGACTTCCGACAACCCTATGACATCTATGCTCAGCCTATTCATCTCTTGTTTGATGTCCTTTCACTTTTCTGGTCTGCTCATTGTTCTTACATTCCACGTCCCAATCTTTACTCTTTTTTATGTTGGTGTCGCAGGGAATTCGCCTGATGACGACCTGGGAAGCCCTGCTGCTTCCCCTGCCAAGCGCGACATTTCCTATACCGCGTCACACAGAAATTCGTCAGATTTCAACAGCACAATATTTACAAAAGGAGCGTCAGTCTATCAAATTCAAAGTTAAATAGTGCAGCGATTTCAGATAGTGCTCAGTTTTATATTCTCGAGAAAAATGAGTGGGATTTTATAATTATACTCTACTTAATTCGATTAAAGCCTAGTCAGATCATTGCAAGGGTGGAGAAATCCTATTTAAGATATCTGATTCGTACAAATGGTTATAAAGCGAGCCAATCTCTGATAAGAGCTTTTAATGTTTACATCTCAAATCACAGATGTGACGTTCATCTTTCTCAGGCGCATAAACAAGGAATTTGCGTGTGAAGTAAAATTGTGAGTTTACGTGTGTTTAGTGCATCTGTGCACACTACTTTTACACACATAATGTTGAAAAAAAATGATAAACTCATTGCATATTTCCTCCCATATCAACCGAGTTGATATACGAGGGGCGGTCAGAAAATCAGTTTACACGGCGTATAATTTCGTAACTAAAGGACCTACATTGATTATGTTTGTATCAGGTGAATTCGTTAATCACTGTTGGCAACACTGCACGTCGATTCGGCTGCCATCTACCGTACATTGGTTATAGGAGTCAGTTGAACATGGCGGCTCGACTGGAACAGTACCCTGTCATTTCTGCAACGATATTCCGAGTCTGTCAGTGATCAAGAATTTCTCGAGCGCATTGTCACAGGAGACGAGACATGGGTTCATCACTGTACTCCTGAAACAAAACGTGCCAGCATGGAATGGAAACACCCTGGGTCCCCCCGACCAAAGAAGTTCAAGATTGTGAGGTCCGCTGGCAAAGTGATGGTTACCGTGTTTTGGGACAACAAAGGCGTTTTGCTCGCAGACTTCATGCAAAAGGCACAACAACCAATGCAGCTGCATATTGTTCAACACTGGAACGTTTACGAGCGGCCATTAAACGTAAACGTCCTGGACTGTTCCGTAGGGCAGGGCACTGTTCCAGTCGAGCCGCCATGTTCAAATGACTTGTATAACCAATGTATGGTGGATGGCAGCCGAAGCGACGTGCAGTGTTGCCAACAATGATTAACGAATTCACCTGATAAAAACATAATCAATGTAGGCCCTTTAGTTACGAAATTATACGCCGTGTAAACTTATTTTGTGACTGCCCCTCGTATTTATATATATCTATAATAATAAAAGGACGTGTGTGTGTGTGTGTGTGTGTGTTCCAGCCATAACTTCAAAATAGAAGCAGTTACAAACATGAAACTTCACACACACACACATTGATTAGGTCCCGAGGGTATGCACCTGGGTGTTAATAAATTAAATAATTAATTTTAAAAAATTAAATGACGTCAAGATCATTACGTATATATATATAGCGAAACCTATGGTAAAATTATTGAATACCCGGTTAGGTTCACTGAATGCCCGGTTAGGTCAACTGTACGCCCTTGACGATTGGTTAGATTAAGTCGTGATATTTTCGTTAAAACGCGGAATATTTTTGCTACCCGCACGAAGGGCTGGTTCTCTGCTAGTGTGTATATATATATATATAAATTTTTTTTTAACTGCAAACAACATACTGGTATAATTAATGTAAAGAACGACGCTTGTGTAGAAGAGCGTCCGCACAAGATGGGGAGAGAGAACGAGCAAATGAAAAATGAGGCGTCGTTCTTTATATATATATATATATATATATTATATGTGTGTATATATACACCTCGTAACCTCGTAGCAGTTCCGTGTGTTGGTCTCTCTTCACAAGTAGGTCAAGCTAGTGGCTGGTGAGATATACAGTATATGATAATGATAATCTTTATTGGCAGGATATAACCTTTGGTTTGACCTTTGGTTAGCTTCCGCCCGAATTGTTCATTCTGACGAAGGTCAAGCTTTTCACTCCACCTTAGACCTACAGTTTAACGTGGAATCCGAACCACGCCCCATCAGCAGCCCAGCGTCTTAACCACTAGGCCACCTCGGGTACCCATTTATCCATTTATCTACCAACCACTTTCTTTATTGTGTGGAAGGATGAACAGCTGGGTTTTGCTGCGCGCCGGCTGCCATCGGGTCTCGAACCCGGGGCCGATGGATTCGTAGTCAGCGACGCTAACCACTACACCACCGAGGCGCATATATATATATATATATATATATATATATATATGTAACACACCTGAGCCAGATATTCCTCTGAATAACTCAGGCTTTCAAGTTGTCGTTTCAGTTCAAGTAATCCTGTTTTCAGTTTTTCACATTTGGACTGTTTGATGCAGTTGATGGCAAATTTGAAATCTTCTTTCGCTCTCCGTCGTCGAGAGTCGTTGATCTGTTGATGATCCGTTGTCAAAACTCGCCTTACCTGGTCAATGTAAATAAATTTAATGAGATTAGTTATCCCGTTTACTGTTCATTTGTATTCATTGTACTGTTTTATTGTGTTTGAATAAAGGTTTTATTGATGGTTTTATGGCAGTGTTCAGACTAACTTGATTTATAGTTTCTGTTCTGTCTCCAAGACGAATTCCTTGTGTCGATCCCAAACCAAACAATGTACACCCACTTGATCTGTAACTGAATATTTGAAAAGTAAAGTTTATGGTAGTGTATATATATATATGAAAATTATTTCACGAAAGTAACACGTGAAAAATATTTATGATGAATAAAACCACGAAGGAAAGGAAACACAAAATGGTGCTCAAGCGCTTTTGTCTAATGACATCCTCAGGAACACTGAAGTACATAAAAGGGTGACAGCCTATATATAGGTTACAGAAAGAAAAGAAAAATAAATATATATATATATATATATATATATATATATATATATATATATATATATATGCAATAAACGGAGAAGTAAAAATAAAAATTAAAGGATTAACAGAGAGGCACTGTATTGATTGGAATAATGCTTCAGTTTTCTTCCACTCTAGCAACATTGTTAATAGAAATATTCTTGAGTCTGCCATTATTCAACTTTCAAATAACTTCAACATAAGCAAAGGTCTTTTTCAACTCGATCCTGTTGTTTTGAATTCCTTCAAAACAGATTTAGATAAGAAGGGTAGAACGCTAAATCTTTGGTAAACTTGTATGCTACTTTATTAACTTTTAATTTTCATTTTATTTTTATATACATCGAAACTTAACCAAAAAAGGCAGTGTGTTAAAACCCGGGCAGATTTCCAGTATAAATTTGTATTTTTATAATTCATTTGATCTTGTGCTAAAAATCGATATTTTTTCCTTACAAATCTGTATGCCTCTGTTAATCTTTTAATTTTTATTTTTACTTCTCCGTTTATTGCATATATTTTTTTTTTTTTTTTTTAGTTCAGGAAGAACCGATTCGCCTCTATTTAAAGGGCATATCTCAGCGGAAAAACAAAGAAAAAGTGAGAGGAAAGACAGAGGAAAAAGAAAGGGTGGAGGGGACAGTCGAAGTGGAAAAAGACCAAGGATGACAAGGACTGCAGGGCCGAGCCCCATCATCCTTGGGTGCTAGGGCCGGGAGGGCGCACGTGAAACCTCCAGGAACAAGCACGTACAAACGAGCACAAAGAGCACTCAAGAGCACGAGCTTAGAACCCCCTTGCGGGGTGCATATATATATTATGTATGTATATATATATATATATATATTTATTTTTTTTTTTCTTTCTGTAACCTATATATGGCTGTCACCCTTTTATGTACTTCAGTGTTCCTGAGGATGTCATTAGACGAAAGCGCTTGAGCACCATTTTGTGTTTCCTTTCCTTCGTGGTTTTATTCATCATATATATATATATATATATATATATATATATATATATATATATATATATATATATATAAAGGGTAATCCAGAGAAATGGGACCCAAAAGAAACCCCTGTAACTCTGAAAGTATAAGTCATTTTAAAATCATACGCATCATTCGAAAGAGGATAGTTACAAGTTTGTACAGGATTGTATAGGTTTTGACAATACAAGACAAGATAAGATACAAAACAAAATAAAAGTGTTAGTTAAAACTAACCCTTCAAGATGACTGCATGGACTGTGGAACAGCTGCGTTTCATAACTGAGCAATATATGAGCATGGAAGAAGTGTAGTTTCAGCTCAAAGATCTTTCAAGACAAATTTTCAGATGTCAAAATCACCTTCTAAGAAAGTAATCCGTCGGTGTGTCAGAAATTTTTCCCTAACTGGCAGCATTGGAAAAAGAAAACCAACTAGAAGAGTGTGCACAGCAAGGATAGACGAGATCATTAACAGAACTCATGAAATTGTACAGGATAATCCTAACATAAGCATCAGACGTGCTTCTCAGCTGTTAGGAGTTGGATATGGAACAACACACCGTATATTCAAACAAAATTTAATGATCTTTCCATATAAAATTCAAACAGTGCAACAACTAAACGATGGAGATTTCCCACGAAGACGACAATTCTGTCAATGGATCCAACAGAAGGTAAATGACACCACCAATTTTCTAGCAACTTTGATTATGTCAGACGAAGCCCATTTTCACTTGAATGGAACTGTAAACAAACAAAATTGTCGTTTCTGGGCAACAGAAAATCCATTGAATATTACCGAAGTCCGTTGCATAGTCAGCGTGTAACTGTTTGGTGTGGTCTTACTGCATCTCAGATCATAGGGCCGTACTTTTTCGAGGATTCCACCGGAAACATGGTCACTGTAAATGGTGATCGCTACGAAAAATGTTGACCGATTTCCTTATTCCTAAATTAAGAGATCTTTGTCTAGAAAACCACTGGTTCCAACAAGACGGAGCTACCTGCCATACCACGAGGAACTGCATGGCAGTTTTGCGTCAAACGTTTCCAGGCGAGTTAATCTCAAGATTTGGAGACGTTGAATGGCCGCAAGGTCTCCGGATTTTTCTCCCTTAGATTATTATCTCTGGGGATATTTAAAGAGTAGGGTCTACAGAAATAACCCAACGACCTTGCAAGAATTGAAGGCCGCCATCACAAATGAGATACAGGCCATACCACCGCGCACACTTGCAAAAGTGATGCAGAACTTACAAGCGAGAACACTGGAATGCTTGGTAACTAATGGAGCACATTTGAAAGGAGTCATTTTTAAAAAATAAATATTTCATAATAAACTTGTAACTCTACTCTTTCGAATGATATATAGTTTTTATGAAAGGAATTAAATATTAAGAATATTTGGCTTTTTTTTATAGGGGGAATGGTGCTCCATGTAAAAAAATGCTTACCTCTTTATACCTCGACTTAAACTATGAATGCATAGATTTTATATATATAGATATATATCCCTGGGGATAGGGGATTTAAGGAATTCTTCCCACGTGGTCCCAGCGTGTCGTAAAAGGCTACTAAAAATAAAGGACGGGCGTGGGGGGCTGGAAACTCCTCCCACCTGTATGTAACTTTCCACAAACAGGAACGGTCAGAGAAGGAGAATAACGGGGGCTTTCCCGCGACGGCACAGGCTGGGGTGTCTGAATGTGCGTGGATGTGGTCAAGATGATGATAAGAAGGGAAAGATTGGTAATCTGTTTCGTGAGAGAGGCTTGGAGGTCCTAGTCTTGCGTGAAACAAAGCTGAAGGGTAAGGGTGGGGAGTGGTTTGGGAATGTTCCGGGGATAAAATCCAGTGTTGGGGAGAGGAAAAGGGTAAGGGAGGGGGTTGCGCTTCTGATACGTGATGGGCTATGCAATGTGTGAAAGAGTGTAAAGTGAATTCAAGGCTGATGTGGGTAAGAATGAAAGTGGCCCGAGAGAGAGGGGTGATTGTTAGTGCGTATGGACCTGGGAGTGAGAAGAGTGAAGAGATACGGAGTGCTTTCTGGAACGAACTGGGTGAGTGTTTGGGTAGTTTTGATGCGAGGGACGGAGTTGTCGTGCTAGGCTAGGGGACTTGAATGGGGGATGTGCCAATTGAGGGTATAGTTGGGGCGTATGGGGTGCCTGGTGTGAATGGAAGTGGCAAAAGGGTAGTTGAGTTGCGTGTTGAAAGAGAATTGATGATTGGGAATACATGGTTTCGTAAAAGATGTAAGTAGTATAGCCAAAAAAGGGGAGAGTACAAGAATGTTGCAAGTGATTACGTAATGTTGCAAAGGGGGTGGGGTTGTTGCAAAAAAAATATATTTAAAAAAAATTACCCCAAAGGGGGGATGCTGCAGGTACAACAAGGAAAACTTGGAGGCGGCGTTATCCCCCAAGAGAAAGGAGAGAAAGGAGGAGAGGTGTTCACCTGGCAGGAGCCAAGTGCATATTAAGACATCAGCCGAGTAGGCGTTGTTTTATAGGCTCCTAATCAGCCAGTTGGCTTAGAAGGCGTAAATGGCTTGAGTTGCCAGATAGCGCCATGTATTCAGTTTGTGCTATATATTTAATTCTAATCGAAGACTGAGTTGCCAGATACCACTTTTTAGCATTGCCAGATACCATTGTATACATTATTATAGACTCCTAATCAGCCAGTTGGCTTAGAAGACGTAAATGGCTTGAGTTGCCTGATACCACTTTTTAGCGATACCATTGTATACATTATTATAGACTCCTAATCAGCCAGTTGGCTTAGAAGGCGTAAATGGCTTGAGTTGCAAGATACAACTTTTTAGCGATACCATTGTATACATTATTATATTTCTTAAAAGTTGGTTTAGAATACCGGTAGTAGGTTTAGAAGGCGTAACATGATATAATTAAGTAAAACAACATTGCATCATTCTGTTTATTATAAATATATAGAAAATAAATATACATTTCAATAATAGAGGAATATGCATATAATCATAACAGTACAGGAAATACATACACACAATTATGGAGATATATATAAAATAAATATACATTTCAAATAGAAATAAATATACATTTCAATAATAATAGAAATATGCATATAATCATAGCAGTACAGGGGAAATATCACGCAAAATATATAAATACATTTCAATAATAATAGAAATATGCATGTAATCATAACAGTACAGTTGAAATATCACGCAAAATATATAAATATATTTCACTTTTTTTTTCAAAATACTACACTCGCACTTAATCGAGTTTACAATTACATCATTGTTGCTCTGCATTACGCAGTATATGCGGCTTAATAATATTTCACCGCTTAAAGTATAGGGAAACCTGTATTCGATATGAAGGGCTTTCATAGCGTTCAGTACTATTTTTGTTCCCACTTTACAACCGGTTGGTAAGTCATCTTTAAATACGTCTAGAATACAATCAAAAGCACGCACAAAGAGTTTATCGTTAGCTACATTATTAAACACAAGTTTATAAACACGCTTTTCCAATCGAGGGTTTATTTCTACCGACTCGAGCTTTTCAATCGTGAACTCACTCAACATAGCGGCAATTGAAATAATCTTCTAAATCGTTACGACAACTGCGCGTTATATAAAGAAATAGTTCTTCAGGGTGAACGGTGTAGGTGAGCTCAGCCTTGTACCGATCAATTGCTTTGTACCAAAGTTCATGGTATTTCAAAGAGTCTAAACTTTTTAAATAAACGTCCAGCACTAGACGATTCTCACCAGCCCTACACTCGGTAAACCCATCGAGCAGAGCGGTGTATGCGTATTCAAGTACTGTATCAAAATAAAGCATATCCGTAACACGCGCGTCTAATATAGGTTTCAGCTTGCGGAATCCGACGATTTCAAACATTCTGTCGAGGATGAAACGGTTTCGCGTAGGAACAAGAGCGTTATTATCAGAAGCATTCTTCCACATCAGCCGTATATCAATGCACGGCCGATCTTTATTTATACACAACGTACATACAACGGCGTATGAGGGTGCGTCACTAATCTGCTCTCTTCTTGTACCTACGTTAGCAGGTATTTTATAACGATCTTCACTCCACTTCTCAACTATCACGAAGATTCTATTCATCTCCTCGACACTTAAATAAACCCGTTTGTTTGTTTGTCTACATTCCGTTTCCAGTACATAGCTAACGGTACCGGAATTACGTCTGAACACGCGCAACGATTTCGTCACGGACACATCGTACGAGGCGTTGAGAATGCTACTCAAAGGAAGTTCCATCGTATTCGAGGAGCGCACGTCCACTTGGTTCAAGCTCTGAGATAACTATGAGCCGTGTGAGGCACGCAGGTAGGCAGGAACGGTTCGACGGGCGGCTGACTCGATGATACGTGAATGGGGTTGTTCGAACTCGTATGATCCGCGAGTCGTACCGAATTGTTGTACATATTTGTTTTTCCAGTACAAGAATTAATTTCATCACTACCAGCCTACGCACCAGACATTTTACCTCAGGATAAGAACTAGGCACATTTTATGTTTTACTAAACATCTTCACACTCCGGCGCACTATTTGAGAGGAACATATGCTCATATTTTTCCTTTCTGCCCATCAAACGATACTCGTCTCTAAAGTCTGTTAAAAACTCACGCAGGGCAGTAGTCACAACCTCACTACGAACCTCATCATGATATACGTTAATATAGTGATAAAAATACTTAAGATTGTCCATGATCACGAGATTCAAATTTTCAGTCGTAGGGTATGAGTAATCGACATGGTGTAAACTGACGTAATACCGCTTGTCACACCACCCATCCGCAAGACTCATTATCCATACCTGCTGCTTCTCTTCTGCACGCGTTGTTTCTTTTACTTCACGGTGTATGTGAGACTTTATAAAGTTTAGCTCTGCAGTATACTTCAGCACATCGTCTGTGCAACGAAAGCCTTCAACGGTCTCACCAGAACATCCGTAGAGTATTTGTACATCTTGGAACTTCGCACAATCCAATGTGTTTTTAAAAGAGGCATAGGAGGGAGGAATAGGAAGTTTTTCGGTATCCACCACATCCTGACACTTTGCTGAATACCATTTCATAAACGTTGTACAAGCAATATTAAAGGTAGCCATTTGAATACACGTCTGATCTTTTCTTCTGAATACACGTCTGATATCTCGGGCTTACTGCAGTCGACTGACCACGCAGGGACTCCCAGATAGTAGCATGACTCACGGTCTTACAGTGGGCGGAGCTTAGAACTTTCACCTGCGCGCGCGCGCGCGCACACACACACACACACACACAAAGGAGAAAGTGAAACGCTAATTGAAACATGATTTATTTAATAAACGAGATATTCAAGTTATATATATTTACAAATACGATTTAATAAACGAGATATTCAAGTTATATATATATATATTTACAAATACGTGTAATAAATCAATAGATACGATTATATACAAGACAAATACGTGTGAGTTAACAATAGAAGCATCATACGTTATGGTATCCAAAGGGGATGGTATCATAGGTACCAGGTAACTGGTAACGTTTCCTATAGGTGTTACGGCAGACCTTCGTACCCCTAAGTTCCTTCACGCCCCCCAGCTTCGGCGCCCGAAAATTGTGGGTGCCTACAATTAGTTGGGGAGGTTGTTCGCCCTCATCATCGTCCAAACATACTAGATCCTTCAACGATTCAAAGTTAACAACCCGCCGATTCGCATGGTTGAGCGTAATACCCTTTGCCTTCACGATATATTTCATTTCCTCCCCCACCCTGACCCGTACCCCATAAGTCTTAGGTCCTGTTGAGACAAAAGAGTCGGCGTATGCGTTGTCCCCATACTCATCCTTGATCTCATCAGTGAGCTCGCCGAGGAACTCCCCAATAGCGGGCATGTATTCACCCTCCCTCTCTCTGAATATCACGCTATCTGTATCGGCATACAATACTCTCCGCCCAAGAGAATGCAATAGACCCCAAAGTTTTATACGGGCGTAGGCTGTTGTGAAGCTGGCCACAGGTATGTTTGTAACCCTTGAGGTATCTGTGGCAAATTCAGTGTTGTTGTACTTTATTATGTAAGTATTACCTACATTCACGATCTCCATGACCTCTTTATCGGGAGCATTGGCATAATCCCAGACATCGCTATAACTTTGTGCCAAATGAATGCTCCCTTTGCCGGTATTCTGCGCAAATTTTTCCCATAGACTGTTTAGACACAACTTTGCACTAAAGCGCTTGCCAGGATTCTTTACAATTTGGACACGATCAAGTTGTGTACCTTCGCGGTCGCGGTAACGTTGAATATAGGCAGACTTTTCATCTTCGGTATCAACTCCTCGCGGATACCCTGATGCCTCAACCTTATCCTTCAAAAAGGCGTTTATATACGGTGTGAAAAGGTTGGGTAGCTTCTGAAACCGCCACACCTCGTGTATCTTCAGTATTCTATAACCATGGCGTACGGCTAGGGCCAGCTCAGGACTTGTATATACGCCTCTGATCTTACGCTGGTGGGGTATATGGTTACAATCGCCGTTATCCTCTTCCGCGCACTTCACGCACAGGGGAAACATGAGCTTGTCGTCCATAACGACAGGTAAGATTGGCATCCATAAATTGCGTGGGGGGAGTACGTCTACGAAAGAGAGCCCAAAGTAATGATCATTCAAATTTCTTGAAAATTCATTGATGGAGGGCAGGCTAGGTCCCACCAGTTTCTCAGGAGCGCCCACGGGGTACAGATTGTTCTTCATCACGTATGGGTATAAAGAACAGAAATCGTAGTAATGGAGCTTCACGCCCTCCGTAGGTGGAAAGTATAGTCTGAATGGATTTGTACGTCCTCCAAACAAGCTATCACCACATTTGAGAGGATCCAGCACCATTGAACGCTTGATCGTGTTTATTTCCTCACGGTACACCTCGTCTGTCTCCATCCGTGCATCATATTCATGCTCCCACAAGACTTTGTGAGTGAACTGTGATCCTATAAGTTGATCGCGGGTGCGGGTCCATGCAAGACAGTCGGCAGGAGATTTACCGTGGATATCTCCGGCGATTCCGCACTCAGGACGGGGGCATCCATGCCACCAGCAACCGTTAAAGGAGTACACAGTCTTCACACCAGTGACACGGTTTTCACTTAACCCATCAACCCCAAAAACACGTCCATTAATCTTAATGGGTACTTCACCCGTGTTGCGGGCGTGCTTTATGTATACACCTGTCTGTTGCTGTAGGTGTATGAGCCAGTAAATAGCCTTGTGTCCGTAACTGCGGGGGTTGTTTCGGTGAATAATGGCTAAGGTGTCTTTAGGCATGAAGTTATTCTTGAACACCGTAAAACATAATGATGGGATGGTGGTTGCAACTTGCAGTGGATCGCATTTGAAACGGGCTATGTACATCCTTCTAAAGGCCTGGAAACATACTCTAAGCACGCGCACATCATTCACGCAATAACGCTCACATTCATCAGCTATATTATAAGGGTTACTTTCATTAAAACTGTTGTAGTATCGATCAAAGTCTTCACATTCATCCATACAGTCAAAATAATGTTTGGGCGGTGGTGGGCCTACGTAGTTTAAAGTCTCGCTGGTGAGGAAAGTGTAAGGGAAGTATCCTTTGGAAACTTCAGCTGCTACTCCCATCACCTTGGGTAGCTTTGCTAATTTACAAGGTGTGAATAATAAAGTATCTTTAAATTGTACATTGCCTCTTATCTGCATCTGTATTAATTTGCAACACCCCACCCCCCTTTCGCAACAACCCCACCCCCTTTGCAACAACCCCACCCCATCCTCGTTGCAACAACCCCACCCCCACCCCCTTTGCGACATTACGTAATCGCTTGCAACATTCTTGCACTCTCCCCTTCTGCGGCTATACTACTTATGTATATAAGTACACGTGCGTGAGTGGTATCCAAGGTGATGGGGCACTAATGGATTATTTGTTGATGACGAGATCTGATAGGAGAGGTCGTTAGATATGAATGTGTTGAGAGGAGTGGCAGTTGGAATGTCTGACCACTTTTTGGTGAAAGTGAAGGGTTGTGGTGGGCGTGGAGTAAGAGGGGGTAGTGTGCCTGTGAGAGAGGTAGTGAAAGTGAGTGAACTGAGGAAAAGGGATTGTGAACGGAGGTATCAGGAAAGACTGAATGAGGAATGGTGCAGGGTGGGAGAGAGTGAAACAAGGGGTGTGGAAGAGGAGTGGCAGATATTTAGTGAAGTGGTGCTGAAGTGTGCGACGGAAGTGTGTGGTGTACGGAAGATTGGGATTGGACATAAATGACGGGGTAGTGAATGGTGAAATATGGAGGCTGAAATGCTGAAGCAAGGGGAAGTATATGCACGGTACTTGCAGAGCAGAAGAGTGGGTGATTGGAAAGAGTATAAAAGGAAGAGGCAAGAAGTAAAGAGAAAAGTGCGAGAGCTGAAAGAGAGCAAATGAGAGATGGGGTATGAGAGAGTCAGAAAATTTTAGGGAGAACAAGATGATGTTTTGGAGAGAAGTGAATAGTGTGAGGAAAATGAGAAGGCAGATGAGCAGGACTGTGAAAAAGAGTCGATGAGGAAGTGATGAGAGAAGATGTGAAGACAAGTTGGAGTGAGTATTTTGAGGGACTATTGAACGTGTCGGAAAATAGGGAAGCGGATATGGTATGTTTGGGCAGAGAGGGGGTTCGGAGTAGGAGAGTTGTGGCGAATGGGTTGGTCCGTAAAGAGGAGGAGGTGGAGGCCCGAAGCCCGCTGTGGAGCTCTTGAAAAAAGGTGGTGATTGGTTGGTGCGTCTGTTTAATGTGTGTATGGACAGAGGCGAGGTGCCTCAGGAATGGCGGAGTGTATGTATCGTCCCTTTGTATAAAGGCAGGGGGGGGACAAAAATGTATGCTCGAATTATAAAGGAATTAGTCTGTTGAGTGTGTCATGTAAGGTGTATGGGAGAGTGGTAAATGGGAGGAACAAGGGGGTTTCGAAGAGGGAGTGTGTGTGTGGACCAGGTGTTTGGGTTGAAGATGTTGTGAGAGAGATACTTAGAGAGAGAAAGGGATTTATATGTGGCGTTCATAGATCTTCATAAAGCGTATGATAGGGTTGACAGAAAGGCGTTGTGGCAAGAGAGACTAGAGCATGTCTGCGTGAGGGGAAGAGAGGAGGGTGAATGGTTTCCGGTGAAAGTGGGTCTACGACAGGGTTGTGTGATATCTCCATGATTGTTTAATGTGTTTATAGACGGGGTGGTGAAAGAGGTGAATGCAAAGGTCATGGGGAGGGGAGCTGGGGTGAAGCATGTTGCCGGGGGAGGTTCTTGGGAAGTGAATCAGTTGCTGTATGCGGATGATACGGCTCTGGTGGCGGACTCGAGAGAAAAGCTACAGAGTCTGGTAACAGTTCGGGAGGGTGTGTGAAAGAAAGAAGCTAGGGGTAAATGTGACCAAGAATAAGGTTATGTGGTGCTGTAAAAGGGAGCTTCGTGAGCGATTGAGTGTAAGTTTGTATAGTGAGGAAATGGAAGAAGTGGCATGTTTCAAGTACCTTAGTACTTTGTGGTGGATGTGGCGAGGAATGGGACTATGGAGGCGGAGGTGAGTCACAGGATGGGAGAAGGGGCGAAGGTACTGGGTGTCCTAAGAAGTGTATGGAAGGAGAGATCAGTGTTTATGGGTGCGAAGATGGGTATGTATGAAGGTATAGTAGTGCCAACGGCCCAACAGTGTTGTATGGATGTAATGCTTGGGTGGCGAATGCGAAGGAAAGGAAAAGGGTGGATGTACTGGAAATGAAATACTTGAGAACGATCTGTGGAGTAAGGCGAATTGATCGTGTGAGAAAACTGTTGTCCGTGAGAGGTGTGGGAGTCGAAGGAGTCTTGTGGAGACAGCAGATGAAAGGGTGTTAAAATGGTTTGGGCATGTGGAGAGGATGAGAGAGGAGAGGATGGTAAAGAGGATCTACGTGTCGGAGGGGAAAGGGGAAGGGATGAGGTGAAGGAAGCTTTGGGTTAGCGGGGCCTGGACGTCTGGGAGGGTGAAAGATGCGCGCTGGATAGAAAAAATGGAGCAATGTGGTATATGGGGGGCGACGGGCTGGCAATGTGCTGTCCCAGGGTGTATGAAGCGGTCTGAGTAAACCGTTGTGGAATTGTTGCATATATATATATGTATATATATATATATATATATATATATATATATATATATATATATATATATAAATAAATAAACTATAGAATTTAAACTTTAGAAAAGAATGCAGCCATGAAAATCTTGGGCTTCACACTATGTCAAGTTTTGTGAAGCTTAAGATTTTCATGACTATAATTTTATTGACCATATAATTGAATCCCCAGCAATTGGAGGACCGCAGGTCCTCCAATTACTCGGGGTTCAATTATTTGGTCAATAATAAAACCAGAAAAGAACGCAGCAATGAAAATTTTGATCAGCTCACCCCATTATATATATATATAATATATGTGTGTGTGTACGTTTACTCGTACATACTGTATAATATATATATATATATATATATATATATATATAGACTGGCCCCAAAAAACTAATTTTTGAAAAGTGAAAGTCTCACCCCCTAAAATTGTTACCACCATCATAATATACTCGCACACTAAATTTCAATAATATCTATGCACTTTTGGTGGTGCCGACACCTCTTGTATTTTTCATTTATTGTGAAAATATCAATTGCTGGTAAAATTACTTTAAGAAATCCAGTAATTCGTGGTACAAATATTGTGTGCAAACCATGCTTATTCACACTCTTGTGGATTGTGCTCCACATGTTACACTGTTGAGTAGAAACACGTCTTTTGACCTGACGTCATTACTGGTGACGTCATCGGCTACGGAGGAAAGTGTGAGGGTCACTGTTCACGTCAGTATTGTTTAAGACGCAGTGAGAGATTGATGTGCAAGTGCTTTTTCTTAATATTTGCAGATTTTAGCCTTCACCATGTCCGATTCAATTGTAACAAGAAGAAAAACTGAAATATGGCTGATTGGACAGCCAATCGATACAATTGGCAGTAAGAAGCTTCCATCCAATGGAGATGTACTACGTCGGCTTTTCTGTCTCTCAAACAGTAAGAAAACATTGAAAGAAGCATCCAACATAGTTTATGCTGAAATTTTTGAGATTTGGAACAAGGCGAAAATACCCACCAGAGCCAAACAGCATGTAAGGGGTTCCAAAAAACCTTAGTCCCCCCATTTGCAGCTTACATGTTTACTTATATCAAATAGTTTTTAGTGATTATAAAAATATATAAAATTCTTTATTTATTGCAGGTATTAAAATTACTCTAGCTGATAAAGTGATAATATAATGGCTTCTCAATTAATTGGTGATTCGGAGAGGCAACGTGTGATAGATCGCATACGAGCAATAACATTTCGGGAAGCTCGTGATGCTGGAGCCACCTTTATAACACGTTCATGGGTTGCCAAAAAGTTGCGAAGAAGTGAGGACTTCGTCAAAAGAAATTGGAATAAAACTTTGGATGAATGTGAAATGGATACAACCAAATCTGGGCGCCCAAATTTGCCACTCTCTCAAGAAACAAAGGACATCATTGAAAGCGGTACGCGTAAGCGGAAAAACAGCTGTGCTAAACTTTCTAGAGAGATCGAAGTGTTGAGAGGAAAGATCGTTAGTGGTGAGATCATTCGACTGTACCGTCATAGGCAAGGTTTAAAGCCTTGGCATGAACTTCCAAAGCCAAGAAAAACTCAACTTAACATCGATGACAGAATGTGGTTTGCCCATTATCTTGAAGATTGGGATGTGGATGATTTCATGCATTTCGTTGTCTCCGATGAATTTTTTGTTTACGTAACACGTCGGCCTAACTACCAAAATGATCGAGTGTGGGCCACAACACCAGATGAAATCGATGACAATGAACATTATCGCGAATTATTAAAAAGTCCAGACTGTGTTAGTGTGTTTGTTTTGTTCACTGCAAAGAAGCTCATGTGGGTGCTGAAGCCAAATGGTCAGAGTTGGGATGGACAGTATTTTCGTGATATTATTCTATCCCAGCATGTCATTCCTTTTCTAAGAAACCCAAACAATGTTATGGATGTCGATCAGGTCACACTTCTGCACGATAAGGCCCCCTGCTTTAAAGCATTAGCCACTCAACAGTTGTTGCGGAACCATGAGATCGATTTCTTTGGAAATGAAGAATGGCCAGGAAATTCTCCTGACCTAAACGTCTGTGAACACATTGGATCAGTTATAAAGGACAAGGTTGAATGTCTCTTGTTTCAAGAACCTGCAGCAAATCGATTTTTGAAGGATACAATGACGCAACACATTGAAACTGTTTTAGCAAATTTGCGTAACGATCAAGATCTATTCACGTCACTTTTGGCAAACTACCCAAAACGAATTCAGGCTGTCTTGGAAGCCAATGGCGGGAACACCAAGTTTTAATTGTTTCTCATTAAATGCAGGATTAAATTCTCTTTTGTAAGGTATGTTTAGTTTTACTGTACCTCTAATGGTTTAGGCCATGGGCGGGGGCGCTAACGAAAATTTAAAAAATGTATGAGAACTTCAGATCACTTCAAAAATCAAAATCAAACCGTAACCAAAATCAAATTAAAAAAGAAACTGAATTCCAAGATAGTTTAGATAACCTTTTTGATATAGCTCACGTAAATGCTTCACAAATGATGTCAAATGAGGAAGATAGATCATTCCTACATGCTCAAAGAGAAAAAGGGAGGCGAGGTTACATGACTGACATTGATAACAAACTGGTCGCTAAGCAAATGCGAAAACGGAAAAAAAGAGGAAAGAAATGCTGCACTAAAAGAAGCTGAGTCATTGCGAAAGAAACTGTCATCAGCTGCACTTCAGTTCAGTAATAGCAGTTCAAGCAGTAGTAGTGATGAGCAACCAGAGCCAGGCACATCGTACACTCCTGAAATGACATCCAAACCTTCAACTAGCACAATATCAAATAAGTGTAAGCGCATCGTAACACCTGATCTGGCGATGGCATTAGATCGAACAAAAACAAGTGATCATAGTGCTGTTATGGTGCTTTCAGCTGCTTCAACTTCTCTTGGACATAACATTGACAATGTTGTTTTGAGCAGAAGTACTCAACAGAGGGCGAGGACTGCCGTACGCCAAAACGTTGCAGATGACATTAAGCAAACCTTTACCTCTGACGTTCCGCTTACCATTCATTTTGATGGTAAAGTAATGCCAGATATAACAGGTGATAAAAAAATAGATAGGCTAGCTATTCTTGTATCCGGTGGAGGAAAGTCTAAACTTCTAGCAGTACCCAAACTTGTTTCTGGAGAAGACGGAAAAATTGCAGAAGCAGTTCTAGAATGCTTAGACGATTGGAATTTGCGAGAATGTTTTCAAGCAGTGTTTTGATACTACCGCTAGCAATACTGGAAAAAAAAAAGGCGCTTGCATGATATTCGAAAGTAAGCTTGATAGAAAACTCCTTTCTTTGGCTTGTCGCCACCATATTAATGAAATTGTGATATCAGACGTCTTCCAGAAGTGTTACGGTGATTCAACGGGACCGGATATATTACTTTTCAAACGTTTCAAGAATTCCTGGAAACAAATGGATGATAAAAGATATGAAGCTGCCAATACAAACAGGCCGTGCAAAGCCGAAATCCTCAAACTGTGCGAAGAACAGCTTGCGAGAAGTCACCCAAGAGCGGATTATCGCGAACTTCTTGAATTATCAATTAATTATTTAGGTGGTGTTTTATCAGGAGTAGTACATTTTCGTCAACCGGGGGCTTTACATCGCGCTAGGTGGATGTCGCGAGTGATTTATGCCATCAAAATTGTATTGTTTCGCTCGCAGTTCAATCTGACAAAACAGGAACTGAGTGCAATGGAACGCTTCTCTCGCTCTGCTGTCCGCTTTTATGTGCCAAAATGGTTTGCGGCTCCTATCGCATCTTTTGCACCAAGAACCGATTTGGAGTATCTACAAGAGTTTCAGCAGTCATCTCTCAAAAAACGAAGAACTGCAGTACCTTCAAGTCGTGGAAAAACACCGAGAGCAGTTTCCAGAGGCAAAGAAATCAATGATAAAGACAGGAAGCACATCAACCTCATGAGTTAACATTAAAAAAAGTGGATTAGGCATATTGGGGATACCACTTCAAAATAAAACGCGCCTGTTGTGCGGAAAAGCTACACATTTCAGTCTGTCGGCACCACTAAATACTATCGAATCGGGCTGAAACATCACTCGAAACTTCCTATCGACACGCATAACAAATTCCAGGGGTGAGACGTAAGAAAAGAAAAAAAAAATGTTTCACCTTATGAACCTTGTTGTTTCGTGCGTTGGTCTCTCTTCACACGGAGGTCAAGCTGGTGGCCCCGCCTCTAGGTCTGGCTTGGTGGAGGAGCGAGTTGCTTTCTTGTGCTCTCCATCGTACATAGCCAGGCACGCCCGGCATCCAGTCTTCTCTTGAAGACTTCAACTTTGACCCCCGTTACGTTTCTGAGGTCCTTTGGAAGCTAGTTGAAAAGTCTTGGCCCCCTGACAACCAAGCTATTTTCCTTCAGAGTTGAGGAGGTCCCTTGTCGGGCCCTTAATTTGGGAACACTACACATTCTGCCTTTCCTATTTTCCAGTGTTGTTTGAATGGTAATTGGGTTTAGTTTTAGGTTTGGTACCAGTTTTTCGATCATTTTTCATATGTAGATTATAGTGTACCCCTCTCTTCTTTCCAGGGAGTACAGATTTAGTTTACGTAGTCTTTCCCAGTAGTTGAGTTCTTTGCAGCCATCAATCTTGGCTGTGAAATGCCTTTGCGTTTCTTCTAGTTTATTAGTTTCTTCCTTTTTATATGGGGATGTCAAAACTGAGCAGTATTCAAGTTTTGGTATAATCAGTGTTTTTAGCAGGGGAATCATTATTGTCCTGTCCCTTCTCTCGAACGTTCTTAGTACCTGTCCGGCGACTCTTTTTGCTTTATTTATCGCTACCTGATTTTGTGTTTCAAATTTCGCATCATCTGTCATTATTATCCCGAGATCGATCGCTTTCATGCTTCTCTGAATTTCCTGTCTATCTGAAGCATAATATGCAGTCTGTTTAAGTTCTTCTGTTCTACCATATCTCAAGAGCTGAAATTTCTCGGTGTTAAATGACTTGTTGTCTTCTGACCATTTGTATATTTTGTTCGTGTCCCTCTGCAAGGCCTCCACGTCATGTACATCGCTGATTTTTCTGCTGATCTTTGTATCGTCTGCAAAGGATGTTACTATACTGTTGCTGTTTACTCCGCTGTCTATGTTTGTTAGCATGATAATGAACAGGAGTGGGGCCAGTACTGTCCCTTGTGGTACTGAGCTGGGTACTTCCGATTCTGATGATATACCTTGAATTTTGACGACCTGCAGACGTTCTCTGAGGAAGTTGTAGATCCATTTTCCCACTTTGCCTGTTATTCCCATATATTTCATTTTATGTGCTATTAGACCATGGTCACATTTGTCGAAAGCTTTAGCAAAATCTGTGTATATAACATCGTAGTTGTCATTGCCTTCCAATGCATCTAGGATATTGTTGTAGTGTTCTATTAGTTGTGATAGGCATGATCTACCTGATCGGAATCCATGCTGATTTTCGTTGAATCTTTCCCGTGTCTCCAGGAAATCATAAATTTTCTCTCTAACTATTCTTTCAAAAGCTATTTCATTTTTACAGTTTTTAATCAATAATGCGTTCCAATTGTCCCGACCTGCAGCTGAGTTGTTTTCATTTGCCCTATAGCTCTCGCTACATCTTTTGGGGTAAAATCAAAGTCTGTTATATAACGGGTGCGGCAAAAATAACGCCCTTTTTAGTTTATTCTCTTTTATTGAAGGAAATAAATCAATTACAGCATTTTAAGAGAAATAATAAGGTTTTTAAGAAAAATACAGCATTTTAAGAAAAATAATAAGTACTTTCTCAGTAAAAACTAAAAAATAACAAAATGATACAATATAAAACTAAAAAATTATACTGTATAAAACTATAAGGTACTTGTGGGTTATCTGTCGCCACTTTTTAATATTTTTTTATTTATTTATTTTTATATATTAAGAGAAGAGGATTCTTTATACTGTACGGCATTGACGATTGGTTAGGTTAAGTCGTGCTAGTTTGGTTAAATAAAACGGTATTTAACTAAACTAGCACGACTTAACCTAACCAATCGTCAATGCCGTACAGTATAAAGAATCCTCTTCTCTTAATATATAAAAATAAAAAAATAAAAAAAATATTAAAAAGTGGCGACAGATAACCCACAAGTACCAACTATAAAGATAAATTATTAAAAGGGCGTTACTTTTGCCGCACGTAACTATATACCGGGTGAACCAAAACTATTGACTTCTCCTTAGGGAAGCGGAGCTTACAGATGAAAAGAAGGATCAACACAACAGCAAACATTTCCGTTTATTTTTTATACTTCAGACGTTTCGACAAATCTTTTGTCATCATCAGTGAATTAAGTCTTAAAACCTTAAAACAAAAATGAGAATAATGAAAATTACATTAATACAAAATTAAAATCATTAAAATTACATCACTACAAAAAATTAAAATCATTAAAATTAAATTAAATTAAAATTACCTCAACTGGTAAATACACAATGTTTACGTCAACCTCCATACTTGGCAGAAACTGAGAGAAAACTGTATGGTACGTAAATTAGAAGGTATGATATGTCTATGAAAATCGGTTGGTTAGTTAAAAAAGCTGTAATTTGTAAGATGAACTATTAATTATTGTTAATGGAAGGTTTGTTTCTATAGATATACAAAGATTCTAAAATTCGGAGTTCTGTGAGGTTATTGGATCTAGTTAGAATTTCGAACTGAGTTTTGTGAAGGGGATGGTTGTTTTCATTACTATGGTTTCTACTGTAATTGCGGATTGTGGTGGGCTACTGAGGGGACGGTTGGTACGGACTGATAAGCCCAAATGTTGAAAAAGGCGTACCTCCAGTTGGAGTTGAGTACTGCCAAATTCACTGATAATTCACTTATTCACTTATAATTCAGTGATGATGACAAAAGATTTGTCGAAACGTCTGAAGTATTAAAAATAAACGGAAATGTTTGCTGTTGTGTTGGTCCTTCTTTTCATCACTTTATATATATATATATATATATATATATATATATATATATATATATATATATACACTGACTTTGCGAAAGTCTTCGATAAATGTGACCATGCAATTATAGCACATAAACTTAAGAATACAGGAATTACTGGAGAGCTGGGAAGATGGATATTTAATTTCTTGACGAAAAGAACACAAAGAGTGGTGGTAAATGGAGTCAAATCGGAAGTAGAGAGTTCTGTCCCACAAGGAACAGTACTAGCTCCTTTGCTGTTCATAATAATGATTGCAGATATTGATGCAGATATCAATGACAGTATTGTATCATGTTTCGCAGATAACACAAAGATATGCAAGGAAATATTGAACGAAGGTGACATAGAAAGATTATAAAACGAAATTGAAACATTATTCCAGTGGGCAGAAGACAACATTATGAAGTTCAACGAAGAAAAATTCCAACTTCTAAGAAATGGTAATAATAAGGAGCTACAGAAAAAAGGGTACAAAACTCTGCAAGCCAAACAGATAACACCCAATCCACAAGTCAGGGATCTTGGAGTAATAATGTCGTCGGATGCAGAATTCAGAGAGCACTATAACATCAAAATTACAACGGCTAGAAAAATAATGGGAATCATCTGGAGGAGCTTCTGCAACAGAAAAGCAAACATCATGCTCAAATTATGGGAGAGTCTAGTCCTACCAATAATTGAATATTGTTCAGTACTCATAAGCCCATACAGAAAACGAAGCATTGTGAACATTGAAGCTATACAAAGGACTTTTACATCTAAGATAGAGGAAACGGAAGGTGAAGACTGCTGGTCTCGACTACAATCCCTGAAACTCTACTCTCTCGAAAGAAGGCGCGAGCGGTACACAATAATATACATATGGAAAATACTTGAGGGCTCTGTCCATAACCTTAGAAATGAAATAGAAACAAACTGAAATTAGAGAAGAGGCATATTTTGTACGGTTCCAGCTGCGGTGGGACAAGAGGCCATGAAAACGAGGATGGAAAATACCCTCAGAATACGAGGCCCAAAGCTTTTCAATGTCCTACCAAAAGAAGTGAGGAATCTCCAGCACACCGACCTGAATAACTTCAAGAACCAGCTGGACAGATTCCTGCGCAAAGTCCCTGGCCAGCCATGCGTGGCTGGCTACGAGCGCAGGAGGAGATCAGACAGCAATTCCCTCCTTCACTAAATCCCGCAAATGACGTAGGATGCTGCAGTGGGGTCGACCGTAGGTCGATCCTGAACCGTCGTTCGAACTCACCTAAAGTAACGTAAGTAAGTATATATATATATATATTATATATATATATATATATATTTAGTGGTGCTCATAAGTATTCGTAGAAAAATATTTCACTTATATTCGTCCTTATCTTTTGTATCATGCATAGGATAGTTATGATAAGTTTACTGTTCGTTTGAAAAAATTTAACAAATAAAATTAGTTCAACTCCAAAATATAATGTAAAAGTCAAAGAATTTGAGGTAAATAAAAAAAAGTTAAAATGCAAAAGTTTTCATACATTTATTTAAAAAATTATTTACTACTTTGTGTGTCCACCTCAGCTTAAAGAATTAAAAATTTTTATCAGTAGTTGGCTGTTTATTGTTTAGATACTGTTGACAATTCTGAATTCTAGAATTTTCTCTGTGAATCTTCATGGAAGACGGATTACTGTACAATAGGGTGAAGCGATTTCCTGATTTTTGAAATGACATTAGTAATAGTGCGGAAAATGTGCTATTGTGTGTTGAATGTAGTGACAAAACCGTTTTCCTCTAAGACAATATCTTCAGGTGCCAATATGCCAATGAATTTCCAATAAAAACTTAAAACCTCTTTATTTTGACAAAAAATTATATACAACGACTCCGTAAATAAACAAATTTATATGTAATAGTACCCCACACATGGTGACGATTGGCATATTGACGCCAATCGCCATAAAATCATCACGCCAATCATCTACGTGTGTGGCCAGCATAACACAGTGTGTTACTGTTACAGACTTACGGCCAGTGTTGCCAACTTGGCCTTTTTCAGGTTAGATTTAGCCTATTTTAGCTTCGGCTAGCCTTTTATTTTACTTAATAGCCTATGGCCTTAAATCTGGCAACTTTTTGTTCTAATTTAGCCTTAATCTAGCCTCTTTTCATATCAAATTGCGAGCGTACTAAAATGTTTTTTCAATGGTGTCAATAATCCAGCAGGGTTGAAAGCACCTTAAACAGAAAAAACAAACAAACAATTACGTCGGAAGAGTGTCATCTTGTACTGATTTGATGGAAGTGGTTTCAGTCGTTGTTAGTTCTTCTTGTACGTGAATGTGTATTGTATAGTGTAAATTGTTATTATAAAGTGAACTAAGTGAACCTTCCAGTAACATTAGTCAAATAAATCTTCAATGGAATAATCTAATACTTGTAAAATGGGAACAGATTCATGACACTGAAAAGTTTTGGGCTGAGGTTTCAGTGTATACTGATGCAGCAGGATCTAACCCTTCAGAGGGCTTGCTGCTGTAGCTAGACGTGTTTTGTGCATCCCCATTCTAATGCTGAAGTGGAGAGAATTTTTAGCCAGATGAACATCGTTAAAAGTAAACAGAGAAACAGAATGAAGAGACCTTTTAAATGCAATACTTAGCATTCGAGCTGGAATTAGAGAGCTGAAAAGTCTTGTTACTCATACGTTTACCTCAAACATAATTCAAAACATAGGGACCAAATTAACTTACGAGAATGCTGACGAAACAGAACATGATTCCGATGAGGATTTAAATGATGTTGACACACTATTTTTGTCATAATGTAAGTAAAATGTTTAGCCTATTTTTTAACCTATTTTTATTAGGGTTATAGCCTTTATAGCCTATATTTTCTTCTATCTAGCCTTACTCTCAGGAGATAATGTTGGTTTTGAAAAAACTATATAGGGCTATGGGTTGATTGCCTGTGCCCTCATCCGTTGGAAATTTCCAACAGACGTCAGTGGAGGGTTACCGACAAAAGCCCTATGCTTTTTCGTTAGAGAGTTATAAATATGTAGGTCTTTAAAGGACCTCTTTATATTTATATTGATTACGGTAATTCTAGCATCGGGAGTTGGGAAAGCTTATGTTAATAAAAACTGAAATTGCTCACCTTATTTTTGCTGGGTCTTTGTTTGTTTCGATGTAGGGCGTGACGGTCATTTTCGGTGTAGGGCCGCCACGATGGGGTTACGCGGCGAATTTACTTAAGGTAATTAATATAGGCAGTCACTATATAAACCCCTGAAGGAATAGGCCTATCCTTTTATAGTCATTAGGTTTTAATTATAAGGAATTCACTCAGGACTTGAGGGAAAATTTAGACACGTTTCCCAGTTTAAAGCGTTCGCTTGGAATAAACAGCCCTGAGAGCCGTTCCTTGGTTCGCTTGTATTTTCATTATTATTTGCCGATCTAGCAAGATTTTGTTGTGTCTACTTCTTTTTGGTAGACTAAACAATAAATTGGGTTTTCTTGTTGCTATGTGGGCTGATTCATACATACAGGTTCTTTGTACGTATGGCAATTCAATTATTTCATTCCCAATAGGCTATGTCGCCAATCCCGAGGCAATTTTGTATAGATATTTAATTCAATTAATTAATAATTTATATTTAATTATGAAATAAATGTACCACATATGATACCATGTTGTGAGCGCGTATAGTTTTTCCATATACTGGGGGGGGCCGGAGAAAAATTTGTATGTTATAGATCAAATTTTTTGACAAACTGTGTAAACATGTAAAATGGATCAAAAGAATAAGTAGAAATTTAGGAAGAGAGAGGTTACTCAAGACCTATTCAAATATGAAAGTTCAAGAGGCCAACTTCTCAAGTTTAGTTAAAGTTATGTCAATCAGTTTGACTCCCTTTAGGTATAGGAAATTTATGGGATTAAAGTAAAGTTATTAAGCATTTTAACTTTGCTCAGTTTGTGTAAGTTTTATAAGTCACCAGTCTTAATTTTTTCTTGTAAAAGTTTTCTGGCTTTCAAAGCAGTCTTTCTTTGAGGCCTGTCTGGTTTAGTCTGAGTTACATCAGGCACATTGAGAGATTCCTCCCCAATAGTATCCTGATCCATCCTTTGGGGTAATGGTTCTAATTTAGCCCCACACTCCAAAGGATATAGTAATGTGATATCTCTGGTGGTTTCACCAGTTGCTGTTTTCAGTTTTACAACCCTGGTAACTTCGTCTTCACCAGTTTTGAGTTCCAAGACTTTTCCCATTGACCAATGTTGTCTTGGTGTCTTGTCATGTATCAACACAATGTCCCCAATTTTGACTGAATCATTCCAACTTTGTTTTGTTAATTGTTTATGTCTTTCTCTAAGACTTGTTAAGTATTCTTCTCTCCATTTTGTTATAAATTGAGTCTTGATTTGTGTCAAATGTTGTATTTTGTGTTGAGTTCTTTGTGTCCTATTTCCCAATCTGGATCCTCTGTACTGTTATGTTCAGATTCTGGTAACATGTTTACTGTTTCTCCCTTAATTAGGTGGTTTGGTGTGAGAGGTTCTGGCTCATTAATACCATCTCCCACATAAGTTAATGGTCTGTTGTTGACAACATTTTCAATTTCTGACAGAATAGTCATGAGTTCAAAAAGTTGTAGATGTTTTGTCCCAATAGTCTTTTTAAGGCAGTTCTTTACAGTTTGTATGTTTCTTTCCCAAATTGAACCATACCATGGTGTATTAACAGGAATGTACTTCCAGGTTATGTTGTGTTTGGTTAAATGAGTTTGTACTGTTTCACTGTCACAAATCTGATGAATAATTCTTTCACCAGATTTGAAGTATGTGGCATTGTCTGACCATATAGTTTTGGGTACAGAATTGTGTGCACAAAATCGTCTGAAAGCAGCAATAAAAGCTTCTGCTGTCAGATCTTCTACTATGTCTAGACATATGGCACGTGTGGCAGCACAGGTGAAGAGTACAATGTACACTTTGTATTCCTTTGAATCCATTTTGTCTCCAAAACTCACATTTACCGCTCCAGTGTAGTCAATACCCGTGGTTTCAAATGGCCGAGTAAATGTTACTCGTTCCACAGGTAGGTCTGGAGGGCTTGGGGTCTTAAAGGGTCGTGAATGGATACGTTTACAAGGAATGCATGTGTTTAAAATTTTCTTTGTTTCAGTTCTACCCTTTGGTAGCCAGTAAGTTTTTCTCAGCTCTGTCAGGGTTTGTGGGACTCCCATGTGGTGTATTTTGTTGTGGGTATCCCTGATGATGAGTTTTGTGAAGTGATTTCTCCTTGGAAGAAGAATTGGGTGCTTAGAGTTGTAAGTCAAAGTTGACTTGTTAAGCCTTCCTTTACACCTTATCAGACCCTCTGTATCCAGGTACAGATTTAGATCCATGACAAGTGAAGGAATACCTTTGTTTAATGTGCTACTGGACCTAAGATACTTCAACTCCTTGTCAAATTCTGAAGCTTGTATCTGTTTGAGCCAGTATTTTGTTGCAGTTTCTGTTAAGTTAGAAAAGGCTTTCTGAGGACAGTGTTTGAGAAGGTAGCTATTGACAAACTTGCAGCAATAGACTGTAATTCTCAAGAGTTTGTTTAGGTCTGAATAAAGGTGATAGTCAAATATAGGTTTGTCCTCAGTGATCTTTTCAGTTGTTGTAGAGTTGAGTGTGAGGTTAACTACTTTGGCTGGCCAAAGATCCTCACATGTTAGCCATTCGGGCCCTTCATACCAGATTTTATTTGTTTTCAACAGCTTGTAAGAGAGCCCTCTTGTCAAAAAGTCTGCAGGATTCTCCTTTGTTTTTATGTACCTAAATTTGATACCAAGGTTTGTGTTTGCAGTTTTGATTTCTGTTAGTCTGTTTTTCACAAATATATTTTTGCAAGAAGTTGTATCTGTGTTGGTCACCCATGTTAGACAAATTTGACTGTCTGTCCATAAGTAAATGTTTGTTATGTCAACTTCTTTATACACTTGTGAAAGAAAGTTTGCTGTTTTAACTCCCAATGAGACAGCTAATAATTCAAGTTGTGGTACAGTTTTCTTTTGGTTTAAGGGTGCCACTTTTGCCTTTGAATAAACCAAGTTACTTTCATTTTCACTTGTTAAATAGGCACAACACCCATAAGCTTGTGTGCTGGCATCTGTAAAAATGTGTAGTGTTTGCGATTTCAATCTGTAGCCAGCACATCTTGGTACGTAGATGTCTTGAACTTTGTTCAAGTCTGTGGCTAATTTTTTCCAATGAAGTTGGTCTTCCACTGAAAGTGGTTCATCCCAATCAATTTTCTTTTTCCATAAGTCTTGCAAAAGGATTTTGGATCTTATGGTTGCTGGTAAATATAATCCAATGGGGTCAAAAATTTTGGATGATTCTGAAAGCACTTGTCTTTTTGTATTGGCATTTGGATTTAAGTTATAACTCTTCGTGCAAAGAGTGTCATCGTGTTCAGAATTCTGTTTTAAAAACCAAAGCATTCCAAGTGTTTTCGTGTAATTGTTTGGTTCAATGTTCCCATTGTTGTCTTTTGTTATTTGTTCATTTAATTTAGGAGAATTAGAAACCCATTCTCTCAATCCAAAATTTCCTTGCTTCATTATGGGTTGTGACATTTGGTAAATTTCAAGCAATTCCTCTTCAGTTACAGTGGAACCAATGAGGTTATCCACATAAAAGTTTTGTTTTAAAAACTGAACTGTTAAGTCCTCTTGAAATAAGTTTAGGTGGTTTCTAATTGTTAAAGCAAGAATACTTGGAGAGCAATTTGCTCCAAAAATAATTACTTTAAATCTGTAGGTTTTGAAACCTTTGTTAAGGTCATGTGGATCATTCAACCACAAAAACCTGAGATGATTTTTATCATACTCAAGCTTCAAATTTATACAGAGGAATGCTTTTTCTATGTCACTTTGTACTGCATAATTGTCTAAACGGAAGCAAAGGAGAATTTTTACAAGATCTGAGACAAGGTTTGGGCCTTCCATGAGACAATCATTTAAACTAACAGAATTTGTGTCTTTTAAACTACAGTTGTATACTACTCTTAGTTTAGTTGTGGATGAGTCTTCTCTGTAAACTCCCCTGTGTGTTAAATAATGACAACCTCGTTTTTTAAAGGGTTCATCAGTAACTTCTTCAATGAAGCCCCTTTCTATTTGTTCCTTGAATATGTTGTTGTATTGTTCTAAAAGATTGTCATTTTTTAGTTTTCTGTAATTTTTATACAGATGTGCCTTAGCTACTTTCAAATTGTCCATTATTTCTGGACAAGGTGTTTTCCAAGGCAGCTCCACATAGTATTGATTGTCTCTGTGTTGTAATGTATCCTTAAATTGTTCTGTCATCAATTGGTCTTCATGTGTAATAGTACTGTCCTTTATGCCAACTGATTCTAATAGTCACAACTGCTGTAACCCTTCATCCAATGTGGAATCATTTTCATTCAAATGATGTGGGATTATGACAGTGTTTTTGTAGTTCGAGTTTGTCACATAGTCAGAAATTTGTGACTGTGGTGATTTTGTTTTGCGTAAATTTTGTTCATGTTCTGTGTTTTCTGTGTCAGTAGTAAGATGGTATTTAGTTATGTCACCCAAAAGAGCAATACCTGTGGGAGTTTGTATGGCTATTCCATCTCCAATTTTAATGATGCCTCTATGGACCAGATGAAGATAGTCAGCCCCCATGAGCATATGTATATCATCAACTACATCTGCATTAAGGGTTTTATCAGCTATCGTGTATTTATTTTGAAGTTGGAGCAAAGCTTGTTTTAACCCAGCTATTTGTATTTTTTCTTGTTCTACTTTGTCCACAACAACAACCTTAAGGGTTTTAAATGTTTCATCAAGAGTTAAAGTTATATTTGCAGTTTTAAAACTGGCTTGTACTGGGTTTTTATTGATAAATGATGAAATAGAGAGATCTTCATCTCCTTGTTGGTTTTGAAGTCCCAATTTTTCTATCAGTTGTTTAGTTACAAATGTTTGTTGTGAGCAGGTATCTAAAAGACACCTAACCTGTACTATTTGTCCTCTTTTGTTTTGGATTTCCAAAGTTGTGGTTGGTAAAAGAATTTTTGAATTGTGGTTAATGCTAGATGAACTGATATGTCCATTCATAGCATTTTTGGTTTGTTTCTGTTTGTTTTGGTTTGATTTGGGTGTTTGTTCATAATGTTTGTCAGTTTTTCCAATGTCTGTGTGTGTATTACACATAGGGGTAACATGGTCAAAACTGTTGCAAAACTTACAATTGTATATCAAATTTGATTTGCAATTTGACTTTTGGTGCCCTGATCCAGTGCATTTTTTGCATAAGTTTAGTTGTTCACAACGTTTTGACCTTGCTGTAAAGTCTTTGTATTTGGGACAATTTGTAGAATATGTTCACTGCTAAAACAAAATTTGCATGGTGTGGGATTATACTCAAAAGTAGCTACATTAAAGTTTTGCAGAGTAGGAGTCTTTGAGTCTTTTTCTGTCACTTTATTTTCTGCAAATTGAGTTTTGCGGTTGTGTTTTGATGTAACTGGTAAGTGTTGAAATCTTTTGTTAGGTTTTTGGTTTTCTGCATTGTTGGTTTTTTCTTGTTCTGTGTTAAATTTTGGGTGTGTGTAACTTGATTTGTAAAGTGCTAGTACAGTTGGGAAATCTTCTCTTAGTTTATTAAGGCTAGGGTATATGTCAGTTGTCCTCTGATGAAATATCTCTTTGACTTTAGAAGGGAGCTTTTCAAAAACAACAGCTTGAATGATCCAAGCTGTTTCTGCAATGTTTAAATTATTGTTTTTAAGTTGTCCCATGAGACATTCAAACTCACAGTAAAAATCAAAGAGGTCACCATAGTTGTCTTTTGGGGTTCGCATGTTCATGACTTTAAGAGCCAAATCATGTATAATTTCATCCTTATTCATGTAATTTTGTTAATTCTATTGCTACAGAATAAGAAGCACCTATGGCTGGTAGTGATTCCACTAATCTTAAGGCTGGGCCTTTCAGATAGTTCACTAAATAACTAAATTTATCAACATCTGTAATGTAGTTTTTATTACCTATAAGGCTATGAAATTTTTCAATAAAAGATTGAAATTTGGCTCTGTCACCCTCAAAAGTGGGTACTGCAAGTGTAGGCAATTTTGATTTTAGTTCATTGCCCTCAGCCACATTGGGAGGGCTAAATGAAGCATTTCTTGTAGCTTCTAAGAAGCTTTCGTATGTGTCTTCTTTTTTGCACTCATCAAGTTGGTTTTGAATTTCAGAAATATAGTTGTTAATTTTTGTAATGTAATTTTCATTGTCAAGTAGGAGAGTAGAATACTCATCATCTGTTAGTTCAATTGTGTCATCAATTTCTGTAATTATGTCTTCATCTAGTATGAAAATGTCTTGTTTGTAACGAGTAATAGAATTTAATGTTGTTTCAAGATCATATCTTGTAGGTTCCTTTTGTTTGAAATCATTGTACAGTTTGGTGATGACACCTTTACGTGCTGATTTTTTCCTCATTAATTTTTTGTGATTTTGAGATGGTGCCGTAGCCCCAAGGTCTGTGTTTCTTACCCTTTTGTCCAAGTCTTCCATAATTGTTGTTAGTGTTAAAGTTCTGAGTTTAATTTTTATGATGTTGAGCAAGTTAAATTACTGTACAGTAATAAGTTTTTTATATAACCTGCGCCACAGGTTAAATTAAAAATTCACAATGTTTTTAGTTAGGATAGGCCTTGAGTGTAAAGAGTAAGGCCTACTTTAAGAGGTAGGCCTATTATGTAAGGTAAAGTTAGGTGGGCCTACTAAATAGGCCTATTTGTTGGGCCTACCAAGTAGGCTTATGTTTGGGCCTATTATTTTATAGGACCTCAAATGAGTTAAGCCTGTTAAATTAACAAGGCTTAGTTTTGAATTTGAAGAGTAGGACCTATTAAATAGGCTTAATGTTGCGGGCCTATTATTTTTAGGACCTAAAATAAGTTATGCCTGTTAAATGAACAAGCCTTTGTTTTCGATTAGTGTAAAGGTAAAGGAATCGGTTCCCAGTTGCTTAGGCCACCATATGAAAAAACTATAGTGGGGTTACGGTTGAAATTGGGTTAGGCCTACTGAGTTAAGCCTAGCCACTGCGTGTGTCAGTGTAAATTTTAGAGGGGTTAGTTCCCCATACACAGGGCCACCATTTGAAAAAACTATATAGGGCTATGGGTTGATTGCCTGTGCCCTCATCCGTTGGAAATTTCCAACAGACGTCAGTGGAGGGTTACCGACAAAAGCCCTATGCTTTTTCGTTAGAGAGTTATAAATATGTAGGTCTTTAAAGGACCTCTTTATATTTATATTGATTACGGTAATTCTAGCATCGGGAGTTGGGAAAGCTTATGTTAATAAAAACTGAAATTGCTCACCTTATTTTTGCTGGGTCTTTGTTTGTTTCGATGTAGGGCGTGACGGTCATTTTCGGTGTAGGGCCGCCACGATGGGGTTACGCGGCGAATTTACTTAAGGTAATTAATATAGGCAGTCACTATATAAACCCCTGAAGGAATAGGCCTATCCTTTTATAGTCATTAGGTTTTAATTATAAGGAATTCACTCAGGACTTGAGGGAAAATTTAGACACGTTTCCCAGTTTAAAGCGTTCGCTTGGAATAAACAGCCCTGAGAGCCGTTCCTTGGTTCGCTTGTATTTTCATTATTATTTGCCGATCTAGCAAGATTTTGTTTGTGTCTACTTCTTTTTGGTAGACTAAACAATAAATTGGGTTTTCTTGTTGCTATGTGGGCTGATTCATACATACAGGTTCTTTGTACGTATGGCAATTCAATTATTTCATTCCCAATAGGCTATGTCGCCAATCCCGAGGCAATTTTGTATAGATATTTAATTCAATTAATTAATAATTTATATTTAATTATGAAATAAATGTACCACATATGATACCATGTTGTGAGTGCGTATAGTTTTTCCATAGTTGGCAACACTGCTTACGGCGGTAACGGCGTTACGGCGGCAGTGTTAGTGTTAGACCAGCTGTTGCCGCGGTAAGGTGTTACGCTCTGTCCGCTTGCGCAATCACATCAGATCCTTTCACTATTTAATATTTGATGTTGTATTTCAGCACATTCTCTTACATTTTTGTGATCTTGTTTTTATAAATTTGGATTATATATTATAAATCTTGTATAGTAAAAGATTTATAATCAGGTCAGACATGGCAACTAAAAGAATGCCTCGGCAGTCAAGAACAACGGACTGTCACATATTTGGCAATGGAGAAGAACTGAGTCATCGTGTTCTACCAACATTTGAGGGTGTTATGAAATGCTATATATATGAGAGAAGACGACTGAAAGAAGAGTTAAACAATAAAGATCCTTCTGTTCATGAAATATCATCGGCGGTTGCAGAAAACTTAATTTCATTATACAGGGTGTACATAAAGTCAGGATCTATTTTTGTGAAGCACTTGGAAATTATATGGAATTCAATCATAAAGTGGTAACATTTATTAAATAATTAAGAGTAGGATTCGACGTGACGCCCATCAGTATCCCTGCACAGCTCAAATCGTTCCGCAGCATTTCTAAACACATTCTGGAGCATTTGCGGGGTTATGTTATCTGCAGCAGTTAGTATACGTGTACGTAAGTTTTCAAGACTCGTAATCTTCGTCTGATAGACGTGCGATTTGATAAAGCCCCATGCAAAGAAATCTAAAGGGGTTAAATCTGGTGATCTCGCTGGCCAAGGTCTGTTGCTTCCGCATCCGATCCAGCGATTTGGAAAACGTCCATTTAGATAATCCTGAACAATTTTGGCATAATGACAAGGAGCACCATCATGTTGATAGACGACGGTACTAACAATCCTATCCCCAATCAGCTGAGGTTCAAGGAATTGCTGCAACATGTCCAGATAAATAAGCCCCGTAACTGTAGCTTCAGCAAAGAAAAAAGGACCATAAACCTTAGATTTTGTTAAACCCATCCAGACATTAACTTTAGGTGTCTCTTTCCCAATTTTGGACGAAATCATTCGGTCTTTCATCTGCCCAAATTCGACAGTTATGGCGATTTACTTTTCCACACGTATGGAAAGTGGCTTCATCACTAAAGAGAATGTTGTCCATTAAATTATCACTCCAGATTTGTTCTACGATCAGCACACACAGCACTTCGTCGAGGGAAATCTTCCTCATGTAAATCATGTAAAACCTGCAAATGATAGCTTTTCTTCTGCAAATTAACTTTCAGAATTTTGTGCACAGATGACGTCGGGAGGCCGAGTCTGTGTGATGCAGCACGAACGGACGTACGTGGCTCCTCAGTGATAATTCCGCGTACTGCATTCACGGTAAGATCTGACATACACGGTCGTCCTGATCTTGCTTCATCATTTACAGATCCCGTTCGTTTAAATTTGTTCACCAATTTTCGTATTGTCTTGTCTATTGGCCCCGGCTTATGAAATCTCCTTCTAAACTTCTCTCTGATGTCATTGTATTTCTTTCCCTCGATTCGCCAAATTACTATTGCCACACGCTCTTCTGTATTCATTCTAAGGGCTTCTGAAAAGAAAAATAGAAAAAAATAATTATTTCACAAAAATAGATCCTGACTTTATGTACACCCTGTACAATAAAGCATCAATTCCAACTGTATCCTTCAACCGCGTTGTAAAGAAAATAAAAGATTATCATACAAAATATATATATATATTAAAACAGCCTAAATGTATGAAATAAACGGAGTCTTACTTAGATAAGTGCAAAAAATTTAAAGATGATTCTCAAAATCTTTTTGACATTGCCGCTTGTAAATGTAAAGACTTTCAATCCTGCAAATGCCCAAAATCAAATCGAGTACCGAAACATGAACAAGAATTCCTAAAAGACCAAAGAACAAAAAGAAAAATAGCCATAGGATCAGTTGATGTTTCTGCTTCTTAAAAAATACAATTAGCACAAGTTAGAAAAAGCAGTAGAGATTTGTATCTTTCAAAACAACTGCCAGTAATGTCATCGACTTCATATTCAGAAAATTTTCAGTTTGAAGATATATCTTCTTCAACAGATACAGAAAAGGAATCTGACGAAACATTTGATGAGCCCAATCTCCATACAACGGAAACGCATCAGAAGCGAACGCGGAAAAAGTCGAAACATAAAATCTCTGAAGCGATTACGCTTCCCTTCACTTGCAAAAGCTTGTGATCGTACAGGTATTTCAGATAGAGCAGCTGCCATAATAACAAGTTCTGTTTTGCACGACATTAAACAAACATCTGAGCCTGATCCATCCCTGGTAATAGATCGCAGTAAAGTGCGCAGAGCTAGGCAGCATCAACGTGATGAGCTTCAACAGGATGCTAGCGTAGGAAAAACAATTATGAGTATTTATTTTGACGGTCGCAAGGATAAAACTATTGTTGTTCATTTCGAAAAAATCGAAGTTGAAATTCCATCTATTGACAAAGACGACTTGAGCACGGATCAAAAATATTTGTTTGATATTTATCAAGCAGTTTCAGTTGGCGAGTGTAGTACTGACTTATCAAGACGAAATCCCGGCAAAATGGTGCACTCTAGGTGGTTAACCACTGCAAATCGTATTTTGAGATTATACGTAGCTACACCTGAATCTTCTGATGATTTGAAAAATTTGGTTTCGTATGTTATGCACGTATATATCCCAATGTGGTTTACAATCAAACAAAGCAAATCAATTGCATATGGAGCTCCTAATGTTTTCAAAACCATTCAGTATTCCCAAATATTGAACGATTCTGTTCGAGCAGTTATTGAACCAGTGATCCAAAGAAATGCATTTTTCGCTCATCCAGAAAACATACTTTTGAGCATGATACAAGATGAGCGTAGCCATATAAGAGTACTTGGATGGAGAAGAATAAAGAAAGCGAGAGAACAATATCGTTGAAAAAGTCTTACTCTAAAATCCCAAAGTTAAATTTCGAAGCCACAGACTACACAAACATGATTAATTGGCATGACATCGCAGTAACTGAACCTCCAATGACGCGTGATTGTATTTCTGACAGTGAAATTGATACAATGATTGCTAATAGAGAAGCGAAGATTTCAACAAGATGCCATGCCATACTCAAGCTGCTGAACGAGTCATCAAGTTAGTTACAGAAGCATCGTCTGCTGTGTGTGGAGCAGGATCTAGAGACGGATATATTCGATCGAGAATGGTAGCACGGAAAATGATGCCCTCATTTGAAACCAAATCTGAATTTCGAATATAATTAGATATTGACTAAAGTTTTCATTACATAAATCATGTCCATATGGTTGGGCGGTAGGGTTGGGCATGGGTTGAACTCAACATTAGGGTGGATCGATTTTACATTTTTTTCGATTTCCATATTCTAATAGAGACAAAAACTTGCGCATGCATGAGAAAATAGCCTCTGCAAAATCTTAGCTTAATAGGTAATCATCTTCTGCCCCCGGCAGAGCGATGAAAATCATATTTTAGTAGTCAAAAACGTATTTTTCTTATAATTTTTAAAATATTTCAATATGCATCAAAATTATTCCTAATAACTATAAAGTCGATGAAAAAGACCTCATATGATCGTTTTTCCAAGCGCGTTGTCCTACGTTAATATCTTTTGCCCCCGGCAACAACGTCAAATGTTGAAAAAATAGGTAATTTATATACATATTTTCAGATCGGCTCTTTGTCTTAAATAATGCATTTATATATTTCCCATAGCATTTATATCGTTGCTTAGGCATGAAATAACACACACGCAAAATTTTATGACTCTAGGCTAGGGTTTAAAAATACGTTTTTGACTACTACAATATGATTTTCATCGCTCTGCCGGGGGCAGAAGATGATTACCTATTAAGCTAAGATTTTGCAGAGGCTATTTTCTCATGCATGCGCAAGTTTTTGTCTCTATTAGAATATGGAAATCGAAAAAAATGTAAAATCGATCCACCCTACTCAACATACAGCCACCTCCTCGTGGTGAGTTCTGGATCATTCGGGCTGTATACGAATTTACGTGACAGTCAGAATGAACGAAGAGCTGTATTTATGGAACCAATTATTATCTGGAAATAAAAAATCAATGCAAATAATATAAAAGCTATTTCCGTTCATTGAAAAACTTAATATTTAAATGAGTTAAATTTCCTTATCACTTGTCTGTAAAATACCATTTTTTCAGAATAAATTCATAAATTTAGGTAATAACATTGGTACCTGGAGATGTATCCTTAGGAGGCTACAACTTTTATACGTGCTTACTATCAGGTCACAGCATATTTTGCGCACTATTAGGAATCTTAATTCAAAACTTACATAAAACTTTCCATTTATGCCTTTTACTGAATATTGCTATTTTTTTGCCATAAATCTACATATTTGGAGTAAGATTGGCACCTGAAGACATTAAGTTAAGGTGCTGTAACTTTAGAACGCACTTACTATAAGGTTTTGGTCCATTCTCCACACTATTACAATCCATAATTCAAAAGTTACAAATAAATTTCCAGTTGTCTATTTTTTCTAAATATCACTATAATTTCGCAATATATTCATAAATATGGAGTGAGATTGGCACCTGAAGATATTAATGTAAGAGGCTAGAAATGTAATACACACTTTGTTTCAGGTCATAACACATTTTCTACACTATTACGAACCATGTTTCAAAAGCTTGTGAAAAAAAACCCCAAAACGCTCCACCCTACTGTACAAGCCATTAGTAAGCAGTGGGATCATCTTGGTAAAGAGCTGTCTACAGATCTTAAGAGATCTGTTATTGCTGCACACGAGTCTAAAAAGAGTCATAGGAAGAGAGGAGAAGACCTCCGAATTCCATTTACGACGGTTGCTGCAGTAATAAAGAAATGGAAAGGCTTTGGAACAATCAAAACTCCATTAAGGTGTGGACGACCTTGCAAGGTTTCAGAACGTACACCTAGATGGATTGAAAGAATTGCTGCTGTGAATCCACGAGTGACTGCAGGTGATAGTTGCCAAATATTAAGACTGTCTAAGGTCGATGTTCATTCCTTTACTGTACGTCGTACATTGAGAAAGAATGGTCTGCAACACTCTGCATGGAAGAGTTGCACGAAGAAAACCTCCGCTACGAAAAGCGCACAAAGAAGCTCGTTTAAAGTATGACAAGGATCATCAAAATGATGGATTTGCATTCTGGAAGAAAGTTCTCTGGACAGACGAGAACAAAATTGAATTATTTAGGAACAACAAGCAACAGTATGTTTGGCGAAAATCAAATTCGAGGAAAAAATAAACCCTTCCAACGGTTAAACATAGTGGTGGTAGTTTGCTTCTTTGGGGATGATTTAGTCCTTCTGGTCCAGGAAACATTGTTGTCATCAATGGCATCTTGAATTCAAAGAAATATCAGGAAATTTTAGGAGAAAATGTATTGCCTTCAGTTTGGGAGTTCCGAATGGGTTGCATTTGGGTGCTGCAACAAGCTAATAATCTAAAACATAAAAGTAACAGCAGCATGATATGGCTTCAACCAGTGATGTAGGACTCGAGACCGGGCTCGGTCTTGGTCTCGACTACATTACTGGCTTTAACAAAAGAATTTCGAGCTTCTCGAGTGGCCTAGTCAAAGCCCAGATCTCAATTTAATCGAGAATTTATGGTTTGATTAAAAAAAAAAAAAACTGTCCACAGTAGACTGAATAAACTTTAATTTTTTTTTTTTTTAGAAAAAACCTTGTAGAAAAATACCCAAAACGAATTACTGAAGTTATTTAAGCGAAAGGTGGATACAAGATATACTCGTATTAAATAATTTTGCAAGTAAATGTCCGAAAACTTTTGCATTTTAACTGTTTTTTTTTTATTTTCCTCAAATTCTTCGATATTTTACATTACATGTCGGCGCTGAACTAATATTTTGTATTTATTAAATTTTTCCAAACGAATGGTAAACTTTTCATCACTATACGATGCATGGTACAAAAGATAAGGACGAATATAACTGAAATATCTTTCTGTACGAATACTTATGAGCGCCAGTGTGTGTATATATATATATATATATATATATATATACGGGTGGGCGGAAATTAGCTCCCTATTTTGGATTGGTAAAAAAATACGTATATTATCCATTTATTTCAGAAGAAATAATATGAAAAGGTAGGCATACATGGTAGGTTTTCTCTAAAATTCAATGTGGGCTCCAACTCTTTCCACCAGCTTCTGGAGCCGCCCAGGAATGGCGTCCACTGACTTTAGCAGGAACTCCGGCGGGATGGAGGACATGACTTCCCGAATTCGGTCCTCCAGTTCTTCCAATGTCCTCGGTTTGGTGCGGTAGACTTCTTCCTTTACCCACCCCCAAAGAAAGAAGTCGCACGGTTACCGCTGAAAAACGGCAGAATCGGTTCAGTGTAACGGTGTGGTGTGGTATGACCTCAGATCAGGTTGTGGGCCCGTTCCTTCTGCGCAACACCATGAATGCTGAGCGGTACCTTGCTATGTTGCGAAACGAGGTCTGGCCGGTTGTCAGCACATGGGAGAACATCGACGATCTGATATTTATGCAAGATGGCGCCCCTCCGCACTTCGCTCTTGTTGTCCGTGAGTGGCTGGATGCCCACTTCCCTGGGCGTTGGATGGGTCGTCGTGGTCCACATCAATGGCCAGCCAGGAGCCCCGACTTGACACCGTGCGACTTCTTTCTTTGGGGGTGGGTAAAGGAAGAAGTCTACCGCACCAAACCGAGGACATTGGAAGAACTGGAGGACCGAATTCGGGAAGTCATGTCCTCCATCCCGCCGGAGTTCCTGCTAAAGTCAGTGGACGCCATTCCTGGGCGGCTCCAGAAGCTGGTGGAAAGAGTTGGAGCCCACATTGAATTTTAGAGAAAACCTACCATGTATGCCTACCTTTTCATATTATTTCTTCTGAAATAAATGGATAATATACGTATTTTTTTACCAATCCAAAATAGGGAGCTACTTTCCGCCCACCCTGTATATATATATATATAATATATATATATATATATATACACACACGTATATAAAGGGTCAACATGTTAACGAGGGTTCTGTACCTTGTTTATTACCATTAAAAGCAACAATGTTCTGAGTTATGACAACCTCTTGATCAATCATATTCATAATCATTTCCTTGTTTGTGTCATTAGTTTGCATTGCAGACATCCGTAGCTTTATAGGTCCAGCTGCATGATTCAGCAGGAACAAGGTGCATCACAAATTTGTGTTCCCTTCTTAAGGCAACATAAATGCATTCGTTTTTAGCATAAATACATTTACATCATCTCAGGCTTGCCGTACACAAACTGGGTCAAGAATTCAGAATCTCTGAAATTTCAAACCCACCACCCATCCATGCCTTTAGCCTGTTTCTATATAACTCAAAATAAAATTACCGGTAATTATTGTAAGTTCTCTAACTTAATCTGATTAGAAGTCAAATTATAATCGGACCAAATTTAACCCACCCCAACAATTGTAACCTAACCTATCACTATTTAGTTCAATAGACAACCAATCCAACCGAATTTCACTTCACATTTTAATCATAGCTATACACCCGAAGCAGTTACATTACTCTTTTACTTTTTGGAAAGTGATGTACCAAAGCAAAGTCTCTCTTGGCAAAGAAGACTAAGAACTTACACACACACACACACACACATATATATATATATATATATATATATATATATATATATATATATAATATATATATATATACACACACACCAGTATATAAGGAGAGATTGTAGACACCAATCAACCAAGAGAGAGAGAGAGAGAGAGAGAGAGAGAGAGAGAGAGAGAGAGTGCTGGAACTCTCGTTTCTCCTGTCACTGTCATTTATCTTTTTCTGTCTCATCTTCCCTGTAAACAGTCCAGCATGCTTTCAAACACACACTTCTCCCTCTACTCTTCACTGCACAGTCATGCATTTTACACACTACACACTGTTTTCAAAATTTATATATATATAATTATATATATATATATAAAGGTATCGTGAGCCTCGAAAACCGTGATTTCGGCTTTCTTATAAAGGGTGGCCATTTTTGCGGGTGCTCGCCCTTGGCCCCACCTCCTTTCTATATAATATATATATATATATATATATATAGTACTAATACTTACCTTAATAATGGATATTTATTTTTGTACCGTGCAACATCTGTTTGCGTTAGACGAAGAGGAATGAGTTTTTTCTTCCATTCTCTGAACTGAAGTTTTCTCATCATGGATTCCTATATTTAGTGAATTAATCGTTAATACACAGTAATGAAACCTTCCTATTTTTCATATTCTTTCATCAGACCTGGATTTTATTTCTTAATCTTTTTTAAAGTACTGTATATGCTGTATAGGTCCAGGGCCGCCAACAGTTGGATACAATCGGCACAGATGTTCCGTGCCCCCTGGTGAGTCGGGGGGGGGGGGGGGGGGGGGGGGGGGGGGTCCCGCACGCGTCCATAATAGAAAATAGGAGGGGGTGCCAGTTTCTTAAAATTTGTCCCGGCCCTAAAAATTTATCTTGATTCCTGTTGGCGGGACTGAATAGGTCTAGAGCGTTTTAAAATTGTAAATTCGCATCTATACTGTTTTTATTTTAATACTTCTCATTGAATAATTAAATAATACAATTAAAAAATTAATTTTGTTCAGTTTTATTTCTTTGATAATTTTTAAGTTTAAATTTATCTTTTAAAATACAATATTACGGTTGTGTTTCTCCAACAATAGTTTGAAAAAACGATCGCACTTTCATTATGCTAAAAGATCAAGTTTTTTAAATACTTCATTTCGTTAGAATCTACCATTAAATAGCGTTCTTTCAATTTATTTTGTAAGTAGAACATGGAACCAAATAATACTTTTAAAGTTAAAGTTTTTATATATGAAAGTTTGCATCTGTATTCAGAAAAAAGAAATAATTTAGGTGTTTTTATTTTAATGATATATGCTTTTGTATTAATAACCATATGACGGATGTGACACGTAGCTTAACGTGGAATCCAAGCCACGAGTCACTACATCATTTGAAGGAAAAGGACGGTCATTCGTTTGACTATACAGTATACTGAACAGACCTAACGTCGCCGAAGCTCCAGATACTGAATAATTCCTAAAAGAATATAGAATAAGTAAAGAGACAAACAAACTATGGTTAAGTAATAGATGTCAAGAGCACTGATTACATAGGCAACTGGAAAAAACTACAAGTAATGAAAATAAAATTGCCTACAGCTCTGCCAATGGTTCAGTTTTTAAACTCTTTCCAACCAGTTACGCCTACATACCTGATACGGAATACGATGGAAACCTGACTGCGCAAAAGGAAGAGAATCAAGGACGAAGATTTTCATGCTACCATTCAAAATTTTTTCAGAACTTTCAAATGCCTCTTCCCCACTATCAAAGTTGGTGACAGATTTTCCTTTTTTGAAGGAAAACAACGTTAGTTTGCTGTAATTATTTTATGGAGAAAATACAGCGACATATTGTTCACCATTTATTCCTTTATTCCAAACCACGGGTCATTATATCGGGTGGCCCCCCCAAAAAAACGCCTTGAGATTTGAACATCAATAACTACAAAAATATACAGTTCACACTTCCAAAATTTACATAACTATTGATAAGCCATCATAAAAATTTCAGACCTCTACATAAAATACTTTTTCCACAGCTGAGGGAACAATGAGGTATGGTGAAAAAAACGAATATCATAAACTGAAATTTTTTTATTATTCACAGCTTATCAACAAATATGATCAATATGTCCGCCGTCCTGCTTACAAACTAATCTTAACCTTTTTTTCCAAGACATGATACATTTTCTGATTTCTGTTAGTTATTTTGTCCCAACATTCGAGTATTTTTTCTTTAATTGCATTTCTGTAAACTTTTCTGTTTGGCCTTCATAAATCTTCTCTGCTAGAGTGTTCCATATGCAATAATAATAATCTATGCCATTCTATGGGATTGCAATCAGGTGATTGCGGGGGGGGCCAGTCGTTTTTTCCAATGAAGTTGACTACATTCTGTTGTAGATAATCCTGTGTGAACTTGCTAGCACGAGCTAGCTAACTCCATCTTGTTGGAGTATGAAATCGTTTCCATAATACAGACGCTGACAATCAGGCAAAAGATTCTCCTCTAAGAGATTTACATAGGTTTCTGAATTAATTTTTTTATTTTCTGAAATGAAATGAATTTTCGTCTTTCCATTCCACGATACACCTGCTAATACCATGATTTTTTTGGAAAACCGACTTGTCTGGTGGTAAAGTCTCGATGGAGGAATGTCTTTCTTACGCCGACCATAAACAACATCGTTCCGGGAGTTTCGAGCAATTTCGATGGTGAAATCTTTTTCATCTGTAAAAACTATTTTTTTAACATCATTGAATGAAAATCTATCAAGCAATTTTCTACAATGATAATAAAAATCCACTGTAATAGACAGAGTTTATTCCCACAACAGTTTCGATGCCCACTGGCATCCTCTTCGGGTGGATACAGAAAAACTCTGTATATCTGAGTGGATTTTTATTATCATAATTTGACCTTCATGTAGAAAAGTGAAGTTTTTTACATTTCTACAACGAATTTTTCTTTTAGCTCTTACATTGCTGTCACATCTTGAAACACGGATCTTTTTAAATGCTTTAAGTCCTACCGTTCGGATCAAGTAAAGATAAGCACCCCCAGCCTTCTTTAATTAGCCTTATAAGGCTAACTAACGAAAATATCACGACCTAACCTAACCAATCGTTAAGTCAACTGTACGCCCTTGACGATTGGTTAGGTTAGGTCGTGATATTTTCGTTAGTTAGCCTTATAAGGCTAATTAATAAAGAAGGCTGGGGGTGCTTATCTTTACTTGATCCTATCGTTCTCTGCATTCTTTGTATGGAATTTCGACTGATACCTAAATTTCTTGCAATGTTCCTCTGAGAGCAGTGTGACCCACTGACCCAGGTCGATCTTCTTGAGATTGGCTCATCATTTCGATCATTGCTATATTGTCTTGAGTGTAAACTGTTTTAGGCCGACCATTTCCACGCTTCCGTGCCGTCGAACCGGTTGCTTTAAGTTTTTTAATTATTCTATTCACAGACGTAACATTACAAGTTAATCCTGGAAATTCCCTCAATATTCTCGCCCCAGTCCATCTTTTTTCCAAGAAACACTTTTCAATCACCGCTTTTTCACCGTTAGTTAGAACCATAATTTGAAAGGTAAGTTTAAAAAACGGTACTTAAGATGGGCGTAGCCTATATCATCTGACGTTTTTCAGAGACTAATAGTTGTCAGGTACAGCTATACACATTTAGGATTTAGGATAATCGTTTTTTCCACCATACCTCATTGTTCCCTCAGCTCTGGAAAAGGTATTTTATGTAGAGGTCTGAAATTTTTATGATGGCTTATCAATAGATCGCGGTAAAAGTTATGTAAATTTTGGAAATGCGAACTGCATATTTTTGAAGTTATTGATGTTCAAATCTCGAGGCGTTTTTTGGGGCCACCCGATATGTCTGGGCGCAGAGGATGGTTACCCACACGAAATACTATACTGAACAGACCCAATATTCACATTTAATTTTCTTAATATATAGTTATATATTAATTAACTCGCTTAATAAATAGTTATATATTAATAACAGTGTAGAGTAGAATTTTATTCACTTTATTTCCAAAAAATATCCACATACTGGAGAACGTTGAAGATCTTTGCAAATGAGTTGTATTGTTATCAACAAATCATGTGCAGTATCAGATATTTTACTTTTATTATCCATGATTTATTATGCATATTATGCAGTTTGCGCGCATCATAAGCCATAAAGTGAGCTTTAAATTGATTAAAATTTAAAGAAAAATAGATGTGGGTCATTTAGCAGATGACTTTGGTAAGACCAGCTCCCTGTAGCTGTCACAAAGAGCCTCATTGGCCAAAGTTGGTCACATGGGAAACAACTGATCAATATAAAGGTACCACAGTACCTAGTACAGGTACCTAGTACAATATCGTTCCTGTGAGACTCGATGTGGGCCAGATAAATGGTAATCTCTGGTAAACTATTGTGATTGCACCACGCTAATTAAATTTCTGAAATAGACAATAAATGAGGGGTCCCGCGTCTTAAGGTACCTAAGCGTCAAAATTAAAATTCGTCAGAAATCGCCTCCAAAGTTCAGTAATATTCTGGCAATAGTATCTCTGTTATTAATTGAGCTAGAATGTTCATTTTTGGCTAAATTAGAGTTCTAAGTATGCTAATGAAGATGTTGATGAGTTTTTGGAATAGATTTTCATATTTTATATTATATATATATATATATTTAATATTTTGATTTTCTTATGCCGAACTTTGGGTGAACTTTTGGCTGGCGATAGAGGTGAAAAAAGTAGTTCGCTTCATAAGGTTTTCAACCATACTTCTAGTGTTGTAAGGTCATTATAACCCAAACCACGCGATAGAGGAAGGGTGAAAATAGTGATATCCATCAAAAACACGTTTTCGCCTGTGGTGGCGCTTTGGTACCTTAAGACGCGCGACCCCTCAAATGTAAATAAATAAATACTGGGCCTACAGAGGAAGGTAGACAATGTTTGAGAAATTAGGACCTAAGTAAACAGATTATAAGTTGAGGCCCAAATTGAGAAATTTGGCAGAGATGACCAGATATGTGTTATCTTTCAAACTAAATTGCTAATTGCAAGCTTGTTTAGTTGTTTTCAGATAAATAGCATGGCTAAATGGACATGGACATCGCATATCTCACTTAACATGAGACAGTTGGAAACTTGGAGCCACTGTAACTCATTTGAAGTTGGTATACTACTTCTGCCAAATATCTCATATTGGCTAAGGCCAAGAGTTAGAATGCAAATGGAAATATATGCTAAAATCAGATAAATTTTCATGCCGTGTAAATGAAAGATATTTCTACTGTGTTTAGGGCAAGATTTGAATGTTTTGTAGGAATATGGTGCGGTAATTGTTTCAGGGCACAGCTATTTACAATATAATTGTATTTAAAGGCAGAATCAGTGGAGGCACTGAACAGCTTGTCGGTTTGCCAGTAACTCCAGCTTGGATGGGTGTAGAGGACAGAAGGGCTCACCCGTGGACAAGTGAGAAATAGCCAGAAAGGGGGAATTCCTAGTGGGTACTGGGAAAAGTTGGAAGCTGGCACAATCATCAAGTTCCAGAGGCAAGAGCATTGGAGACTACTCTGGCGTATCCGCAAGTAGAACAATGCATTTCAGTTGGTTGGTCAATAAAAAAATTAATTTATTTAGAAACTAGACATAAGGGGTTGATGTGCAGAAATAAGGTTCATTCATTTAGTGTGGCATTCTAAAAGAAAGTTTCTGGTGCATAAATTGTTAAAGAAAGCGTGAATGGACAATACGATACTTGTAGGTTATCTCCCCCGCACCAATTTTGACAGAATATTTTCGTTAGTTTTAACGAAAATATCACGACTTAACCTAACCAATTATCAAGGGCGTACAGTTGATCTATTATTAATTATAACATTGTTTCTGGAATAGTATTTACTATTTACTAATAGATCAACTGTACGCCCTTGATAATTGGTTAGGTTAAGTCGTGATATTTTCGTTAGTTTTAACGAAAATATACTGTCAAAATTGGTGGGCGGGGAGGGAGCAGGGGCGTACCTAAAGTATTTGGCACCCGAGGAGGATCCTTCCCTTGGCACCCCCCATAAATAATTTTAAAATTTAAACACAGAAAAATATATTATGTTTGCAAGTAGATTTTTAAACAGTACAGTACTGTCATCAGCAAATTGGAAATAAGAAAAATGCAGGACATTAAAAATTCAGTGAACAGGTAATACTGCATTTTATTTTATACTAAAAACACAGGAAATCCAGTCTCAACGCTCAGCCTATTCTTCAATGGTAAAGAGAGAGGATTCACAGTCTCTGCTTTCGAGCTTTAATTTCTGCAAATTGATCAATGACCTCATCAAAATTCACCTTCTTTGCATATTCATGTTCAATTGAAAGTAAAGCCAGATTTGTCAATCTTGTCTGACTCATGGTCGAGCAAAAGAAATTTTTTATCAATTTCAATTTGGAAAAACTTCTTTCACATGAAGCAATAGACACACAGACAGTCAAAAAGAATCTCAAACACAGTTACAAGCTTGGCAAAGATTCACAAAAATCCCATTTCACAATAAACTCCAGAAACTATAACATCACGATGATGCATTTACCGAGTATTATAACATCACGACGATGCATTTACCGAGTATTATAACATCACGACGATGCATTTACCGAGTATTATAACATCACGACGATGCATTTACCGAGTATTATAACATCACGACGATGCATTTACCGAGTATTATAACATCACGACGATGCATTTACCGAGTATTATAACATCACGACGATGCATTTACCGAGTATTATAACATCACGACGATGCATTCACCGAGTATTATAACATCACGACGATGCATTCACCGAGTATTGTAACATCACGACGATGCATTCACCGAGTATTGTAACATCACGACGATGCATTTACCGAGTATTATAACATCACGACGATGCATTTACCGAGTATTATAACATCACGACGATGCATTTACCGAGTATTATAACATTACGACGATGCATTTATAAACACTTAAACATCACTATGATACCACATTGTCAAAAATTACTGGACATTGGTATAAGTACCATGATATTGTTATAAACACCAGCACTTTATGCTTTATCATAATTATTTAATGAAACATACCTCATGTACGTGGAGTCAGTGTCAAGTGAACAAGACTTGGAATGTCAGTTGCAGCCAGCTGGCTATGCTCAACAAACTGATGACTAAAACGTCAACAAACGTTCGCCTTTCGATGTAATTTTTATCAAATATTTAATTTTTCGTTTGTAAATTTTGTTTTGCCAATAAAAATAAAAATTTATTTTATAGTGGAAATTAACATTAAGCTGTTATAATAGTTTAAACATTTTTAAATTTTTTTCTTACTTTGGCGAATTTTTCATTTGGTTTGAAAACTTGTACTGGTATTTCAACTCCCCCGATGGCACCCCCCTCCTGGCTGTCACCCGGGGCGGACTGCCCCCCTCGCACCCCTCTTAGTACGCCACTGGGGGGAAGATAACCTACAAGTACCAACAATACTCATAACTGGTGTTTACATTGGGATGGCCTGCATGATGATGACTGATGAGGGCACAATAGTGTGTTTCTAGATCATAGTAATGGGCGCAAGTTATATGGAGTATTGCAGTTTGATGTGGAAGGTTAATCAGTTTTAGTCCTCAAAATTTATTTAATTGGTCTGTGTAAATTTATTGAGAAATTGTGTACACACCTAAAACGGGTATAATTGCAGGAATACTATTCTTAAGGAAGTCAAATTAAGTATTGAGCTCTAGTTACTAAACTGTAGATGCTAATCATCAATAAAATCTTCCACTGTGACAAATTCGCTCATTTTGGGCCAACTAACTGAGAATTAAATTTGAATGTGGGTGTGTAATCAAGTCATAAGGAAATCACTCCCAAAGTAAAGTTAAAAAGATTGGCAAGCTTATGTAATATTTGAATCTTGTTAGTATTAAGGCTGCTTTGTCATATAAAGTTCAGTTTTTTTCAATTTGGGTGTCATTGGTCTGGGGTAGCATTGGGGAATCGCATCAACTTTATGTGATCACAATTCTAGTTGAGTGAAGCAACATAGTCACAGATCTGTGACAAAGCCCAATGGCGACCGAAAAACATGAGATTAGGAAGTCTTTTATATGACTCCCTTGTTTTTGTGGAAGAGAAAGCTAAGAATTGAAGAATATTAGAAGGATTCCCAATTCCAGTGCTATATATTGAGATGAATTTTCATCAAGACTATGAACGGTCAGTCATCGAGTACTCCTGATGATTAATTTGTCTTGAATATGATGAATAGTCACTCTTCAGGGACTCATGATGATTAATTTTTCATATATATATATATATATATGCAAGCGGAGCGACCCAGCGTTGCCGGGGTGGATGTTGAACGCTATATATATATACAGGGCGTCCCAAAAAAATGTATACACACTTTAAATAATTATAAAGGCAGTGTTTATTAAAATACATTTCATTTTCAAAATGTAATAGAATCTACAGACATTATTTAATTGTTTTGTCAACGCCTGTTTTCAAACTGACGTCCGTTCTGGTCCAGGCATGCTGATAACGCGAAGCAATGGAATCGCAAACATCACGAAACATTTCGTTTGGTATTTGTGTGCATTCTCGTTCAATGGCTGCTCTCAATTCAGCGACTGTTGCAGGTTTTATAGCGTAGACTTTGTCTTTTAAGTATCCCATAAAAAAAGTCTAGTGGTGAGGTCTGGTGAACGCGGAGGGTATTCTACGAAACCCCTTCGTCCAATCCACATCCACATCGTGCCAAGTACCACTCGCAATACTCCACTCTTCGGTCCGGATCATCATCATCTTCATTAATAGCATGGACTAATCTTGGAATGTAACTTTTCCATTGACAGCGCTTCAAAATGCGTTGGACAGACGATTCTGAAATTCCTACCTCACGACTCGCTTGCCGTACAGATTTTCTTGGACTTTGGTGATACGTTTCCAGTACTCTTTCTTGCTTGTGGGGCTTGTCGATGTCCGTGGTCTTCCGGAACGCTTCTTGTGGACATTCTGAACAGTTCCATCGGCTTCAAACTTATCTCTAATTCGAGTGATGGTAAGTCGCGTTGGTGGATCTGTTTGAAACTCCCTCCTAAACTGTCTTTGCACTTCAACTGCGTTTTCACACTTCCAGTAGCATTTTAGAATGAATTTCCTTTGTTCAAAGCTTAGTCTGACTGCCATTATTAATTCTAATGGGTTTAACTTGGAAAGAAAGAAACATCAATTGAGCTATCAGCTGTTAAAGTGTGTATACATTTTTTGGGGACGCCCTGTATATATATATATGCCCGATTAGGTCAACCGAATGCCCGGGTAGGTTAATTGAACGCCCTTGACGATTGGTTAGGTTAAGTCGGGATATTTTAGTTAGCTTTAACGAAAATATCCCGACTTAACCGAACCAATCGTCAAGGGCGTACAATTAACCTAACCGGGTATTCAATTAACCTACTCGTGTATTCATTTAATCTAATCGGGCATTCAGTTGACCTAAGCGGGCATTTAATTAACGTAATCGACATTCAGTTGACCTAACCGGGCATTCAATGAACCTAACCGCGTATTCAATAATTTTACCAGAGGTTTCGATATATATTAGGTCATCCCATAAGTAATGCGGCATTTTAAAAAAAAAAATTTTTTCAATTTTTATCATTATTTTACGGATAGAAATCAAACAACTCTTTGAAGTTATTTATATTTAAATAAATATTTATTTAATATAAATAACTTCAAAGAGTTGTTTGATTTCTATCCGTAAAGTAATGATAAAAATGGAAAAAAAAGAAAATTAAAAAATGCCGCATTACTTATGGGATGACCTAATATATATACGTACAGTATATATATATATAGGGTGATCGAAAAGTCTCTCCGCAGTAGTAATAAGATATTTACTTTATTGAAGTTAGATATTTTAATGAAAATTGTACGATATCGTGAAATCTTTAACGAAATATTGGCGATGTCTAGGCTAGTCTAAGCTAAGTCTTGCTACGTTACTTACTATAAACAGGTAACAATGATACGTCATTACATTTATAGAATTCTTATATCTCCTTGTGTAAAATTTCAATAAAGTAAATATCTTATTACTACTGCGGAGAGACTTTTCGATCACCCTTATATATATATATATATATATATATATATACGTAATGATCTTGATGACGTCATTTAATTTTAAAAATTAATTATTTAATTTATTAACATCCAGGTGCACAACCTCGTGACCTAATCAATATGTGTGTGATGTTTCATGTTTGTAACTGCTTCCATTTTGGAGTTATGGCTGGAACACACACACACACACACACGTCCTTTTATTATTATTATTATTACTAGCGGAGCGACCCGGCATTGTCGGGGTGAATGTTGAACGCTATATATATATATATATATATATATATATATATATATTATGCCCGGTTAGTTTAACTGAATGCCCGATTAGTTTAAGTGAATGCCCGGTTAGGTCAACTGAATGCCTGATTTGATTGAGTGCCCGGGTAGGTTAAATGAATGCCTGGTTAGGTTAATTGTACTCCCTTGACGATTGGTTAGGTTAAGTCGTGATATTTTCGTTAAAGCTAATGAAAATATCACGATTTAACCTAACCAATCGTCAAGGACGTACAGATGACATAACCTAGCATTCAATGAATCTAACCGGGTATTCAATAATTTTACCATAGGTTTCGAGATATATATATATATATATATATACGTAATGATCTTGATGACGTCATTTAATTTTTTAAAATTAATTATTTAATTTATTAACACCCAGGTGCACATGTTTATAACTGCTTCCATTTAGGAGTTATGGCTGGAACAGACAGACACACACAAACACACACGTCCTTGTATTATATATATATATGTGAAAAAATATATATAGTACAGAAAATTCTGTCATTATATCGTAGTCCGAGTGAGTAACGTGACGACGCGTAAAATGTGAATTTCTATTGACAACCGTTTAAACCCCCGTCAGGTTAGATAAATTTATTTTTAATATATTTAATATTAAAACTTAAATTCTTGTTAGTATGTTGTTCTGGATTATGATACTCAAAAATTGACTCAATTAATGAAAATAAGCTGAAAGGGAATTTAACTGATATTTTTTGCCAATAGATGGTGCCACCGAGTTCGCTGAAATTATTTTCCTCAAGAAATAAGTTCGATAAAAAATATCTTCAACTTAAGGCACTTTTGCTCCATGAACATATTTTCAACATCTTGATGAAAATTTCAGTCTCACTCTATCTCGCTTTCGTGTACGTGTTAAGAGTAAAGTATGTATAAATATACTGTCCATCGTTCTGAATGTTCAAAAGCTGTAGTTTTTAACTAACTATCGTAATAAGAGGTGACATATATAAATTACATCATTTTCAAAGGAGTTTACTAAATCATATAAATGTATATTCGTTATCTTTTAAAACTGAAACAATTCACTGGAGAAGGCAATGGGTTCCATGACCTTGCGGGTGTATAAAATAAAAAGAAAAGGAAATTTAGAGATATATATATATATATATATGTCATCTCAGTGTGAATAAATCGCAAAGGCACAGATCGTTCTCTGAAAATCAGCTAAAAAGGCGACTGTTGATGCGAGAATCTTTCTCACCAATTAAACTATTATCCACTCATAACATTACTCACCAACTAATCCTTCTAATTCTGTATGTTTCAAAAACTCCCTTACAATTTCTTGATCGATTTCATCCTTGGTATGAATTACACAGAAGTCCCAAATTGATGGTTTATATGCTAAGATTTCCTCTTCTCTCCATGATTCTATCTGAAAGTGAACAATTAAAAGCAAAAGTTACTATATATGAACGTGGCTCAGTAATTTTGCATAGTGACAGTAAGTCAATGGATGATGGAACTTAGTGCCGTCTGAAACTTCCGGCGGTAAATGAAAATGTTTGCGTCAACACTAAGTTAATTTATTTCATATAACCTTTTGTCCTTCAGAACTATATATATATATATAGCGGATGAATTTCACAATTAAACATGTGAAATGAATGAATGATGCAAACCCACAAGGAAAAAGAAAAAATTATATATATATATATATATATATATATATATATATATATATATATATATATATATATATATATACACATGAAAATTATTTCATGAAAGTAACACGTGAAAAATATTTGATGAACAAAACCACGAAGGAAAGGAAAAGCACCACTCTGTGTTTCCTTTCCTTCGTGGTTTTATTCGTCATATATATACATATATATATGGTGTTCTAAAATTACCTAGTAAACTTTTGTATGAACGCGATATGTTGACAAAAATTATGCGATATTTAACAGTTTTATTTCAAATATAGCAACAATAAGAAAAGCAACAATAATTGTTTATTTTAGGTGTTCAAAGTGTCTTCCTTCAAATTGAACACATTGTTCACAACGTCCGACTACTGATCAACAGACATATAAAACGTTACTAGGTAATTTTAGAACACCCTGTATATATAAATTGGTGTTTTTACAGAGATTGTTTATAGATTAAGTTCTAGATAAAAAGTAAATGTTTGTGTTTTTCAAAGCACCACTCCACCCATACAGCCATTGTCCCTACTATATATAGGAAATTTCTGTGTGTGTGTATATATATATATATATATGTGGTGCAAATCTACAAGGAAAAAGAAAAATTATTCCAAGGCTTTTCGTGCATTCAGCAATACACCTCGTCAGAGAAATATATATACATATTTATCAGGGACGTGCCCAGGATTTTAGAAGGGGGTGTTTCCATAATTGAACCTTCGTGACGTCCATGGTTTTCAAAAACACTTATTTGTGTTGGCCTCATACATAATATGACCTAAACACTCCAACTGAATGTTGACCTGAAGCAGGCAACCTGGATAATAATAATAATAATAATACTTAATTTATTAATTTAGGATCTTAGGGGGTGTTTCCGGGCAACCAGGAAACATCCCTGGGCACGCCACTGTGTGTGTGTGTGTGTGTGTGTGTGGTGGGGAGGAGGATCTGCAGTTTAGCAACAGTAATAGTATTTCCTAAAATTTACGATTCGATTCTTCCTGATCTGATTATTATGAAGTTTTAAAACGCAGTTTCGAAACCGTACATACAATACTTGGTATTTAGAGCCGAACCCTTTGAAGTTAATTGTATACTTATAAATTCTTTTATAAAGTATTTTCATTTCATGAAGTGATTTGCACCAAAGATTGATGCTCATATGACTGAATGTATTATGAAAATGAAATTGAGTAACTAATCGCTCTCTTAACCCTTTAACGCTCGGAGGTCTCTTCTGAGACTGTGAGACTGAATAAAATGGTCGAGCATAAACCCGAACAAAATCAGTGAAGTGCCGCTGGGCGCTGTACGGTCAACAGACGCTTCTTGAATTTATACCTTGTCATACATGGTCAAAGCGAGTTTCTTCCATAGTCTTTCGTGAGCGGAACCTTCCTCAACCTCGAAATGTAGCTGCCGATTCACGCTGTGCCATCGCATATCCTCTTCGCTTTGTTCATTTAACAAATGGTAACTGTAACTTGATGCTTCTCCGCTCGTCGTCGTACGAGTATCGCGAGAAGACTCGGAGAAGCGAGAGTTGAGGCTCGAGTCTTCGCTATTCATATTGGTCGAAGTGGTTGGTCGACTATTGTTAGTGAGCAGAGAGCGATTCGAAGATGCGTTCGAGGCAGCCAGTCTGCTATAATCCCCTTCGGAGCTCCTCAATTCGAGGCTGCTCATTTGTGTTTCCAGTGGCACAGCATCTTTTTCTAGTGCGGGCTTCATTTTAATTTCTATGATCTCAAATTTTATATTAAAAAATAATACTGTAATTACTATATAAATAAAAAACTAATATTACTAGAAACTAAAATTATGTTTTCATTAAATCATATTATCCTAAGTTAAATGTTATTCAAAACACTTCAATTCGGGGAACCAAAAGATACGACAATTAAAGATAAAACATTCAAAGTACATTTAATGGTCAGAATTCCATTCCTAAAACCCAAAGTTTCCCTACATACTGTTATTGCTAAGTATGTTTATATACACACATACGCACATTTCACAGTAATTCTTTAAAATTATTACGAAGTTTTTATTTAGGTTTCTAAGAATAGTTCGCTGACTTGTCTCACTTCAGAAGGACACTTCATCACACTAAACACTTAAACAATCAGAGTAAATCATCAAAGTCTGTTTGTTTCGTACGATTCCAAAGTCGGACTGACTCTCAGTTATTCCCCGACACACTGAGAGATTTCCATAATAGTTTTGCCCTTCAGTGACAATAAAAAACTATCCGCTTTTACGAAGACAGGAATCCCCGACACAATCAGAAGATTTCCAAAATAATAGTTTTGTCCTTCAGTGACAATAGAAAACTATCCGCTTTTACGAAAACAGGAAATATACTTAAAATTCAGCATACAGAAATATAATTGAATAAGAATCCTCTCTCTCTCTCTCTCTCTCTCTCTCTCTCTCTCTCTCTATATATATATATATATATATATATATATATATATATTATATATATATATATATATAGAGGCGGGGCTACCAGCTTGACCTCCGTGTGAAGAGAGACCAACGCACGAAACAACATAAGGTTCATAAGGTAATATATATGCGGCGAACTCCATGGTTTTGGTTCAGTGTTGAGATACAGTATTTCACGCAGAAAAATGAAAGCAGGAGTAGCGACGTTTCGCTCCAATCACTGGAGCATTCTCATGCTTTATTAAGCAAAAAAACAGAGACAATCTTTTATATATCATTAAAAAGGTTTAAAAAGTGGGAAAGGAGAGGGGGAGCCAGAAGTTGGGAGTGGTCTCGGATAAGGAGGTTACAAAGACTAACAAATGGTTGATACAGGGAGCGCAGGTGTGAGTATAAAAATGTTTTAAGAAAATAAAAAGAATTAACATCATGTTAGGTTACAAAGATTCATTAAACTATGCAACAGAAAACTAAATAAAATTAAATTAAATAAATGAATACGGTGGGAAGGGAGGTAGGTATGTACAATTCGCTGTTTGGATTTATCAATAATGTTTTTGTTTATTGAAGAGTAAATTAAATAGTTATATATGATATTTTCCTGTCTGCCCGTTGGAGTTTTTTGTGTGTTGTATAAGGGCTGATTCGTAGAGAAGCCTCGTTGGGTAATGCGGTGCGTAGAGGATGACGTGGCCCTCCTTGAAGTTAATTTGATGTCCTTTGTTTCTGTTGTGGTTGTAGATGGCGTTTGAAGCGTTGCCGGTGCGGATCGTTTGCTCGTGGTCCGTTATCCTCTTGTTTAACGTGTTTCCAGTTTCTCCGATGTAGCAGTTTTCACAACCGCATTTTATTTAGCTCTCTCTTGTATCGTTTAATGAATCTTTGTAACCTTCTATGATGTTAATTCTTTTTATTATCTTAAAAATTTTTTATACTCACACCTGAGCTACTTATATTAACCATTTGTTAATCTTTGTAACCTTATCTGAGACCACCCCCAACTTCCGGCTCCCCCTCTCCCTTCCCACTTTTTAAACCTTTTTAATAGTATATAAAAGATTCTGTTTTTTCGGTTAATAAAGCTTGAGAATACTCCAGTGATTGGGGCGAAACGTCGCTACGCCTACTTTAATTATATATATATATATATATATATATATATATATATATATATATATTATATATATATATATATATATATATATATATTCATTGCGCGGAATGTTCTCCTTACAAGTGTCGTTCTTTACGTTATATATATATAATATATATATATATATATATATATATATATATATACACACATTATAACTGCAAACACCAGTATAATTAACGTAAAGAACGACGCTTTTGTATAGGAGAATATCCGCGCAAGATGAGAGCGAAAAAACGAAACATGAAAAAATGAGGTAACCACCCGGGAATCGAACCCGGGATCTTCCGATTGCCGGTCAGATATGATAACCATTACACCACGGGCCTCACCCAATCAAATGCCGTAATTCCTCTACATGTGCGCAGAAACCAATGCCCCAAAGGGTCACCTGTCGCATGCCGTAACATTATATACATTATAACTGCAAACACGCAGTATAATTAACGTAAAGAACGACGCTTTTGTATAGGAGAATATACCGCGCAAGATGAGAGCAATCGGAAGATCCCGGGTTCGATTCCCGGGTGGTTACCTCATTTTTTTATTTGTTTCGTTCTTTCGCTCTCATCTTGCGCGGAATATTCTCCTATACAAAGCGTCGTTCTTTACGTTAATTATACTGCGTGTTTGCAGTTATAATGTATATAATGTTACGGCATGCGGAGGTGCCCCTTTGGGGCATTGGTTTCTGCGCGCATGTAGAGGAATTACGGCATTTGATTGGGTGAGGCCCGTGGTGTAATGGTTATCATATCTGACCGGCAATCGGAAGATCCCGGGTTCGATTCCCGGGTGGTTACCTCATTTTTCATTTGTTTCGTTCTTTCGCTCTCATCTTGCGCGGAATATTCTCCTATACAAAAGCGTCGTTCTTTACGTTATATTATATATATATATATATATATATATATATATATGTATATGAAAAATTATTTCACGAAAGTGACACGTGAAAAGTATTTATGATGAATAAAACCACGAAGGAAAAAGAAACACAAAGGGGTGCTCAAGCGCTTTCGTCTAATGACATCCTCAGGATGTCATTAGACGAAAGCGCTTGAGCACCCCTTTGTGTTTCTTTTTTCCTTCGTGGTTTTATTCATCATATATGTGTATATATATATATACATATATATATATATATGTATATATATATATATACAGGGTGGGGCATAAGTAGGGTTGCCAACTCCATGAAGTTTGAAAAAAGGACAAGAACATCAATTCCAATATACTGTCTACAAGGTTAGGGAAAGAAGTAAAATTTATTTATAATTTATTACAATTTATACTGCATGCTTTTTTATTGCATATTTTCTTAAAGTAAATATTTTTATTGATATACAGATATTGACCCATTGAGTCATGCATTGACAAAATTTATGGTAACTATTTATTTTTAAATTTATTTATACTTTTCCGCTACACGGAATGTTAACATTTAAGTGAAGAAATTAATTTATAAAATGTTACTCGACTTAAGACTTTATAATTATTTCCTTTTAAACAAAAGTTTTGTTATAAAACTGTTGTTTGGAACAAGATTGTTATCAGAAAAGGACAAATGGCGTCCTTTCCGAACTCAAGAAAGGACAAGGACAAAAATCTACAAAAAAGGACTGTCCTTTTCAAAAGGACAGATGGTGTTGTAGGTCCTTATTTCTTTGACTGCACTATTAATGCCGTCAATTATCTGGAAATGTTACAGAACACGGTATTGCCTACATTTAGAAACCATCATAATTTTGAAAACATAATATGGCAACAAGATGGTGCTCTACTATGATACATTTCGGACGAAATGTTCGTGCATTTTTAAACGATAATTTTTCAGAATGGATAGAACGTCGTGGGATAGTCGAATGGCCTTCTCGGTCACCGGACATAACACCATGTGATTATTCAATGTGGGGTATAACTGTAGTGATTTGTTTATTAAAGGGCCCATTCCTTCATTTATAATTCATTATTTACTTTACTTTCTATTCAATTTCTCTATCTTTCATCATTCTCTCTACACTCGCTTCGCTGTACTTATAAATACGGTTAGACGTGGCCGTGGGCGCCAATTTAATTTGAACAAGGCGAGGAAGACGGGGGCTAATTATACACTTCATTAACACTTTACTGACTTTTATTTATACCGAAACATTTTCAGATAAACTGAGTAATGCGAGGGGGGAATTAACGTTAGCATTTTAGTCGGAGAGAGAGACAAAAGAATATTCTAAATTTACAAAAACATCGTAATACAAAAAAAAACACCGTATTAGAACAAAGGCATTTCTACTCAGCCTCTCGCCTGGGCCGATTCTTAGTGTTGCCAACTTGTATTTCTATAATTTTAATTTCACAACCATTTTTAATTTCTTATTTAATAAAACTTAATTGAACATTATTAAATTCTTATAAACAAACATTTAATTCTTAATTAGACATTACTACACTCGCATCACCCCCTTGAAAATAAGTTTTACACTAGGAAAACTTATTAATATCTTTTAACAAATTCATTTTTTCATTCAACAAATTAATTTATTTTGCAGTTTTTTTTTTTTCCTTTAACAAGTTCAAAGTTGAATAGAGAAGAAATCATTTGAATGACAAATTCCACACATCAGATATTTTGTATCATTTTATAAAAATTGAAAAAAACAAAACTATAATTTTCACAAAATTTGCATAAAACTAACATTTCACACTAATAATAATCAATTTACAATCTGTAACGCATCTTTTACGTGAAAAATAACGGGTAATTTTCTGAACACTGGTTACACAAATTTCAAGTTCACAATCTATTCCAGCGATTCTCATCAAAGATCGCTTTATATTCGAAACAATTATTTATACAGTTGCATAGTTACTATCACGTCAACATAGAAAGAAAACGTTTATGTAAAATATTGACCAAAGAGCACATACTATTTCACGAAATACAAAACAAATATGGGCAATAATTATAATTGCACCCTTTCACTTATAATTTCATTACATAATAATCAGTACATTAATAGCTGGACGTTGTTTAGATCACAATCCGCAGTTAACAACGGACTTCTTCAATTTTCAATCGCAGCTCTCCTGCTCACTTCGCTAGAATGCAAGGGATTGCATCATCATGCAACAGGTCAGCACGCTTGAGGTTGGTTCCGCTCTCTCTCCAAATGGCGAAAAAAAAAAAAACCAAGAGACGTCCAATTCTAAGAGGATCAGGGGTGGAGATATACTGAAAGTGGAACCACGCGCCAGAATTGGACGGAATTTGTAATTCTAGAAGTCGACGAAGAAATTCGCCCCTCTCATCTCGACTTTTGTCGGTGAACGCTGCTCTTTCTATGTCCAGCTGGAAGACTCTCTTACTGGCAATAATCAAACGATCACTTCGCCGTAGGCGGTTTCTCAACGAACCTAATGTATGTCTGTATGGCCAGGAAAGCCTGAGACACTCGTTCAAACTCTCGTGGTTTGCCTACCGAGTGCTAAAACACATATTTAGCGAAGCATCGAGCAGCGTGACCAGCGACTGCCCGAAAAATACAGTAGACCATCTTCGACCGAAACTGTCCTGCGTCAAGTCCCTGCGCATTCGGTTTCTCTTCTCTCACTCTTCTCTCTCATCTCTTCTCATCGGTGATCGATCACCTAAATTGGGTCAACTAAACTCAATGGATAGAATTCGGATCTAACGTAGTTGCTTCCAAATCGAGGCTCTCGAAATTTTGACAAAAAAATATCAAACTTTGTACTGCTACTGATTATCACTTTTTCATATTTAATTTATCGAATTTTCTCGACACTTCACTTCGAAATAATAACTATAATTTGCTCTGGCCAACTAAACGGAAAAATATGACAGCTCTCTCAAAATTTTGCAAAAATTTAATCGCGCCTAGCTACCAATAAGATCACTTATGGCAGTTACATTGAGAAGATAATAAAAAAAGTCAAATGCAACGAAACAATACTGCACAGTAGAAATATAAAAGCGCCCCTACATAGTAACCGTTATTATAATTAAAAAAAATATTATTATCCAAACTACCTTCAGAAATCACACCGATACATTTAAATACAAAAGACAAAAATGAAACCCAGAAACTTCATGTCATCAATTCTCGAAAATCATGAATATTGGCAAACTAAAAGGATTCATCTCCGATTAACACTCAAGCTAAAGTTTCAATTGCACGAGTAAATCCAAATGAAGTTTAAAAAATAACAATTTTCCAAAACAGTCATTAAATAAAAAAACTTAAATATTAATACTGAAAACTGACTTAATATATTAATTCCAACCTGCAACGCTAAATTTCATAGGAAGAAAACTCGTAATTCACAAATTACATCCGAGAGACAACTCTCTCCTTCAACACAAAACCCAGTATGGTTTATAAATCACAAGAATTCCAGTAATTTATCGTTTCCAAGTGAAACTACAAATTTACATCGTTATTCTAAATAAGAACATATATTATGAACCCAAAACTTACAGCGCACCTACTACGTAAACAAAAATTAAAAGAAATCATTGCATAATGAAGAGTGTTCGCTTTGTGTTGTAAACGAGCCTCTATAAAAATATACCTAACCAAATTAAACTGCAGTACATCCGGAAATAATTTTGTAATATTTTCTATGCAAACGCGCGGACATAAAAAAAAAAAATTCATTTTTAATACCCAAAATAAAATGTTAAACAAAAAACACTCCTTAACACAATAAAATCTAATTTCAGAATAAAAAAAAAATTAAACAGCCTAACCATACAAAATATCAATCGGAATTGTCCTGAAAACGAAAGAAAGAAAAAATAGACAGCAACAATTAGCCCACCTATAAAAATATAAAAATTAATGAATATATAAAAAAATAAAAACCGTTAATTCATCAAAAGAATTTGCAGAAACAATTCCTGTATTTCAATTAAACAAATTTTTATCTTTTTTTTAACAAATTTAGCTTACTTTGAAGTCTCTCTCAATTTATATACGACAAAAGCATAATAAACTTAAATAGTCCGAAGCAACCCAGTATAAATTAGTGTCTTTAACGATTATTTTTTGGCTTTAAACCTAAAAGTAACTTAAAATTATAAAGCGAACTAAAACTACAAAGCGATCCTTAAAAGTATACACATATGATGTTCATGTGTCATCTGTAAATCCTTTATTTACATCCAGTCAAAGAATAATCTTAAAAACTACCTTCTAAATATTGGAAAATTTTGTTACTTGTTTACACTTTTACAATTCGCTACTATATACCTATAATATATACACCTAGAAATGCGTTACATATACGCTCAAACCTTTTAAACCTTACCGGATAAAAATGCGTGTCACAATGTCACTACAACTAAAATAATTTAATTCATACGAGTAAGTGTAAAATTTATTTACTAATCATTATTATTATTATTATCATCACAATTATTACTAATTCCGAAAATGTATCATAAACACAAAAAAAAAGATTTTAAACACAAAATAGGCAGGCTGTAGATAGGAGTAATAAAAGTTGAAGGAACGAAAAAAAAATGAGTCATCGGACAGCAATTGCCAATTTTGAAATCTCTCTCCGATTGAACGAAACGAAATCTAAAGAAAACGGACTGAGGAAAGAATCAACGCGAAGAAAAGAGAAAACAAACGACTCTAATTTCGACTCTAATTTTTGACTCCACATTATAACGGCCTCGACAAGACAATTCGGAGAAATTTGAGTCGGAGCGGATTGGAACCATTTTGACCTTGAAAATTACGAAAAAGCGCGCTATGAGAGGAAGTTTTGAAAATGATGGGCGCCATTTTGAAATACAATTACAATGATTTGTTAAGGAATGGGAATCGAAATTTGCTTGCAAATGGGTTAACACAATGCATCTTACTATTTAAATAATCGAAATAGAATAGCTATCAATTTTATAACTACTATAAAACGGTTAGCAATGAAATATAGCCGAAACATAAGGCGCGTACAGAAGACGTGGAAATACCCGTATTTGAATTGGGCCACCCCTTGCCACCAAATAATGTAGTGATTTGTTTATTAAAGGGCCCATTCCTTCATTTATAATTCATTATTTACTTTACTTTCTATTCAATTTCTTTATCTTTCATCATTCTCTCTACACTCGCTTCGCTGTACTTTATAAATACAGGTAGACGTGGCCGTGGACGCCATTTTAATTTGAACGACGCGAGGAAGACGGGGGTTAATTATACACTTCATTAACACTTTACTGACTTTTATTTATACCGAAACATTTTCAGATAAACGGGGTAATGCGAGGGGAGAATTAACGGTAGCATTTTAGTCGGAGAGAGACGCAAAAGAATATTCTGAATTTACAAAAACATCGTAATACCAAAAAACACCTTGCCGTCCGATCACTGACGAGCATTTTTACCCAGCCTCAATATATTTTTAATTTCACAACCATTTTTAATTTCTTATTTAATGAAACTTAATTGAACATTATTAAAATCTTATAAACAAACATTTAATTCTTAATTAGACATTACTACATAACACAGGCCTCCGAATGAGAACTTTGTAAGAGTTGTTTTGTTACTAACAACTGATTTTATATAATTCAACTACGCTGATTTCGAATAAGGTGTCCATTTTTTTTTCTATCACGTAAGGATTTTTTGCAAACTGGAAGGGAAAAACAACATAAATAAATATTATTTATTCCAATTTACATTAGCTACCTATTTCGCTTTATTATACTAATTACAAATGCAAACAACTTTAGAAAGAAAGAAGACTATTAACGTCAACTACATATTCATCTTTATTTGTCCTGAGTTTTCTTGTGAAATCTATGCCTTTTAGTCTCGAATGTACGGGCTGTTCCTTTTCTTTTATGTAATAATTCTGGAGTAATCCATTTCAACATCCAGCAGTAATCAGCCATCATGCTGATGTCCCACCTTCCCTGATATCTCTTCTCCATTTCTTTGATGTCTTGGTGAAACTGTTCTCCTTGTACTTTGCTGAGTGCTCCGAGATTCTCAGGAAAGTAATCCAAGTGTGAAAGTAAGAAATGTAATTTTAAACTCGTATTACAACCCAACTCTTTGAACTTATTTAGCATGTTCACAATATTTCGGTAATTTGGGTCCTTGTTGTTCCACAAAAATTTGCTGATAACATCCTTAAAAGCAATCCACGCTTCTTTTTCAAGATTGTTCATTGTTCTTTCAAAGTGTTCATCCAAAGTCAGTTTTCTAATCTGGGGACCAACGAAAATTCCTTCTTTCAATTTTGCTTCCGAAAGAGTTGAGAATTTACCACACAGATACTTAAAACAATCTCCATCTTCATCCAAGGCCTTAACAAATTGCTTCATCAAGCCCAATTTTATGTGAAGCAGAGGTAAAAAGACTTCGTGTCAACCAAACTTTCACGTTGAATATTTTTAGAACCAGGTGTCAGGTTGACTCTGCGTGGCCATTCCTTTTCTATCCAGTGCTGAGTTCTTGCTCGGCTATCCCATTCACACATGAAACATGGAAACTTTGTATAACCTGGTTGTTTTTTAACAACATACAAATCATTTTTAAGTCTCCACAAAGTAGCCAACCGTGTTCTTTGTATTTAACCTTAGCTAGAAGAAGCTCATGATTTTCGTACGTTTCCTTCAAGTGAACCGAATGAGCTATAAGAACGGATGCATACAAGTTACCGTTGTAAAGGAGGACGCCTTTTAGACTTTTTTCGGATGAATCAATAAAAAGTCTCCACTCATTTGGGTCATAGACTGCAGCGCCTAGCTTAAGTATTAGTTCCGAAACATTGTTGCAATATACCAGTGAATTTTCTTGAGAAAAATATTGGATGAATTCTTTTTCTCGATTTCTGTACCAGTAAAATGACGTCCCGGGAGAAAACAAGTTCTTTGCACGAAGTCTGGATCCCAAAATCTCTGAAGAATCCTTCGGGAAACATAAATCTCTTACCAAATCATTAAGTTTACTTTGTGTAAACAATTGGAGTTCACCAGATGTTTCGGTTTGAAAACAATCAATATCATCGCTTCCATCGTCATCAGGCACCGAATCAGATGAAGTTATCTCAAGAGTATTTGGTTTAGTAGGCACAGGTATACCAGGTCCATGAGCAACAGGTCTTATAGCAGACTGAAAGTTTGGATAAGAAATTTCCTTTTTATTTTTAGTATTGTAGCCTTGCACGTTACATGAACAAAAATAGCAGTCATTGCTGTGATTTCTAGGCTCGGGCCAGATCAGTGGAATCCCAAAAGGGAAATAATCCTTTTTACCTTTACTCCACAGTCTAAGTTGTTCAACTCAAACACTGCAAACTTTGTGGAGCCCATGATTTGTCTTGATCCCCAAGTTTCATTTCGAAGTACGCATAGTATGCTTTCTTGACGAAGTCTGTAATATCTCGCCTTTGTTTTTTCACAGTAAATTTTCCACAAATATAACAAAATGTTTGGGCTGTTTACACACCCTCTGGTTGCCATAGCGACAAATAAACAAATTTCAAAAGAGAAATATAGTCACCGCGCACCTTTGAATAATAAAGAACTATAACCTCGCACGCACTAGACAGCCTGACTCATCTCGTGGCTTGGGAATCACTTATATACTAGCGGTGCGTTTCTCGAATGTTCTAGAAGACGCTATGATATCACCTCTGATCTGGAAGTATTTATAGGCAGTAGTTTTTAATCAAAATTTAATTGAGTCAATTTTAATGAAAATTTCTTACATATGTAATATGACATTTTGTGAAAAATCTGTACGTGATGGCGAAAAATTAATATTATTTTCGGAATCAGCGTGCAAAAATTACTATATATGTGATAAAATATTTCGGACAACAAAACCATCGCAGGCCTGTGTGATGAAAGATAGAGTTTACGGCCAGAAACCTCTGGACTTCGATCACATGAAGACTTTCATACGCCAAGAGTTCGAGACGTTGAATAATTACAAAAAACTTTGCCTCGCTATTTGTTGTTCAGTGGTTCAAAGATGCAACACGTGTGTAGCGGGCAGACAAAGGAATTCCTTTCCCTGCCATTCTCAAACATCTTAGAATCATCGGAATCCAAAAACACACGTAGTTCGTCAAGGAGAGAGAAACAACAGGACGCTTGGAGGCGTCTCAAAAGGCCGCGAAAACTTAGCGTCCTACGAGTCTATAAAAGGCGGAGTCCACTGAAACTCTACCTCACACCTCAGCTACGAGTCAGCTCACAACTCACTCCTCTCTCCGCACTCTTCACTTCTCGTTTGGTCGTCACGTCTCACTCTCAGCCTTCGTCAGCAGCAACACTCGTCAAGCCACCCGCTCTCCGGCTTTGCCGGGAAGCGGCCTGCTGTTCCTTCAAGGTTCCGGTCAGTCTACACGAAGTCTATCATCAAGTAAAGCCTTCTACAGTCCGCCTGCAGAAGCAATCCTTCGAAACCCAGCGCCGTTCGACCTCAGTCCCTCAAGCAACACCTCAACAATACACGAAGCGAATCAACACTTGAGGCGACATCATTCTGACCCTGGTTTAACTCATCCTTCACCTCAAGTCGATCGGCGCCCGTTCAACAAATTTTCATTAGGCTCCCGCTATCCACTTCAAGGTCATCCTCGCCAGGCGAAACGCAGTACGGTCAACTTCATCTCGGGCCTACAGTCTACAAGTATCTCTTCTATCTCCAGAGATATTCAGCATTTCGGTAAGCCTACCCTCTTTGCCTCGTCTTAAGCAATTCACGCAAAGCCTACGCAGTGTAACCACAGCGTCGTGATTAGGCTATACCGAAAGTGTCTCCATAATCGTTCCAACTAACTTTCTCGTTAAAACTGCAGTAGGCCTATTTGCAAGTGTCATTCCAATACCGTAATTTTGTAATCACCCTGTTATTGTGATCATCGTACAATTTAGTGATCATGCATCCTACTGTTTGTGTGTTCTTTTAGGCATTTCATTCTTGGCGGCCTAATCCATTTACTGTGCCAACCGTACGCGCATTATTTCAGCTGTCGATAGGTTTTTCATTATGTATTCTGTGTTCCATGTCGCATATCTTATTAGCCTATTACATAAGCCATTTACAGTACCTACCGTACATGCATAATTTGTTATCAACAGGCTTCATATTTCATGCTGAGTTCCATATGTGCATAACTCATTAGCCTATACAAAATTACTTAACAATTAAGCTGTATAACCATTTCCTTATTTGCTAATACTCAGTCATCTTTAGCATAATATAAATGCCGTTATATAATTGTTAATCATCGTAAATACCTTCAGTGCAATGTTAATCACTATAACTACCGTTATTACATTGTTATTCACTGTGAACAAATAACTGATTTATTTTCTTAATTTAACACAAAACAACAAGGTGATTTTTCTAACTTTATTAATATTGTTTGCTTGGGTGTAATCCAAGCTGGTAACCTCTAATTATCCATATTTCATTCACTAATTATAGTAAGCCTACTCCATTAGCTACATCGAACCGATTAATACTAGGCTTACTATGTGTATTTAACATGATGGAGGACACTTTGAACAATTTCTGTAATAAATAATAAATATTATTTTTCACAAGGTAATTTCATTATTCTGGGTAAAGCGACTTATGCCGCACCCTATATATATATATATATATATATATATATATATATATATATATATATGGGATGAATTTCACAATTAAACACGAAATGAATGAATGATGCAAACCCACAAGGAAAAAGAAAAATGATTCCAAGGCTTTTCATATATTCAGAAGTACACCTCGTTCCAAAGTTGGATCCTATCTGCTTTGCAGATAGCTGGTGAGGGGAGCTATATTTTTGGGGTCTCTTTGTGAGTGACCCGTTGCCCACGTCGGGCTAACATCATGAAAAAGAAAAAACTATAGTGTTTGTCATTTACCATTGCTTATTCGGACTATAGTGGATTTAGTTTTCCCTGAAGAGTTCCTTGTTCCATGCCACGGTCTGTGTGTATCATATATATAATATATATATATATATATATATATATATATATATATATAATCATGCGGGTTGCTTCTGCAAAGCTTCAATTTAATATTTAGGAGAAATCCAATGACAAGGAAGAATGTAAATGCCATGAAAAGTCTTCTTTAATGCGCAACGTTTCGAGCAATACGCTCATCTTCAGGCTAAATAATAATATGAAATTAAAATCAATAAATAAATGAAACACAAGACAAAATAATTTCTATAAAACCTATTCATTAAAAGCAAAATTTAAAAAGACTAAAAGAAGAGGGTTAAATTCAAAGTTATAAAAATTTACATATAAAATTACAAGAAATTTAAAAAGCTATTTTTAAATTACATATGTAAATTTGAAATTAGTACAATGGAATAATTAACACTACTAACCCTTCATTGCTGGTTCCGAGGCACAAGTAATTTGAAACAAAACAAAGGGAACAATACTATGGGTTGGGTGGTTGGAGAGTTATAAGTTGGGGAGGGGGAATTATAAAAAATTTAGAGGGACAGCTGAGGAATCAACGTTTAGAGAAGGGGTCAATGTTTTAATATAAAGAGATTCCAAAATTCTGAGTTGGGACAAGAATTACAACCGAGAATTTTAAAATTATCTAAAGTGACATCAGTTTTACATTTAATACTATGTTCCCGGATACTAGAGGCTTCTTTTTTATTTAAAATTTTACCTGTTCGGCAACTTATTCCCATATGCGAATAAAATCTAGCCCTGAGAGCGCGCACGGTGCTGCCAATATAAGTACCAAGGAGACACCTTGGGCAGGTAAATAAATATACAACACCGCTACGCAACGAATCAGGAGTTCGATCCTTCGCTGAGAAAAAGCTACCTAAAGACGTTTTATTAATAAATATAATGCGAAAATCAGTGATAAAATTTTTTTTTAACAACTTGGTAAATTTAAGTTTAAATTCTTTATTCATGGGACCCATTTCAGGTACCAAGAAATATTTTATATCTTTAGGCACTGAAATACAGGGAAGTTGAGGGCTATAAACATTATTTAAGAAAGATCTTATTAGTTTATCTACATATTGAACAGGAAAACTATTATTGGTAAAATATGATCTTAAATTATTAAATTCATCGTTAAGTAAGGTAAAACTAGAAGTCAAATTATATCCTCTGAACAAGAGTTTTAATACACGACATCTTATAGTTAAAATCAGTAAAACTAAAAAAATTCATGCCCAAACCGGTAAAAGTGGGTTTCCTGTAAACTGATGTAGTAATAGAATCACCTTTTTTCGAAATTAAAAGATCTAAAAAGGGAAGGGAGCCATTTTCCTCAGTTTCCATTGTATAAGTTATATTGGGGTGCAGAGAATTTAAGTTAAAAAATTGTTGCGCTTGTACAGCATTATCAAAAACAGCTATCGAGTCATCAACGAAGCGTCGGTAAAAAATTGGTTTACAATGGGTGGGAGATTGTTTAAAAATTACACTTTCTAAACGAGTCATAAAAAAATCAGCTGATAAAGGTCCGACGGGTGATCCCATCCCAACACCGTCAATTTGTTGGTAAACCTTATTATTGAAAGTAAAATAACATTGCTTAAAAACCAGTTCTAAAAGTTCCTTAAAATAAGACCATGAAAAACCATGAAAACTATCAACAGAGCTAAAAACCCTATCTAAAATAATGGCAATAGTTTCTGATACAGGTACGTTCGTGAAAAGCGACTTTACATCAAAACTGCCAAAAAACGTTTTTGAACCGAAATTCTCACTAAGATGATCTTTTTGAAATTCATAAGTTATTTATAGTATACGCATTTTTCGCAAAAGGTGACAAGAGACCAACAACAAATTTTGCCAATTGAAAGGTAGGTAAGTTATACGAAGCTAAAATAGGACGGAGGTGTGTTCCAACTTTATGGATTTTAGGCAAACAGTATAATTGAGCAAGATCAGAACCAGATACGAACAACAGAGTAAGTATCGTTTTTTATTATCTTTAAAGACTTTAATCGTGACAAAAATCTATTAACTTTGTCTTCCAACCTTAAAAGGACTTTATTGACGGGTTCAAGAATTTGTTTGAATTTGCTAACATCACTTAGGATTTCATTAGTTTTATTTATGTAATCAGATTTGTTCAAAATAACAACTCCGTTACCCTTGTCCGGTCTAGTCACGACAATCTCCTGGTTCTTTGCCAAATTCTTAATAACCTGTAAGTCACTCTTCTTAAATATGAAAGATTTAAATTTAAGGTTTCTAAGTTTGTGAAAAAATTCATGAGTTAAATTAGCAAACTGACATTTAAAATTATTAAAATCACCAACATGGGGAACATTTTTCAAGCCATTAAAAAATTTTTCAAAGTAAAGAAAAAACGAAGGCTTATATATTTGAAATAACGGAAGCTTAAATTGCAAGCCAAGTGAGAGTAAAAACTTTCCCGAGGGGAGAGGGTGTAACTATAAAAATTCGAAATTACTTTATCAGAATTGAAAAAATTAGGTGAATTCAGGCCCAGGGCCTTTAACTTACGTTCATGAGTTTCAGAAATGGTAGAATGAAACTTTTCAAGATCACGTTGTACAAGAGAAATTATTAATAAATAATCCAACAACGAAAGGATATTTTTAAGAGTAATTATATGATGCTCAAGCGACTTATTATGCGAGTCTGAAATTTTGATTTTATAATTAATTTCATTATTTAATAAATATTCCAGAGAAGATTGATAAAATTCAGAGTCATAGATTTTCTCGATAAAGTTTGAAGTAAACGAATTTCGGGAAAACCCTGCAGTTACGACACATTTCAAGAAAATAACAGTCGAGTTTAGACTTGAGAAGCTTTCGTGAAGTCTTCCAAACATGGCGATAAACCCTAAGTCCATCTTGTCCATACCTTGAGTATATATAATCATGCGGGTTGCTTCTACAAAGCTTCAATTTAATATTTAGGAGAAATCCAATGACAAGGAGGAATGTAAATGCCATGAAAAGTCTTCTTTAATGCGCAACGTTTCGAGCAATACGCTCATCTTCAGGCTAAATAATAACAATATGAAATTAAAATCAATAAATAAATGAAACAAGACAAAATAATTTCTATAAAACCTATTCATTAAAAGCAAAATTTAAAAAGACTAAAAGAAGAGGGTTAAATTCAAAGTTATAAAAATTTACATATAAAATTACAAGAAATTTAAAAAGCTATTTTCAAATTACATATAGTAAACTTGAAATTAGTACAATGGAATAATTAACACTACTAACCCTTCATTGCTGGTTCCGAGGCACAAGTAATTTAAGACAAAACAAAGGGAACAATACTATGGGTTGGGTGGTTGGAGAGTTATAAGTTGGGGAGGGGGAATTATAAAAAATTTAGAATTTTGGAATCTCTTTATATTAAAACATTGACCCCTTCTCTAAACGTTGATTCCTCAGCTGTCCCTCTAAATTTTTTATAATTCCCCCTCCCCAACTTATAACTCTCCAACCACCCAACCCATAGTATTGTTCCCTTTGTTTTGTTTTAAATTACTTGTGCCTCGGAACCAGCAATGAAGGGTTAGTAGTGTTAATTATTCCATTGTACTAATTTCAAATTTACTATATGTAATTTAAAAATAGCTTTTTAAATTTCTTGTAATTTTATATGTAAATTTTTATAACTTTGAATTTAACCCTCTTCTTTTAGTCTTTTTAAATTTTGCTTTTAATGAATAGGTTTTATAGAAATTATTTTGTCTCGTGTTTCATTTATTTATTGATTTTAGTTTCATATTGTTATTATTTAGCCTGAAGATGAGCGTATTGCTCGAAACGTTGCGCATTAAAGAAGACTTTTCATGGCATTTACATTCCTCCTTGTCATTGGATTTCTCCTAAATATTAAATTGAAGCTTTGCAGAAGCAACCCGCATGATTATATATACTCAAGGTATGGACAAGATGGACTTAGGGTTTATCGCCATGTTTGGAAGACTTCACGAAAGCTTCTCAAGTCTAAACTCGACTGTTATTTTCTTGAAATGTGTCGTACCTGCAGGGTTTTCCCGAAATTCGTTTACTTCAAACTTTATCGAGAAAATCTATGACTCTGAATTTTATCAATCTTCTCTGGAATATTTATTAAATAATGAAATTAATTATAAAATCAAAATTTCAGACTCGCATAATAAGTCGCTTGAGCATCATATAATTACTCTTAAAAATATCCTTTCGTTGTTGGATTATTTATTAATAATTTCTCTTGTACAACGTGATCTTGAAGTTTCATTCTACCATTTCTGAAACTCATGAACGTAAGTTAAAGGCCCTGGGCCTGAATTCACCTAATTTTTTCAATTCTGATAAAGTAATTTCGAATTTTTCTAGTTACACCCTCTCCCCTCGGGAAAAGTTTTTACTCTCACTTGGCTTGCAATTTAAGCTTCCGTTATTTCAAATATATAAGCCTTCGTTTTTTTCTTTACTTTGAAAATTTTTTTAATGGCTTGAAAAATGTTCCCCATGTTGGTGATTTTAATAATTTTAAATGTCAGTTTGCTAATTTAACTCATGAATTTTTTCACAAACTTAGAAACCTTAAATTTAAATCTTTCATATTTAAGAAGAGTGACTTACAGGTTATTAAGAATTTGGCAAAGAACCAGGAGATTGTCGTGACTAGACCGGACAAGGGTAACGGAGTTGTTATTTTGAACAAATCTGATTACATAAATAAAACTAATGAAATCCTAAGTGATGTTAGCAAATTCAAACAAATTCTTGAACCCGTCAATAAAGTCCTTTTAAGGTTGGAAGACAAAGTTAATAGATTTTGTCACGATTAAAGTCTTTAAAGATAATAAAAAACGATACTTACTCTCAGTTGTTCGTATCTGGTTCTGATCTTGCTCAATTATACTGTTTGCCTAAAATCCATAAAGTTGGAACACCTCTCCGTCCTATTTTAGCTTCGTATAACTTACCTACCTTTCAATTGGCAAATTTGTTGTTGGTCTCTTGTCACCTTTTGCGAAAAATGCGTATACTATAAATAACTCTTATGAATTTCAAAAAGATCTTCTTAGTGAGAATTTCGGTTCAAAAAGTTTTTTGGCAGTTTTGATGTAAAGTCGCTTTTCACGAACGTACCTGTATCAGAAACTATTGCCATTATTTTAGATAGGGTTTTTAGCTCTGTTGATAGTTTTCATGGTTTTTCATGGTCTTATTTTAAGGAACTTTTAGAACTGGTTTTTAAGCAATGTTATTTTACTTTCAATAATAAGGTTTACCAACAAATTGACGGTGTTGGGATGGGATCACCCGTCGGACCTTTATCAGATGATTTTTTTATGACTCATTTAGAAAGTGTAATTTTTAGACAATCTCCCACCCATTGTAAACCAATTTTTTACCGACGCTTCGTTGATGACTCGATAGCTGTTTTTGATAATGCTGTATAAGCGCAACAATTTTTTAACTTCTTAAATTCTCTGCACCCCAATATAACTTATTTATACAATGGAAACTGAGGAAAATGGCTCCCTTCCCTTTTTAGATCTTTTAATTTCGAAAAAAGGTGATTCTATTACTACATCAGTTTACAGGAAACCCACTTTTACCGGTTTGGGCATGAATTTTTTTAGTTTTACTGATTTTAACTATAAGATGTCGTGTATTAAAACCCTCTTGTTCAGAGGATATAATTTGACTTCTAGTTTTACTTTACTTAACGATGAATTTAATAATTTAAGATCATATTTTACCAATAATAGTTTTCCTGTTCAATATGTAGATAAACTAATAAGATCTTTCTTAAATAATGTTTATAGCCCTCAACTTCCCTGTATTTCAGTGCCTAAAGATATAAAATATTTCTTGGTACCTGAAATGGGTCCCATGAATAAAGAATTTAAACTTAAATTTACCAAGTTGTTAAAAAAATTTTTTTATCATACTGATTTTCGCATTATATTTATTAATAAAACGTCTTTAGGTAGCTTTTTCTCAGCGAAGGATCGAACTCCTGATTCGTTGCGTAGCGGTGTTGTATATTTATTTACCTGCCCAAGGTGTCTCTTTGGTACTTATATTGGCAGCACCGTGCGCTCTCTCAGGGCTAGATTTTATTCGCATATGGGAATAAGTTGCCGAACAGGTAAAATTTTAAATAAAAAAGAAGCCTCTAGTATCCGGGAACATAGTATTAAATGTAAAACTGATGTCACTTTAGATAATTTTAAAATTCTCGGTTGTAATTCTTGTCCCAACTCACTTAGAATTTTGGAATCTCTTTATATTAAAACATTGACCCCTTCTCTAAACGTTGATTCCTCAGCTGTCCCTCTAAATTTTTTATAATTCCCCCTCCCCAACTTATAACTCTCCAACCACCCAACCCATAGTATTGTTCCCTTTGTTTTGTTTCAAATTACTTGTGCCTCGGAACCAGCAATGAAGGGTTAGTAGTGTTAATTATTCCATTGTACTAATTTCAAATTTACTATATGTAATTTAAAATAGCTTTTTAAATTTCTTGTAATTTTATATGTAAATTTTTATAACTTTGAATTTAACCCTCTCTTTTAGTCTTTTTAAATTTTGCTTTTAATGAATAGGTTTTATAGAAATTATTTTGTCTTGTGTTTCATTTATTTATTGATTTTAATTTCATATTGTTATTATTTAGCCTGAAGATGAGCGTATTGCTCGAAACGTTGCGCATTAAAGAAGACTTTTCATGGCATTTACATTCCTCCTTGTCATTGGATTTCTCCTAAATATTATATATATGTATATATATATTATATATATATATATACACACGAGGTGCGATCCAAAAGTTCCCGGACTGGCAGTATGGAGCGCTAACAGGCCGTAGTACGGACTTGGGCCGCTAGATAGCGCTAAACAGCTTTATCGTGAAGCAGTGTGCCGAGTGACACGGTGATACATGCGCGCGTTTTTTTTTCACGAGCGTTTTTGTGCGTTAGTGTTAATGGTTTTATGCGATTTTTGCGAGAAGAGAAATGGCAGACTTGAAGGAGCAGCGCGTGTGCATCAAGTTTTGCTTCAAACTTGGCAAAATCGCGTTGGAAACCCACGAAATGCTTAACCCTTTAAGCCCTGAATTTTTTGTAGGGTTAAGTTATGAATGTATGTATTTGAAACGTTAGCAATTTGTACCAGTCGTCCTTAAAGGGTTAAACAAGCATTTGGTGATGACGCCATGGGCAGAAGCCAGACTTTCGAGTGGTTCTCGCGGTTCAAACGTGGGCAAACGTTGGTTGAGGATTCCGAACGTTCTGGTCGGCCCTCAACCAGCAGAACCGACGAAAATGTTGAAAAAGTGCGTCAGGCCATCCACGAGGACCGTCGGCGAACGATTAACGACATCTGCAGCATCGTTGGCCTATCGTTTGGTTCATGCCAACGCATTCTCACGGAGGAACTCAACATGAGGCGGATCACTGCCGAATTCGCTCGGTCTGTGCAGCAGTTTTTGGCCAAAAACATGGCAGTGGTCCTCTCCCCCACCTCTACTCCCCCGGCCTAGCCCCCTGTAACTTCTTCCTGTTCCCCAAGATGAAGATCCGGCTGAAGGGACGACGATTTGACGACATCGAGGAGATTTAGGCGGAATCGCACGAGGTGCTGAACAACATCCCCAAAATGGAGTTCCAGAGGTGCTTCCAGCAGTGGGAAAATCGCTGGGCCCGCTATATCAACTCCCAGGGGGACTACTTCGAAGGGGACAACAGTAATTAGAACCTAAGGTAAGCCTACATTTTTTTTGTCGGTACAGTCCAGGAACTTTTGGATCGATATATACTGTATATATAAATTTGTTACTCTGGAGTAGCTGGTACCGTATAGGGAATCGCAGTTTTTCTTCTATGCTACTCTCCGATTTCTCTTTGTAGTGGATCGGAGGATTCTGTGAAGCTGATTAAATTCGCTGAAGGTTCCCCGATTCTTCTTGTAATGTATCGGGAAATTATGGTTTCTCTATTTAAGACTAAGTTCTCTGAAGAGAGCATGGCTCGAAGGAGAAGACAAAGATTTCTTTCTTACTGTAGTTTTACTGCTAAAATATTACAAGTAATGCTCGTCTTCTAAGTTAGATCAGTCAAATTAGAATAACAATTTGAAAAATTACATGGGTTTATATACCCAAATTTTGCGGACATCATTATTATTTAATGTTGACTTGTTTGGTTTTTGTTCTCCATATGCTGCATTATTTTTGCACAATATTTGAAGATAAGGTAAATATTTTAGCTGTGGCAACGTCTAAACAGATAAGCTAGATATTTGACAATGAAGCCATATTTTTATTTTAAACCGCATATTTACAAATCTAATGTTATTATGATCTGCCGAGTTAACTAAAAATGGAAATTGAAATATGCATTTTATTATAAATTACACTTAAACATGCATATGAGCAAAAATTAAAGGCTTAAGCAAGACATGCGTTCATCTTTTATAATGAAGAGAGAATGTATACAGAAAATTAACACTGCAGAATTTAATCAGGTTTCATTATTAAGCTAAATTAAAAAATGACTAAGTAATTTAAAAAGAAACAATTCACTTATTTGGCAAAAATAGAAAGCAAATCAAAAATTTATCCAACTCGCGTCAGCGTTTATGCGATTTTGGTCTCTATGTAAAAATGAATATATGAATATAAATGTATACAAATATAAGCATTATATATGAATATAAGGATTATATAAATATAAGGATTATATAAAGATAAGAATTATATAAATACAAAGATTACACTGGGGAACAAATTTCAAATTTTTGTCTATTGAATTAGAAGTAACTGTCAAATCTAGGTAATTTGGATGCGCTGAGCACGAATTTTTACTCGGTTTTGCTCTATCAGGTCCTGATTTTGCTCAACACCCCTCCTCTTTCGTCGTATTCATAAAAAGGTTTTTTCTCAATACTCGCTGTCTTTTTGCAGTTACACATTATGCAACTAGGTTTTTTATCTAGGTATTTGTACCTATTGTTATGGTATTGTTGTTTATGTATATTTTATATGTAACACCCTAAAAATATTTTAATTTGTCATTTTTAACCCATTTTAATATTAGTAAATTAAGCTAAAAATATCATAGAATTCTAAAATTTTCTCGAGCGTTCCTGTTCTCTGTAGAGTATTCTAGAGGGACAACTAAATATATAAAGCGACTCGTTTCCAGAGTTAATCAGTCAATTCAATCAGTCAGTCAGTCAGTCAGTCAGTCAGTTGAGTTAGTTAATTAAGTTTGGGCATTAACATAATTTTGAATTGGCATATGATTTAGTGAGTAATTTTGTCATCGTGATTTAATATAGTTGATTTAATTAGACGTAATTTATATTGTTACCTACTCATCCGTGTTTCTAGTTTAATTTCATAGATTGTAAGTACCTATTTCATAATAAGTACCTATTTAAACTAATTTTTGTGTTTATATTTCAGATTTTCTTAAATTTATATGAATTAAGGGCTTTAAATACCTTTACAAATTGGCAGAACAATCAAGCAATATGTCATCAAGCACTAGAAAGTTCAAATGCAAAAACAACCCTGATTCCTTCTGTTATATATGTGGAAATTTTACACTTCCACATCAACGAGCAAATATAACTGACTTCGTAAAAAGAGCTTACTTAGCTTATTTTGGCATAAAACTGGGGGACCAAGATAAATCGTGGGCTCCACATAAAGCCTGCACTATATGCATTGAAAGACTGCGACATTGGACGAAGGGTTCGGATTCAAAAATACCTTTTGGAGTTCCGATGGTAAGTTTATGATTTCATAAAACTACGTAATTTAATCACTAGTATACTGTAACTTACCTAAATGTAATTGTAACTTAGGTACATAAACAAAAATTTACAGAAAATGTTTATAAGAATCTCAAATATTGCATAAGGTTGAAACACATTTAAATGTTTGGGTGATAACTTTTGATAAAATTCATAAAAACAAGTCTCTCGTCGCTTTTGTTAACGCTTTACAATTTTTTTTCCATATCAGGTGTGGCGAGAGCCTACTAACCACGAGACCGATTGCTACCTTTGCTTTGTCAAGACTTCGGGCTTCACTAAGAAAAATAAACATTGTATCGAGTACCCAAATTTCGACACCGCGATACGACCTGTGCTACATTCAAATGAGATCCCCATTCCAAAATTTAAGGGTCTGCCAACTCAAGAATTAGTTGAAGATGTTCCTGAAAATATTGTTATGCACTTTGAGGAGTCAGACACCGATTTTGACCCAGCGTATTTGAAAGTCAAAACGATCCGCAAAAGTTTAACCAGGCCGAGTTGAATGATCTTGTAAGGGATCTAAATTTGCCAAAAAAGGCTGCGGAAATTTTAGCTTCAAGACTTAAAGAGAAAAACTTGCTTACTTCAAACACATACATTTCATTTACAGAAAAAGAGAAGAAGAACTTGTTAAATATTTTAGAACAGAGGATAGTTTAGTATATTGCTGCGACATAGTTGGTTTGTTAAAGAAGATGGGGGTTGAGTCTTACGATGCAAATGATTGGCGCTTGTTTTTAGACAGTTCGAAAAGAAGTCTTAAGTGTGTGTTGTTGCATAATGGCAATCTATACGGCTCGATACCGATTGGGCACTCAACAAAATTAAAAGAAAAGTATGAACATATAGAAAAGGTTTTAAATCTTATCAAATATAGGGAGCACGAGTGGATCATATGTGTTGACTTAAAAATGGTTAATTTTCTGCTAGGACAACAAGGAGGGTATACTAAATATCCCTGCTTCCTTTGCTTATGGGACAGCAGAGCCAAGGAAGAACATTATTTCAAACAAATCTGGCCAGCACGAACATCACTTACTGTCGGAGAAAAAAACGTAATTAATCCACCTTTAGTGAGCAGAGATAAAATCATATTTCCTCCTCTGCATATAAAACTAGGCCTCATTAAACAATATGTAAAAGCTTTAGATACGAACGGCGAGTGTTTCAAATACATAACTTCAAAATTTCCAAGTTTAAGTTATGAAAAAATCAAGGCGGGAATTTTCGACGGTCCACAAATAAGAACAATGATTAAAGACAGCAATTTTCCTAATGTCATGAATGAACGCGAAAAAATGGCTGGTTCTCATTCGTGGACTTGATAGAAAACTTTTTAGGCAATTATAGGGCAGATAACTACGAAGAAATCGTAAAAAAACTTTTAAGGGACTACAAAGAGTTAGGTTGCAATATGAGCATAAAAATGCATTTTTGAATAGCCATTGACCAATTTCCAAGTAATTTAGGTGATGTAAGTGACGAACAAGGGGAGAGATTCCACCAAGATATCAAAATTATGGAGGAACGGTACCAAGGCCGCTGGGATTCCCACATGATGGCTGATTACTGCTGGTGCTTGAAAAGAGACCTGCCATCAACAAGCAAATACGCTAGAAAGTCTTACAAAAGAAAATTTTTGCCACAGTGAAAGCTTCATATCTGTTTGTTTTTTATTTTAAGTCATTTCTATCGTTATAATGTAATTTACTGTAGTTTGAACTGCTTGTATTCATGAAACTTGAAAAAAAATTTAACACATGACTTAATTTTTTAGTCCTAATTTGAAAAATCTGGAAAATGGCACATAGGCTGTCGACAAGAATCAGGACCTGATAGAGCCAAACCGAGTTGAAATTCGTATTCAGCGCACCCAAATTACCTAGAATCAAGTGTCAGATATCATTCAATAAAATACGTGTTGCCCAGTGTTATATAAATACAAAGATTATATAAACATAAGGATTATATAAATACAAAGATTATATAAACATAAGGATTATATAAATACAAAGATTATATAAACATAAGGATTATATAAATACAAAGATTATATAAACATAAGGATTATATAAATACAAAGATTATATAAACATAAGGATTATATAAATACAAAGATTATATAAACATAAGGATTATATAAATACAAAGATTATATAAACATAAGGATTATATAAATACAAAGATTATATAAACATAAGGATTATATAAATACAAAGATTATATAAACATAAGGATTATATAAATACAAAGATTACACTAGGCAACAAAGATTTTGTTACAGAAGACCAAATAGGTGCTCCTAACTAATTTCGGTATGCTGATTTCAAATCTATAATTAGATTTTTTCTATCACGTCTAGATTTTGTGTAAAATGCAAATCACTTTTAGTAAAATTTTCTACCACGTCCAGATTTTGGTTTTAATCGGCTTAATGCCAATAATATGAAACTTGCTTTTCAAGGTTAAAGCAATTTTTTTTGCCAACTATATACAAATTCGAACAATTTTGATAAATAAAATTTATCCCGAGTTGGCAACACTGAGTCAAGAGCATAGTAACGGGCAACGGCCCAACGGTCAGTCGCTACGTGAGTCAAGCAGAACGGTTGTTGAAGCTCTCTGCTGATGAGCAAGTGACAGGTTGTGGTGACTTGTGTGTTTTTATAGCATTTGTTTTGTACTACGGTGTGTATTTCTTTTTATTTTGCACATCGTAATAATTACTTTCTACGTTTTTTCAGATATTCTATGGTAATTCAAAATAGCATCAAATAGACGTGCTTGTGTAAATCACCCAGACAACTTCTGCTTTGTCTGTGGACAATATACACCTAAGCCACAACGTAGAAACATAACAACAAAGATTAAACTTGCCTACAAGTGTTATTTTGACTAAGTTAGGAGACCAACAGAGGGACTGGGCACCACATATTTGCTGTGCACAGTGCAATGCAATGTTAATAGCTTGGATGAATGGTAAAAGAAAAGCTATGCCGTTCTCAGTCCCCATGGTTTGGCGTGAGCCGAAAAATCACTTCAATGATTGTTATTTTTGTTTGACAAAGATTGCTGGTTTCACAAAGAAAAACAAATCAAAGATCACGTACCCAAACTGCGAATCAGCAATGAAACCAGTACCACATGATGAAACAAATCCACCACCAGTTCCACCAGCAACGATAACAGACAGCAGTTCATCTGAAGATTCTGCTAGTGATATAGAAACAGGGAAAGATGGCATATATGTTCCAGATGCAAATATTTCCCCACATTTGTTAAGTCAAGCGGAGTTAAATGACTTAGTGCGCGATTTGGAATTACCAAAAGAAAAGGCAGAGTTGCTTGGTTCAAGACTTCAAGAATTTAATCTTCTCCAACCAAACACCAAAGTTTCCCATTTCCGCCATCGCCATTTGCAGTTTTCATCATTTTACTTACAGGAAGAAAACGTTTGTTTCTGCCACGATATCAGTGGTCTGATGCAAGGGATTGGCTGTCGCTATGATCCAAAAGAATGGAGACTGTTCATTGACTCTAGTAAAGCTAGCCTTAAAGCTGTATTACTGCACAACGGCAATGAAAAACCTTCAATACCTGTAGCACATGCCACTGGCCTTAATGAGACTTATGAATCGATGAAACTGCTGCTAAGACTCATCAAATATAAGGACCACACATGGAATATTTGTGGCGACCTTAAAGTTGTATCATTACTTCTTGGGTTACAGTTGGGCTACACAAAGCATATGTGCTTTTTGTGTCTATGGAACAGCAGAGATGACAAGAACCACTACAAAAAACATGATTGGCCATCTAGAACTGAACATGTTGTTGGTAAATACAATGTGAAACACCCATCACTTATTGACCCTCAGAAAGTACATCTTCCACCACTTCACATTAAACTTGGCCTTATGAAAAATTTCGTGAAGGGTATGGATCATCAAGGTAGTGGTTTCCAATATTTAAAGGATAAATTCAAAGGAATATTGACAGATGCTAAGCTAGAAGCTGGAGTTTTCACTGGACCACAGATCCGCAGTGTCATCCACGACTCATCGTTTCCATCTAACCTAAATGAGAATGAACTAGGAGCATGGACATCTTTCGTTGAAGTTGTCAAAAATTTTCTTGGAAACCACAAAGCTGAAAACCACCGTAAACTCGTAGAAAACATGCTTAAATCTTATGAAATAATGGGATGCAGAATGTCTTTGAAAATTCATTTTTTACATTCTCATCTTGACTTCTTCCCGGCCAACCTTGGGGCTGTAAGTGACGAGCATGGTGAGCGCTTCCACCAACAGATCTCAGTTATGGAAAACAGATACCAAGGTAATTTCAACCCAAATATGATGGGAGATTATTGTTGGTTCCTGCAGAAGGAGAGCTCGTCATCCTACAAGCGACAAAGGAAGAGGACACACCAAAGTTTCACTTAAGAACAGGAATTTGCCTTTCAGTAGTAACAACAAAATACTAACGCGCTTTGGGTGGATGGTTGGGCGCAGGGGTGGTAACTCCACCAGCGGAATTCCGCTGTCTGTCTTAAGCCAGAATAAAGGAGGAAAGACATCCCTGTTCACTAATTATTTAAGTATGCTTAACATAAAACGTGGCACGGAAAAGTAGCTTAGACGGCTTTCGTAATAGAAGCGGGTGAGAAAAAAAATGAAAAATAGGGGTTTTCGGTTACACAAAATCTGGACGTGATAGAGAAATTTTGATATCAGATCTGAAATCAGCATCAGCGCTTTAGTAGGAATCAGTAGTTCACGTGTCTGTAACAAAAAAAAAGTTGAAATTTGTTGCCTAGTGTTATATAAACATAAGGATTATATAAATATACGAATTATATAAGAATTATACGAATGAATATAGGAATTATTCATTGTTCATTTACACACACACACACACACACACACACACACACACACATATTATATATATATATATATATATATATATATATATATATATATGTATAATATATATATATGAAAATGAAAAGGTTTATTGGCAGACTATAGTCCATATGACAAATATTATTAATACAATAATATATAAAAAATAATATATATATATATATATATATATATATATACACCGGGTGTTTGAAAACTTTCTGTACAAATTGTAATGGGGGATAGACAACACCAAGACAAACCCTTTTCGTCTATAAGTGTATGTCCGCTGACGTCACCATTCGGCGCGAGAGGGCGCCGCTGCAATTGGCTAAAAGGTGAAGTGGGCTAGACTCGCGCTTGCCGCGGGCATTCTTAAATCGGACGTAGTACGCGTAACATGGAGCGCTTCACGACTGCTGAGATGGCTGACATGCATATGGTGTATGGGGCTGCCAATGGAAACGGAAGAGCTGCTGTGAGGTTGTACCGACAGCGCTTCCCAAACAGACGTGTGCCAAACCACCAAACGTTTGCGCATTTGCATCGGCGACTGCGAGAAACTGGAACATTCCATGCAAACATGCATGACACTGGTCGGGAGAGAAACGTGCGCACTTCTGACATGGAAGAAGAAATCCTACGGCGATTTGAGGACAATCCAAGCGCAAGCACGCGAGGTGTTGCACGTATCCTCGGTGTGAACCACGACCTGGTCTGGAGTGTGTTGCACGAGCAGCAGTTACATCCGTTTCATCGTCAGAGAGTCCAGGCATTACAAACCCGTGTAGCATGTGGATTTGCGTGCGCCCACACGTGAGAATTGTGCATGTTAAACACACCCTCACGTGTGAAACAGGCCTCATCTGAGAACAGCACATAAGCCGGAAAATTAGGCTGCACCGCTGTCTGCTGCAGAAACCAGCGTGCGAATTCCACACGAAGAAGGTAATCCCGAGGTTGTAATGCCTGGACTCTCTGACGATGAAACGGATGTAACTGCTGCTCGTGCAACACTCTCCAGACCAGGTCGTGGTTCACACCGAGGATACGTGCAACACCTCGCGTGCTTGCGCTTGGATTGTCCTCAAATCGCCGTAGGATTTCTTCTTCCATGTCAGGAGTGCGCACGTTTCTCTCCCGACAGTGTCATGCATGTTTGCATGGAATGTTCCAGTTTCTCGCAGTCGCCGATGCAAATGCGCAAACGTTTGGTGGTTTGGCACACGTCTGTTTGGGAAGCGCTGTCGGTACAACCTCACAGCAGCTCTTCCGTTTCCATTGGCAGCCCCATACACCATATGCATGTCAGCCATCTCAGCAGTCGTGAAGCGCTCCATGTTACGCGTACTACGTCCGATTTAAGAATGCCCGCGGCAAGCGCGAGTCTAGCCCACTTCACCTTTTAGCCAATTGCAGCGGCGCCCTCTCGCGCCGAATGGTGACGTCAGCGGACATACATTTATAGACGAAAAGGGTTTGTCTTGGTGTTGCCTATCCCCCATTACAATTTGTACAGAAAGTTTTCAAACACCCGGTATATGAATTTCACAATTAAACACGTGAAATGAATGAATGATGCAAACCCACAGGGAAAAATAAAGATGATCTTAAGGCCTTTCGTGTATTCAGAATCAGAAGTACACCTCGTCAGGGAATGAAGGGAGAGGGCGAGATGACGAAAATATATGCATATGTATAACCGGAAAGAAAAATAAGATTAGCACATGATTAACAAGAGTTAATTAAAGGCAAAAGGTATTTTAACAGGATACTGTCAATTTTATACATTCCCGCACTGTTATTGAAATTATTTTTAAAATGGATAAATGCACATTCTAGAATATTCCTTTCAATTATATCTGTGTTTTTAACAAGCGCTTTAGAACTATCCCACTTGATACTGTGGTTACATCTGTACATATGGTTAAACAATACGCTAGAATTATTTGCTGTTCTACACGCATATTTATGCTGTTTTACCCTGATACGTAATAATACTGTTAAATCACGCCCTAATAAAGAATAACCCGGCTGTGTGTATTCGATCGGATGTACACAATGTAACTCAGTATCAGTGGCGTAGCTAGAAATTTAGGGGCCCCTGTTCAAGAGAAAGTATGAGGTCCTCTCCTCACCAATTACACTGGTCAACACTCATTTTATTGCCAATCATATTAGAGTGATTTTGGGGTAACTTTGTGGTGCTGATTCCGAATATGACATCGGTTTTGCTAGATTGGCTCTAATTTATGAGATAATTGGCACCCAATTGAAACACGTAAAAATTCAAAAAAATTAATGTTCAAGCGGAGCCTACTTCCAAATCGCATTGAAATTGTCTCAAATCATACAAAAGTAAACACATGAAATACATAATGGCATTTTATTCGGTCTCACCATCTAGAATGTTCCGGTAGTTTCCCATATGCACGCGTTATGGTTACGTTTCCTATTAATTGAGGGTATTCATTATCTCAAGAACTAGAGCCAAATCGGAAAAACTACTTTCATTTTGGAATTCAGCAACCCCAAAATACTCTAAATTCATACGAATTTCCTTGGCAACGAAACAAAAATTTTTTTTTGTTGAGCTGTGAATTATCAGAGCTGGGCAGTATTTAAATACGTATTTAAATACATTTGTGTATTTAGAACTGTATTTATAAATACATTTTCATGTATTTAAATATAGTATTTAAATACTTTAATGAGTATTTAAATACAATGTATTTAAATGCTCAAAATATAAAAATGTAAATACTTTTACTGGTTTAATACACGTTCTGTACTAGCACAGTACGACGCGTCAACAGTGTAGTACAGCATGGTTCATGTTTCAACGTGTCAGTTCAATCAGTTGTGTGCCACTCTTAGTCGAAAGCGGTTGATTTCTTTATCGTGTGCGTGTCATGGCTTCAACAAGCAAATCCGGTGAATCAAACAGTGATATATCTGCAGATAACAATTTAGTGCACCCTCTGTTTGATGGAAAATTCTTTAAAATTAAACCTAAAGACGGTAATAAGGTAAAGTGCACCTGCTTGCTGTGTAAACACGAAGTCTCTGCTGCAAGCAATGCTACAACGAATCTGTACACTCATCTGAAGGTAAGTGTTTTTTTAGACATCAAAAAATATCTTCTTGTTGTTACTCATTGTTGTTACTCATAAATTAGTGAATGCATATGTTAAAATTTGTATGTATTTAAAATGTATTTACAAATGTATTTAAATACACGATGTATTTTGTATTTAGTATCTGAATACATTCGTAAAATGTATTTAGTATTTAAATACATTTCTCCCATGTATTTAGTATTTTAGTATTTAAATACATTCAATGTATTTATTGCCCAGCTCTGCCAATTATTCCGTTTCCTAAAAACAATCAATTAATCGTGTTGCCGATTCCCACATGCGAGGGGTAAGCAGAGTTTGCTGCTGCTGCTCCCTTCACCACTTCTCGCCATCTCTTTCTGTCCTTAGATTCCTGCTGCACCTGTTTCATGCTTCTTAACATGCTTAAAACAACCTTCCTTTAAATTAGAAAAAAAAACACGCTGCATGTCTTGTATTATATGTTTGTATAATGCAAAATTCAAAAATTTTAAGATCACATATTTTAAAATTTTTAATCACCCATTTTTCAGTGTATATAAATTTACAAGCAACGTACGTGTACAAACTATTTAACTAATACACTTATTTAAGATATCTTCGAGCTTTGCTATTTGCAGTCTTCCAATATTTTGTTTCGGTCTAATTCTGAGAAACGGTCTCTTTCAACTGTCAGAATACCCAAGTCAGACAAACGGTTCTGAGCCATTGAGGATCGAAGAGAATTTTTAATTAACTTCATCTTTGAGAAACTTCTTTCACTGCTGGCAACAGTAACAGGAAGCGTAAGAAAAATGCAACAAGCAGTAACCAAATCCGGAAAACATACATTCAGTTCCAGCTTCATCAGTGTGTTTAGAATGTCATTGGGGTTATTAGCTTTCCTGATAAAAGTTTCTGCGCAGGCTTTGAATGCAACAATTTGTCGAAATAGATCAGAAGATACGTCGGAAGTGTACTTTTTGGTGAAATTTGCTACTCGAATTTGTAAATCATATTCTGGAAGTCTCAAAAGCTCATCCGGAAAAAGAAATGAGAACACATCAACCACATCTTGAAGTGAGTTGAACCGTGTTTTTAGCTGGCCAAGGCAAGTTTCCACCACAGGCAGAAAAACGTGGACTCAAAATCGGTCACGATGATTTTCCAGACGAGAATCACTTGCTAATTCTCCAAAAAAATGTTTTTGTCCGAATTCTGTTATTCCTGAATGAGGCTTCAATACCCCACTTTTTCCCCATGTTGTCAGCTGATTGGCAAATGGCATCGAAATCATTTCTGAGTACTGAAATAACGCCAATAGCTTCATTAAGAAGCGTTACTGATACAGAGAGGTCAGCTGATTTTGACTGCAATTGCTTAGATACAGCATAAACAGGACGCAATATTTTCTCCCACATCAAAAGTGCAACCAAAAAGTTCATGTTTGTGATTTTGTCAGTCAATTGGCCAGCACTTCGGCGAATGTCAGTATTTTGGGAAGTAAGTTTCAGATGAGCTAGAGTTTTTAGTATGGCGGAAAATTGTTCTAAAAGCGCTGACACCGACTTGTGCCGGCTTTCCCACCTTATTGAACTCAGATGTTTCAGCGTGTGGATTTTAGATTCTGGTCCGAAAGTTTTCAACAGAGCCCAGTTTGGTGCACTATACCCGAAGAACTTGTAAACTTCTTCTATAATGGCAAAAAATGTAACCATTTCATTACAACATTAGGCTGCATCACGAAGAACAAGATTTAATTGATGGCAAACACAGTGTACATGCACAGCGTTTGGTGAACATTCCTTGATTAGCTGTTGAACACCAGAATATACACCGCTCATAACAGAGGCGCCATCATATCCTTGGCCCCAACATTTCGATATGTCTAAGCCAGCTTCTTCAATGTTGGCCATGATAATTTTGGTGATTCCTTCAGCTGATTGATCTTTTTCAGGCATAACCCCAAGAAAAGTTTCTCTTACTGAAGCTGTGTTTGTTTCAGTATAAAAAAAAAACATAGCGGTAATAAATGCTGAACTGTTCCACTTTTGAAATGTCTTTGGTGCTATCACCAATAACGGAGAAAAACGGTGCTGACTGAATTTCCTGGATCATATGTTGACGAAGGCAATTCCCAAAAAGATATATAAGTTCGTTCTAAATTGTGGAACTCAAATAGCGAACTGATCCCTTTGGCCTTGCTAAGAGTTCCTTCATCACAGGATCATACTTTGAAAGTAGCTGAACTAGTGACAGAAAATTCCCAGAACTCAGCACACCTACTTCTTCACGGTGACCTCTAAATGACAAATTCTCTGAAGCAAGTGTGAAGACAATATCTACAAGTCGCTCGCTCTAAAACTTTATACCAAAAGTTTGCTTCTTCAGCAACTTGGTTTTCCAGTGCTTTGTCAATTCGGTTTCTCTGATCTGTGTAAACCTTTTCGCTACGACTGAAAAATGATGAACAGATGAATCTTGATGTCTCTTAATTTTTTGTGTCATGTGAACCCAGCCTCTTACACCATTTACCCACTCGGAGCAGAAATTTGGTGAATGGCGGTCAGCAAATAACCAGCATGAATGGCAGTACACACAGTTCAATGTTGGTGAATAAGTGAGCCATTTCAGCTTTACTTTAGTTCCGACCGGTGTGGTTGTGAGTAGTATAGCCGCAAAAGGGGAGAGTGCAAGAATGTTGCAGGTTATTATGCAATGTTGCAAAGGGGGTGGGGTTGTTGCAAATGGGGGTGGGGGTTGTTGCAAAGGGGGGTTGTTGCAAAGGGGGGTGGGGGGAAACTTGGAGGCGGCGTTATCCCCCAAGAGAGAGAGGAGGAGAGAAAGGAGGAGAGGTGTTCACCTGGCAGGAGCCAAGTGCACATTAAGACTTCAGCCGAGTTGGCGTTGTTTTATAGGCTCCTAATCAGCCAGTTGGCGTAAATGGCTTGAGTTGCCAGATACCGCGATACCATTGTATACATTATTATAGACTCCTAATCAGCCAGTTGGCCGTAAATGGTTGTCAGATACCTCTTTTTAGCAGTATTATTGTACATTATTATTATATACGCCTAATCAGCCAGTTGGCTGTAAATGAGTTGCCAGATAGCGCCATGTATTCCGAAGACAGAGTTGCCAGATACCATTGTATACACTATTATAGACTCCTAATCAGCCAGTTGGCTTAGAAGGCTTAAATATTGCCAGATACCGCAATACCGTTGTATACATTATTATATTTCGAATACCGGTAGTAGAAGGCATAACAATAAACAACATTGCATCATTCTTTTTATTATAAATATATAGAAAATAAATATACATTTGAGGAATATGCGTATAACAGAAATATATACACACAATTATGGATATATATTATAAAATAAAATATACATTTCATATACACTTCAATAGAAATATGTACATAACAGTACAGGAGAAATATACACACACACACACAATTATGGTGATATATAAAATAAAATATACATTTCAAATATACACTTCAATAGAAATATGTACATAACAGTACAGGAGAAATATCACGCAAAATATATATATATATATATATATATAATATATATATATAATATAAATCAATAGAAATATGCGTATAATCGGGGAAATGTCAAGCAAAATATATATACAATTCACTTTTTTTTCAAAATACTAAACTCTGTCTTAATCGAGTTTACAATTACATCATTATTGCTCTGCATTACGCAGTATATGCGGCTTAATAATATTTCACCGCTTAAAGTATAGGGAAACCTGTATTCGATATGAAGGGCTTTCATATCGTTCAGTACTATTTTTGTTCCCACTTTACAACCGGTTGGTAAGTCATCTTTAAACACGTCTAGAATACAATCAAAAGCACGCACAAAGAGTTCATCGTTAGCTACATTATTAAACACAAGTTTATAAGAACGCTTTTCCAATCGAGGGTTTATTTCTACCGACTCGAGCTTTTCAATCGTGAACTCACTCAACATAGCGGCAATTGAAATAATCTTCTAAATCGTTACGACAACTGCGCGTTATATAAAGAAATAGTTCTTCAGGGTGAACGGTGTAGGTGAGCTCAGCCTTGTACCGATCAATTGCTTTGTACCAAAGTTCATGGTATTTCAAAGAGTCTAAACTTTTTAAATAAACATCCAGCACTAGACCATTCTCACCAGTCCTACACTCGGTAAACCCATCGAGCAGAGCAGTGTATGCGTATTCAAGTACTGTATCAAAATAAAGCATATCCGTAACACGCGCGTCTAATATAGGTTTCAGTTTACGGAATCCGACGATTTCAAACATTCTGTCGAGGATGAAACGGTTTCGCGTAGGAATAAGAGCGTTATTATCAGAAGCATTCTTCCACATCAACCGTATATCAATGCACGGCCGATCGTTATTTATACACAACGTACATACAACGGCGTATGAGGGTGCGTCACTAATCTGCTCTCTTCTTGTACCTACGTTAGCAGGTATTTTATAACGATCTTCACTCCACTTCTCAACTATCACAAAGATTCTATTCATCTCCTCGATACTTAAATAAACCCGTTTGTTTGTCGGTCTACATTCCGTTTCCAGTACATAGCTAATGGTACCGGAATTACGCCTGAACACGCGCAACGATTTCGTCACGGACACATCGTACGAGGCGTTGAGAATGCTGCTCAAAGGAAGTTCCATCGTATTCGAAGAGCGCACGTCCACTCGGCTCAAGCTCTGAGATAACTATGAGCCGTGTGAGGCACAGGCAGGAATGGTTCGACGGGCGGCTGACTCGATGATACGTGAATGGGCTTGTTCCGCGAGTCGAATTGTTGTACCGGTACAAGAATATCACTACCAGCCTACGCACCAGACATTTTGGATAAGAACTAGGAACATTTTACTAAACATCTCCACACTCCGGCGCACTATTTGAGAGGAACATATGTTCATATTTTTCCTTTCTGCCCATCAAACGATACTCGTCTCTAAACTCTGTTAAAAATTCACGCAGGGCACTAGCCACAACCTCACTACGAACCTCATCATGATATACGTTAATATAGTGATAAAAATACTTAAGATTGTCCATGATCACGAGATTCACATTTCCAGTCGTAGGGTATGAGTAATCGACATGGTGTAGCATGACGTAATACCGCTTGTCACACCACCCATCAGCAAGACTCATTATCCATACCTGCTGCTTCTCTTCTGCACGCGTTGTTTCTTTTACTTCACGGTGTATGTGAGACTTTATAAAGTTTAGCTCTGCAGTATACTTCAGCACATCGTCTGTGCAACGAAAGCCTTCAACGGTCTCACCAGAACATCCGTAGAGTATTTGTACATCTTGGAACTTCGCACAATCCAATGTGTTTTTAAAAGAGGCATAGGAGGGATGAATAGGAAGTTTTTCGGTATCCACCACATCCTGGCACTTTACTGAATACCATTTCGTAAACGTTGTACAAGCAATATTAAAGGTAGCCATTTGAATACACGTCTGATCTGAATACACGTCTGATCTCTCGGGCTTACTGCGGTCGACTGACCACGCAGGGACTCCCAGATAGTAGCATGACTCACGGTCTTACAGTGGGCGGAGCTTAGAACTTTCACACACACACACACACACACACACACACACAGGAGAAAGTGAAACGCTATTTGAAACATGATTTATTTAATAAACGAGATATTCAAGTTATATATATTTACAAATACGATTTAATAAACGAGATATTCAAGTTATATATATATATATATTTACAAATAGATACGATTATATACAAGACGTGTGAGTTAGAAGCATCATTGGTATCCAAAGGGTACGGTATCATAGGTACCAGGTAACTGGTAACGTTTCCTATAGGTGTTACGGCACACCATCGTACCCCTAAGTTCCTTCACGCCCCCAGCTTCTGCGCCCGAAAATTGTGGGTGCCTACAATTAGTTGGTGAGGTTGTTCATCCAAACATACTAGATCCTTCAACGACTCAAAGTTAACAACCTCCCGATTCGCATGGTTGAGCGTAATACCCTTTGCCTTCACGATATATTTCATTTCATCCCCCACCCTGACCCGTACCCCATAAGTCTTAGGTCCTGTTGAGGCAAAAGAGTCGGCGTATGCGTTGTCCCCATACTCATCCTTGATCTCATCAGTGAGCTCGCCGAGGAACTCCCCAATAGTGGGCATGTATTCACCCTCCCTCTCTGTGAATATCACGCTATCTGTATCGGCATACAATACTCTCCGCCCAAGAGAATGCAATAGACCCCAAAGTTTTATACGGGCGTAGGCTGTTGTGAAGCTGGCCACAGGTATGTTTGTAACCCTTGAGGTATCTGTGGCAAATTCAGTGTTGTTGTACTTTATTACGTAAGTATTACCTACATTTACGATCTCCATGACCTCTTTATCGGGGGCATTGGCATAATCCCAGACATCGCTATAACTTTGTGCCAAATGAATGCTCCCTCTGCCGGTATTCTGCGCAAATTTTCCCCATAGACTGTTTAGACACAACTTTGCACTAAAGCGCTTGCCAGGATTCTTTACAATTTGGACACGATCAAGTTGTATACCTTCGCGGTCGCGGTAACGTTGAATATAGGCAGACTTTTCATCTTCGGTATCAACTCCTCGCGGATACCCTGATGCCTCAACCTTATCCTTCAAAAAGGTGTTTATATATGGTGTGAAAAGGTTGGGTAGCTTCTGAAACCTCCACACCTCATGTATCTTCAGTATTCTATAACCATGGCGCGGCTAGGGCCAACTCAGGACTTGTATATACGCCTCTGATCTTACGCTGGTGGGGTATATGGTTACATTCGCCGTTATCCTCTTCCGCGCACTTCACGCACAGGGGAAACATGAGCTTGTCGTCGATAACGACAGGTAAGATCGGCATCCATAAATTGCGTGGGGGGAGTACGTCTACGAAAGAGATCCCAAAGTAACGATCATTCAAATTTTTTGAAAATTCATTGATGGATGGTAGGCTAGGCCCCACCAGTTTCTCAGGAGCGCCCACGGGGTACGGATTGCTCTTCATCACGTATGGGTATAAAGAACAGAAATCGTAGTAATGGAGCTTCACGCCCTCCGTAGGTGGGAAGTATAGTCTGAAAGGATTTGTACGTCCTCCAAACAAGCTATCACCACATTTGAGAGGATCCAGCACCATTGAACGCTTGATCGCTTTTATTTCCTCACGGTACACCTCGTCTGTCTCCATCCGTGCATCATATTCATGCTCCCACAAGACTTTGTGAGTGAACTGTGATCCTATAAGTTGATCGCGGGTGCGGGTCGATGCAAGACAGTCGGCAGGAGACCTACCGTTGATATCTCCGGTGACTCCGCACTCAGGACGGGGGCATCCATGCCACCAGCAACCGTTAAAGGAGTACACAGTCTTCACACCAGTGACACGGTTTTCACTTAACCCATCAACCCAAAAAACACGTCCATTAATCTTAATGGGTACTTCACCCGTGTTGCGGGCGTGCTTTATGTATACACCTGTCTGTTGCTGTAGGTGTATGAGCCAGTAAATAGCCTTGTGCCCGTAACTGCGGGGATTGTTTCGGTGAATAATGGCTAAGGTGTCTTTCGGCATGAAGTTATTCTTGAACACCGTAAAACATAATGATGCGATGGTGGTTGCGACTTGCAGTGGATCGCATTTGAAACGGGCTATGTACATCCTTCTAAAGGCCTGGAAACATACTCTAAGCACGCGCACATCATTCACGCAATAACGCTCACATTCATCAGCTATATTATAAGGGTTACTTTCATTAAAACTGTCGTAGTATCGATCAAAGTCTTCACGTTCATCCATGCAGTCAAAATAATGTTTGGGGGGTGGTGGGCCTACGTAGTTTAAAGTCTCGCTGGTGAGGTTAGTTTTCTTTTTGTTTATCCTTTGGAAACTCAGCTGCTACTCCCATCACCTTGGGTAGCTTTGCTAATTTACAAGGTGTGAATAATAAAGTATCTTTAAATTGTACATTGCCTCTTATCTGCATCTGTATTAATTTGTTGCCTCTTTTCAATGGATCACCTGTAAATATCTCAGAGGATTCGTGTTCAAGCAACTCCTTATAAAGGAACTGCGTGTCAAACTTTGCCCCGTTATGGGCGAGAATATACACAGTCATTTTTTTGAACTTGTCGGCTAACTTGACAATATAGGACACAAATAGTTTCACAGGACTATCGCTGACATTCGTTTTAAAAACGTTTGTCCGTTTACCACATTTGGGGCACTCGTCACATTCGATATCCATACACTCATCACAGATAGTCTGGCTCACAAGTAAATGTGGAATTACCTCTTTGGTTTCAGCGTTCGTATATGTTTCTATATCGTAGTATACAGTTATACAGGGGTTATTTTTAGGCTTAGCATCTTTCATATAACATACATGCTTTACTCCATCCGCCTTATATTCCTCCTGGCATGTAGGACAGTGAATTACGTCACACTTGTGCTTAAATTTTCCCCAATTATCCATTGTGTGAAACATACCACATTCACAGATTCTCATTTTCCTGCACGTGCCAATTGATTTATGGAAATCAAAACAGCTATTATTGAAAAATGTGCGTCTACACACATCACAGTCTCTCTTCTCAGCTTCAACTACACGGCTTTCACATTTGGTGCTTTTACACTGCTCACATACCATGTGACATTCTTTACAATGTCTCACTATATCATCCGCAAACTCGAGGCACCCCTTACACAAATCATGATGTCTCCCATATTTTCGACTTTTGTCATAACTCGCGTAAAGCCACCTTATATTACGGATGGGGAGATACGTTGTCCCTGACAATCCTAAAATAAGTAGGGGCCTTGTACGATCTCTCACACAGCTTTTAAAACATACACAGTCCTACGACGATCATCCAACCCAAACACAACTATGCGGACATTCATTTCCTGTTCTACCCTTCTCAGCTCTTCAGGACCCATATTACAGTCAAATTCAAGTTCACAGTCTTCAGCTAGTTTACGGGCATGCTCCACGACTGTAGGCAACCAAATTTTTTGAGTTCGTGTATTTTGTACAGTAAACATACGTGCTAAGAGTACTGCTATAAAGCCGCAACCACGATCGACGTTTATATGCCGTCTATAAATAGCTTGAGAATTGAAGTTAAGAGTATACGGTATGGCACTATGACCCGCAACACGGTATACATGGTCAATATTTACCGTGAAGTTGTCCATATTGAAGGCTATACTACTTTGGGCGGCTTGCATTATACGCCCTAATATATATTCTACATCTTCAGCCGCCAAACGTCTAAATGGCACTATCACCCAATAATCGTCTACATCACCGTCATCTGACCCGAATCCAAAGGACACTCGTCCTGACTTCACGCTCGTCACGATTCTGAAGAGCAAACTCTATAATACGCTCTACAACCCGGCGTAGTCCGCGCTCAATACCATTGCTATACATGACTCTAGGTCGACCCTGACTCTATACCGATTTCTAGTCAAGGCTGGGGTGGGGGCTGCGGATCGCACCAATTCCAGCGTTATACCATCCTCAACAGAACGGGGGGCGGATGAATTAGTGGATATATTAGCGGAAGGTGCTGCTGATGGGGGCCCTGTTGCGTAGGAGGGTTGGGGCTCTATTATTGTAGACTTAACAGAACGGGGGGCGGCGGATGAATAAGGGGATATATTAGGTGCTGCTGGGGGTGTTGTTGCGTAAGAGGTTGAGGGTTGGGGATCTATTACCGCTGCAACAGACGCGTATTTCGGTCGCTTTATACCTGACGTGGGTATCTCATACCTCCGCTTTGGACGTGTTACCGGTATCGCTGGTGAGGGTTCAGGGGAGGAGATCACAACTACACTGTCGTCGAGGTCATCCGTAATGATGGGCTGCTCTACCTCATCGTCATTCACGGTTCTGTGGGAGAAGAAATATAAGGATCAGCACTCAAAATTTGTAATATTTTGTAAATGACTCACTTAGGAGTGTGACGTGTTAGAAATGGACTCTGTAGAAAAATTCAGATTCACGAGCCCATCCACATGTATTATATCTGGACCTACAGGATGTGGTAAAACTGTGTTTATGCTTAAAATCATTAAAGAAAAGGGGGAGATGTTCTCGAAATTTGTGCGTAAAGTTATATGGTGCTATTCGACGTATCAATCAGTGTTCAACGAGTACCAAGATGATATTTTGTTCCACAAAGGCGTATATGACGTTAATTCGTTAAAGGGAAATGAACATACAATCATTGTAATTGACGATCTCATGTTGGAGATGGATAAAACGTTTGCCGAGACATTTACAGTATTCTCCCACCATCTTAACATAAGCGTGTTCTTCATCAATCAGAATCTATTTTTCAAAAATAGATACATGCGCGATGTGTCGTTAAATACGCAATATCTAGTCTTATTCGCGCAACGTAGAGATGTATCACAAATTGGGGTATTAGCCAATCAAATGTTCCCGAATCAGCGTAAGGAGTTTTTGGAAGTTTATAAAGAAGCTACAAGCACGCGTTACGGATATTTGCTTTGCGACCTTCATCCGCGAAACACGTTTAGAGTGCTTCTGCGAACGAATATATTTCCAAACGAGCCTGAAACGGTGTATATTCCAGAATGACAAAGAGACTAAAGAAATACCGTGAATTAATAAAAATCTATCATCGACTGCCCGGGCAATGCAGCAGATGTTTATTAAAAATATCGATGCCGACTTTTTAAAATGCATCTGTGAAATCTGTCTTAACGTTATAAATTGCAATGTATCAATGAAAACCCATCAGAAGGCTCGCCTACGCCGCTACAAGAACATAATACGTGCACTCGCTCGTAAAAGCCAAACTGTAGCGAAGAAAAAGCGAATTATTGTACAAACAGGAGGGTCATTTCTCCCCATCTTATTTTCAGTTTTGGGTCCTTTACTGACTAGATTAATATAATGAAGAAAGTGGTAGTGATTCCCCACGAGGTGTACGCCTCACTGCAAAGAGACACGGATCTAGATCCCCGTAAAAGCAGACTTAAAAGAATGGAAAGCGAATTGTTAGCCCTATTAAACAGTGAAAAAACACCTGATGAGAAAAGAATCTTATACCAAGAAGCTCTGCAGAAATTTCTTCACGAGTACGAAAATTATAAGAGCCCTACAGAGATTCCTGTGGTTATTAGGCACAGCACGGGGGACGATGGCGACATAGGATCTGTACCCGACGACACAGCTGACCAACCAAAAAGATTAGCCACACAACATATCGAACATGTATTAAAAAATACCCTCCCACTTACATTGAGGAGTAAAGGCTTAAGTCTTTATAATCTATTGAATGAGGATCCCGCCATACAATGGACCGATACAGGGGAGATCATTGTGGAAGGATCAAAGGTACAGGGATCGAATATCGTAGACATTGTCCATGATCTGGTGAGAAAGTGGGATAGGCCATCACCATCAGGATGGAAGCATATTAAAGCAAGACTACAACAAATAAATGTCCCTAAAACGTTGATAGGAAATCTGAACAGGTTAAAAGACTTGGAACATGCAACGCCTGTGACACAATTGAAGGCGCCGTCACCCCCGGCGGTAACACCTTTGAAGAGGAGCAAGAAGAGGTTAAACCAACCCTACCCACGTGCCTCTAAAATACGCAAATGGCTAACGTATTAACTAAACGCTATTATGACATTTCTACCCCATCCTCTTACGGCGGCGTAGATAGACTGTACAGAAGTGTTTACGGAGTAGGAAAAAAAGATGTTGAAAGATTTTTGAGGGAGCAGGACGCTTATACGCTTCATAAGCCTGTGAGAAAAAGGTTTAAAACAGCCAAGACAACGGCTTCCTCGATTGATTCTATTTGGCAAGCAGATTTAACAGACATGCAAAGATATTCTGTGTATAACGATGGTTACCGCTACATTCTATTCATAATAGACGTGTTCTCTAGATATCTGTGGCTAGTTCCTCTGAAAAATAAATCACCTGAAACAGTTGCTAAAGCCACCAAAACGCTAATGTTAAAAGAAAACAGGGTTCCTGGCTATTTTTGTACGGATATGGGGAAGGAGTTTATAGGCCGTGCTTTTCAGAATATGTTGACAGAGTTTAATATCAGCTATTACACAACCAATTCTATACATAAGGCTTCTTTAGCTGAAAGAGTTCAGCGCACCATAAAGGAACGCATGCACCGTTATTTTACACATAAAAACACATACAGATTTCTAGACATTCTGGAATCATTGGCATCATCCTACAACCGCTCACACCATCGCACGATTGGGGCAACACCTAACGAAGTTTTAGAAAGAGGTACGCTCCCGAGAAGAGATGGATCACCACCACCACCACCACCACCACCACCACTCTGTGCGCTTCAAAATCAATGATTATGTAAGGCTGTCGCGTTCGGGGAATAAATTCGCAAAGGGTTTTGAGCAAGGATGGACACGCGAGATTTTTAAAGTTAGGGCTGTGAGACCTAAAGGTGTGATAATGATGTATTACATTGAAGATTTGAATGGGGAAGAAATCTCAGGAGGCTTTTACCGCGAGGAATTGCAGAAAGTTGCGTTTAATTTAGAAAAAAATGTGTTTAAAATTGAGAAAATTTTAGGAAGCAAAGGTTCAGGAAGGAGAAAAATGTACCTGGTGAAATGGCTAGGGTACCCAGAAAGCTTCAACACCTATATAAAAGCTGATGCAATAATGAAGCTTAAATAGTATGCAACATGGCTCCTAACCATTTCTACGTCACACTCCCGTCCTCCTCGTCCCTGTCTGTACACCCTAACAACACGCTAGCCAACTTTGTAACAGAACTCCATGGGCACATTGAATTGGGTCGTGATTCGTATGAGGTGGGGATATGCGAAATTCAGCTGGACACCGTCTTTTTAAATATTGAACATAAAGAAACCGTTTTTACGATTCTTAGAGACATTGACGAGTGTGAAAAAGCTGGGGTAGCTATGGATGAAACTATGCGCATCGCTCGGACTAAGATTACACGGTATTACAGTACAGAAGTAAGACTAGGGCCGGGTCAATATGGTTCGGCCGAGGATGTTGTGAGAGGCTTAAACGTGAGTTTAAGAAACTCAAACCTTACGAATGATTTAGTATATGAAATCGTAAACAACCCTGCACATACACTAATCCTAAAATCAAAGACTAACAGACGTCTTAAAGAACATAGAAAGTTCAAAATTCTAACCAACGGCCGATATAGCGCAGCCTTCCAAAGAGACACATTTCACGAGACACAGTATAACTTGTCCAGATTAATGTATCAATTGAAGATGGAGAAATTGGCTGAAAGGTCCCCAGACATGTGCTATATTTACAGTAATATAGTGGAGCACCAGTTTGTTGGGGATACCCAGGCACGCCTGCTGCGCATTGCTCACATCCCCAACCATAGAGGAAGGAGTTTGAGTATTACATATGACAGGCCCCATTATGTGAATGTCGCAACTAATTTAATAACCAATATCACAATATATATAAGAACGATTGAGGGCGAAAACTTCCCATTCGGTAACGGGAGCTTAACAGTGAAGCTACACTTTCGACGCACTGAGTTATAATGGATAGAAAGCCTTTCACCGTCTATCGAGGGATGCGATACCAGCGCGGTAGTGGACTTGGATCCATTTTTTCATCCATACTACGTACGGCTGTTCCTTTGCTGAAGAGGGGTGCCAGATACCTTGGAAGGAAAGCGCTACAATCAGGCCTTAACACTGCAGAAGACATATTGGCCGGGGCTAAACCTAAAGAAGCTCTAAAAAAACATTTAAAGCGTACACGGAACGAAATCATCAAAGATGCAAAGAGAAAAATGCGTGGTGGCGGGAAGAAGAAGAGGGCTCCCCGGAAGAAGAAGGGGTCACGTGGTATTAAACGTAAAAGGCTATCAAAAAAGAAATGCTGTAAGCGAATGAAACCTATGGTTGACCACTTTTTTGACTGATATAAGCTAAGGATATTGATCTCATGAATCATAGTTTGTTTACCACTTGTCGAGAGAGGAGTCACTATTTCGCCATGGCACGCTTCATCCACCCATGTAGTTCACAATGCTGTAAATCGGAGCTGTCCTTTTTTGAGCTCCCGCCAACCCAAGTTTCTATTGAGCACAGTGACTTTATTACAATTAACCCTTTAAACACAATTAGTTCACCGAGTGCACCTATAGAATTCGTGATACCCAGCTCAGGTCCTTACTTTTTTGATCCAAGCTGTGTGCACATGTACGCTAAGCTACGTATAGCCCATTCTGATGGAACGGCCTGCGATGACAAATATGCTGTATACCCTGAAACAAACTTTCTGCACGCCATATTCAACCAGTGTGACGTATATTTAAATCAGACCAACATATCGGCAGGCACGGGGTACTATCATCTACGAGCCTATTTGGAAAATGTCCTCAACTTTTCCAAAGAAGCGAAGGCTACCTTTTTAAGTGCGGAGGGATATTATCAAACTAAAGATGAAAATAGTATAAAGGACAAATTTAAAAATTCTAAAAAGAAAATATACGAGTGTTTTGGACGGTTGCACACAGATTTCACTTTCCAGGAGAAGTTGCTTGTGAACGGGGTGGATATGAAAATAAAGCTCACCCGCACGAGTCCTGAGATCTGCTTAAATCTGGATGCGAATCAAGAAGAGGGTGCAAAGTCCGTTGTGGTTCACATTATGGACACATACCTCCGCGTACGGCGAGTGAAATTAAGTTCACCAAAACAACTAGAAATTGAGAAAAATTTACTAAACGCTACAGTGAAATATCCTATTAACAGAGTGCAGATCAAACTATATACGGTTCCTGCAGGGTTGGCATCGAAGCAGATAGAAAACATTGCCCTGGGAAATCTTCCTAAAAGGATATTAATCGGCATGCAGGACCACGCTTCGGTGAATGGAAAATATAAAAAGAGTGCCTTTAAATTCGAGAATTTCGGACTTAAAAATATAACTCTATACGTTAATGGCACTGCTTTGGGTGGAACAATGGGTACGGACTATTCATCAGACGCTGTGTTACCTCTTTGTGCCAGAGCCTATAGTAATCTGACCCATATTGCAGGTGATTGTGATGAGCTTGGTAATGGGGTAACGCAGGAAGAATTCATTGATCAATTTAACCTTTATCCGTTTGACATTACACCTGACTTATCTGCTAGCGTAAATACCCATTTAACACCACAGCAGAGCGGTAACATCTCAGTGCGGCTGGAATTCGCCAAGCCTATAGACGCTCCTATTAGTGTACTAGTATATCTCGAATCGCAAGCCCTAATAGAAGTAGATAGATTTAGAAGCGTTATCACTGACTTTTAAAATGGATGCTAATACACTTCAGAAAGTAATGGAGCGAGTCACACGTTCCAAATTTATCGGCGTGTTTGCGAAGAATGAAACATTGAGTTTGCCAAGTACGCGAGAATGCGGTAGTCTTATTGTGAACACAGACATCATCGGTAATGAAGGGATTCACTGGATCGCTGTCTATTTTAAAAATAGACAGCGCCTGTACTATTTTGATTCACTCGGTACTCAACCCTGGAGTGACCCTATTATTGTAAAATTTCTCGCTCAGTTACATATTCCCGAAGTTGTATGGAACCCATTTCGTATGCAGGGATATTTTACTAATGTTTGCGGAATGTACTGTGTCTCATTTCTCATGCATATGTCAAATGATAAAGAATTTATAAATTTTTTAAATTTATTTGACCCGTGTCACACTCACCGAAACGATGAAATGGTATGCAGACAGATAAAAAACCGTTTTCCAATTGTACGTACTCGTTGTATATTATAATGTTTTTGTTCGTATATTTGTAACGGTATATTCGTTTATTGTACTGATTTCTTTCATTTAATAAATTTATGAAAATATATTGTGTCTTCTTATCCCAAAAAGATCGAAAAACACTTACATTATTTCGGTGTGACATTGTTGACTGATCAGTATACCCTCCCTATTCCGAGATTCTTCAAAAGATTGTATAACTCGTGTCAAATCCTCATCGGACCTTAAAGGAATAATGAAAACATATACAGAGTATACAGACAGACAGATCCCCATTATGTGAAGATATCTTTGGTTCGAGGAGTGAACGCCATAAAAATTTCGATTTTAGCATAATGGGGAAATAACACTGATTGACATTTTTGGCGAGTATCTATTTGACGAGATACTACAACTCTCCATATATATATATATAAAATTCTAATTATAGACACTTACATTTCTATGGTAGTCCCTTGCGTCGGGTTGTAAGGAGCGTCACTGCAAATATCTTCTACGGTTTGCGTTGAAAATATTCGCCACAATCAGTCGCATTGAAAAGACTAATTGTGGTTAATGCTGCAGTATCACGTTCTTCATACAAGTCTGGGGAGACGTACAGGTCCATGGTGGAGGATGTGTGACACTGCTGACTGATCAGTATATCATCCATATTCCGAGGTTCTTCAAAAGATTGTATAACACGTGTCAAATCCTCATCGGACCTTAAAGGAATAATGCTTTTAAAACATATACAGAGTAACACAGACAGATCCCCATTATGTGAAGATATCTTTGGTTCGATTACCAATTTCGATTTTAGCATGATGGGGAAATAACATTGATTGACATTTTTGACTAGTATCTATTTGACGAAATACTACAACTCTCCATATATATATAAAATCGAATTATGGACACTTACATTTCTATGGTAGTCCCTTGCGTCGGATTGTAAGGAGCGTCACTGCAAATATCTTCTACGGTTTGCGTCGAAAATATTCGCCACAATCAATCGCATTGAAAAGACTAATTGCGGTTAATGCTGCAGTATCACTTTCTTCATACAATCTGGGGAGACGTACAGGTCCATGGTTGAGGAATGATTATTCACTGATGCGAAAATAGCTACTGTTACTCCCAACTGAAAATATCCCCTTTTATATGCACATTCGCCAAGCTCCGCCCAAAAGACCAGATGTTCGTAGTGATTGGCTGCCGATGTAGCTGGGTGGAGCTATGACGTGTACCAATCCGCTATAACGAGACCGGACGAGTAACATATATATAAAATCGAATTATAGGCACTTACATTTCTATGGTAGTCCCTTATATTATATTTTTTACTTACAAATTATTAGTATTGTTTGTTAACATAATTGTTAACTTATTTTATAATAAAGAAATTATATCCTAATTATATTTTAAAAAGAACATTCGGTTTCAACGTTAAGCTGTGGTCTAAGGCGGCGTGGCATGAATAAATACTAAAATAAAATTAAATGTTAAAAATCTTTATTCATACGTTATTAAAAGTTAAAAATCTTTATTAATAAAACAGGATAGAAGCATATGAAAGTCAAGGTAAACTATAGTTGTAAATTATAGTTAGGTTATACGATGTTTTTCGGGCATACTACTGCCTCGGGTTAAATGATCCTGTTATTTTAAATCACGTATTTGAAAGAGTTAATCATTATTGCTACATAGAAAAAATCGTGCATTACGATGTTTTTCGGGTATACTACTGCCTCGGGTCAAATGGTCCTGTTATTTTAAATCACGTATTTGAAAGAGTTAATTATTATTGCTACATAGAAAAAATCGTGCATTACGATGTTTTTCGGGTATACTACTGCCTCGGGTCAAATGGTCCTGTTATTTTAAATCACGTATTTAACGACACATCGCGCTCATTTCCATTGCTATATATGGCTCTAGGATCGGCCCTGACGAGATGTATTTCGTAGGTTAGGTTAGGCTCTTACATATAAAAGTCCATGTGGTAGAGTAAGCAACGAATCCCATCGACGAGATGTATTTCTGAACCCATGTTAAACTGGAGGTCTAATTTACGAGCGAGTGCACGTATTATGTTCTTGTACCGCCGTAGGCGAGAAAGAGTTAATTAGTATTGCTACATAGAAACTCGTGCATTATGATGTTTTTTTCGATTATTATTTATTGAACAAAACTCTCGCTCTCTTTCTATATATATATATATATATATATAGAAAGAGTGGTCTGGAAGGAAGTTTACCAATGATTAAATTCTCTTTGCGAGTGACCCATTGCCCGCGTCGGGCTAACCTTTGGTTAGCTTCCGCCCGAATTGTTCATTCTGACGAAGGTCAAGCTTTTCACTCCACCTTAGACCTACAGTTTAACGTGGATTCCGAACCACGACCCATCAGCAGCCCAGCGTCTTGACCACTAGGCCTCCTAGGGTACCCATTTATCTACCAACCACTTTCTTTATTGTGTGGAAGGATGAACAGCTGGGTTTTGCTGCGCGCCGGCTGCCGTCGGTCTCGAACCCTGGGCCGATGGATTCGTAGTCCGCGACGCTAACCACTACACCACCGAGGCGGTATTTGTCATTACTTACTCGGACTATAGTGGATTTAATTATCCCAGAAGAGTTCCTTGTTCCATGCACGGTCTGTGTGTAGCATATATATATATATATATATATATATATATATATATATATATTGTGTGTACGTTTTTCCCACTGTTATTCGTGACTTAAATATTTATAATAAAAATCAAGTGTCTAAAAAGTTATTTAATAAGCAGAATTTAATTGGATTCATTGTAGAAGTAATAACAATGGCAATATTAATATTTGGAGCATTGGGTACTTATCGAGGGCTGTCTTTAAGAAAGGTCTCTCGCAAGCAGATTTTCTCCGAAACCAACCTCGCTATAGTGGACTGTGTTTTGGGGAAATCCAACTTTCTTCGTTTCTTTTAATTTCGTTTTTTCATTTTTTCTTCGCAGGGAATGAGGCTCGTATGTTTCTTAACTTTTCATCTCGTTTGGTGGGTTTCGAATTGTATCGTAAATTATCGTATTTCGAATTGTATCGTAAATGATCATTTCGTTTCGTTATTTGTGAGGGCTGAATTATGGATAACTATGTTATTTGTTTCGTTCATCTTCAAGTTTAATGAAGCTGGGTATCCCTTATAAAAATTAGTTTCTGTCTAACGAATTATTTATTGGGTAACTTTGTTAATTCTATTATTGCGTAAATCTTTCTAATGTGTTACTGAATAACTATAAATATATATTGTGGTATTTTATATATATATATATATATCAGAAGATATTTAAAAGACTGATATAATTATAGTAAACTTATGTCGAAATAGTTACCCATAAAATTAATTGTTTTCGGCTGAATTATGGATAACTATGTTATTTGCTTCGTTCATCTTCAAGTTTAATGAAGCTGGGTATCCCTTATAAAAATTCGTTTCTGTCTAACGAATTATTTATTGGGTAACTTTGTTAATTCTATTATTGCGTAACTCTTTCTAATGTGTTACTGAATAACTATAAATATATATTGTGGTATTTTATATAAATATATATCAGAAGATATTTAAAAGACTGATATAATTATAGTAAACTTATGTCGAAATAGTTACCATAAAATTAATTGTTTTCGGCTGAATTATGGATAACTATGTTATTTGTTTCGTTCAACTTCAAGGAAGCTCAAGTTAATGTTATATTTTGCATATAATCCACTATATACATCTATTGTAAAACACTATATACATCTATATTTCAATTAAGTGTGTAATTATTTAATTCATCTACCATATTGTGGTACACAATGCTTAATATATATATATTATATGTATATATATATATATATATATATTTCTATAATTCTGTTTTCTATGGTTGGTTGAATTATGGATAACTACGTTATTTGTTTCGATAAGTTCAACTTCAAGGAAGCTCGTTAATGTTATATTTTGCATATAATCCACTATATACATCTATTGTAAAACACTATATACATCTATATTTCAATTAAGTGTGTAATTATTTAATTCATCTACCATATTGTGGTACACAATGCTTATTAGAATACATGGTGCGATCTGGCAACTCAGCACCCCAATGCAAGGCGTGATCTGGCAACTCAGCCAGAATAGAGGCTTATAAAAGATCGAGAAGCTGGTGAAGACTCAATCCCAGCTCGGCTCCAGCCGAGCAAGGACCTCTGGTCCTTTTTTTGGCCCTTTGGTAAACCCCTTAGTGGCCTCTTAGGTTAGGAAAACGAAAATAATATGCCTTAATGGCAACTACTCTCTCTCTCTTTCAGGCGTCTCTCTCTCTCTCTCCTACAGGCGTCTCTCTCCCTCCTTCAGCTCTCTCTCTCCTGCATGTGTAACTACTGCATGTGTACCTCCTGCATGTGTGCGTATGTGTGTGTACCTCCTGCATATGTACCTCCTGCATGTGTACCTCTCCCCCCTTGGCTGATTAAGCGTATATAATAATAATGTATGCAATAATACTGCTAAAAAGAGGTATCTGACAACCATTTACAGCCAACTGGCTGATTAGAAGTCTATAATAATGTATACAATGGTATCGCGGTATCTGGCAACTCAAGCCATTTACGCCAACTGGCTGATTAGGAGCCTATAAAACAACGCCAACTCGGCTGAAGTCTTAATGTGCACTTGGCTCCTGCCAGGTGAACACCTCTCCTCCTTTCTCTCCTCCTCTCTCTCTCTTGGGGGATAACGCCAGGGTTGCCAGATTGGGCGACTTTTCGCAAATGGGGCTACTTCTGAGGACCTGTGCTAACAACATTTATGATTTTGCGATTTTGCGAATTTTGTGCTACTTCCCCCCACAACTTCGCGACATTGGGCTATTTTCAGAAATTTTATGTAAGTGTACAAATATTTGTTATACGATGAACCCTTTCTTTCTTAATGTGTAATTTTTTGAAGCGACAATGCAAAACCCCGAAATTATGAATAATAGACCACTAATATAATGTAGAAAACATTCTATTTTCACCTGAATTTAATATTAAACCTTATGCATTAGGACATAGAGTTCAAAATAACTGATCTCCGACTTAATTTTCTTTCGATTTTGGACCTTATTTAAGTAAAATCTTTCTTTGAATTCGTATTTGGATTACAGGAAAAATATTGCATAATTAAGTGATACAATGCTTAAATGAATTATTTATGCGATATTTTTCCCGTAAATATTCATAGAATAATAATTAATAACGTAACTAACGCTAACCATGATGCAATATAACGTTTGAAAACGTTTCTGAACGTGTTCCGCGGGCCCGCCACCATGGCGCCGTCATCGCCGCCATGCGTAAACACGTTTTAATATGTATAACAAGGGAATAAATGGATTAACATTAATAACGTATTTTCGGATTTCGTTTAGGCTTTAATGTCGCCGTTTGTCGCGTGTGAGTGATGTGTCAGTAATCGATTTTTTTTTTGCTCTGTGTTTATGCGGATTGTATAAGTTTCAAGCAAATTATAAGTTTTTTATATTTATTTTGTCATGCATGCCCATGATGTCTAAGTGGAAAAAGTATAACAAAACTTTTCAAAATAGTTGGCTTAAAATCCCTTCATTTCAAAACTGGCTTGAGGAAGTAAAGACAGATGGGACAAAGGCTTACTGCAAGTTATGTAAAACTGAATTGAGAGCACATAAAACAGACTTAGGAAAGCATTGTGAATCTTTAAAACATAAGGAAAATTGCAAACTTATCCCGCCCCAAAACACCATAAAGCATGCGTTTGAACGAGAGAACAATATAAGTAGATTAGAACTGAAACTTGCAGTATTTGTTGCTTGCCATTCTGCTATAAGGTCCATAGATCATTTAAGTGAATTATTTAAAAGTGATGTGCCATCAGTTTCAAAGCACGATACTTTACGTTTGCATAGAACAAAATGCACAGCATTAATAAAAAATGTAATTTCTCCTGAATTACTAAAAGAACAAGTAACTGAAATTAACCGGTGCTCATTTTCTTTAATATTGGACGAATCAACAGACATTTCATGCGCTAAGCATTTATGCTTATGTGTTCGTTATTACAATGAAAAAGAAAGGAAAATCTCTTCACAATTTTTAGGCCTTATTCATGTCGTAGAAACAACTGCTGATGCATTGTACCAGCATATAAAAGAGTTTTTCAATAAAATTGGTGTTAATTTAGGAAACTGCTTTGCAATTGGGACTGACGGAGCTTCCAATCTTTGCGGCAATCGTTCGCTTTTTACTTTAATGAAAGAAGATATACCTAACTTGATATTGGTTAAATGTATCTGCCATTCACTACATTTGGTTTGTTCGCATGCCTACGAAGAGTTACCATCAAATCTAGACTACATGACTCGAGAAACTTATAATTGGTTTCATCGTTCAGCACTAAGAAAAGAATCGTATATGGATATATTACAAGACCATAAATGACGGAAAGGATCCACTACAGTTGATACACTCTCATCAACCCGATGGCTTGCTAGAAGCAACTGCATTAAGAGGATTCTTAATCAATGGGAATCTTTAAAACTCCATTTTCAGCTTGCTTCATCAACATGTGATAAATATGTTGCGAGAGAGCTTCACAAAATGTATTCAGATCCAGTAAATGAGCTATATTTTACATTTGTAATGCCCATTTTATCAGATTTTGAAAGAATCAATTTACTTTTTCAAAGTGAACACGCTGATCACAGTAAGTTGCTCAAGGAACTTGAAGATTTCACACTTTCCATGCTAAGAAGAATTATTTATCCACAAAATGTTAATATTGCAGTTGACATGACATATACATCTATTTTCCTACCGATTGAAAAAGTTGACTTTGGTCATGTCTTTTTAACTCAGCTGGCAAATAAATAAATGTAAAGAAATCGCAGCAGAATCTCAAAAAGTCATCTTTAAAAGATGTCACGAATTTTTGAAATGTGCCTGTAAGGAACTTCTCAAACGTATCCCCACAAATTATGCAATATTAAAACGAATCGAAAACATTTCACCAAGTAAATGCCTCAGTCACACTCGTCCTCCCTTTTCCGATCTTCCTTTGGATTTAGCTGACCAATCAAAATTAAATGCTCTAGAAAGTCAATGGAGGAAGCTACTTCACATTGATTGGAAGGATGTTTTTCCTTCCGGCATTCCAAATGATGGGGCATTATTTTGGAGCCAGGCTTTTAACATTAAAGATGCTGCAGGAGAGCCTGTTTTAAAAGACATTTCTGTATTCGCATTAAAGCTATACAGCTTGCCAATAAGCAATGCAACTGTGGAACGAGTATTTTCAAGAGTTACATCAACAAAAAACAAACTTAGGAATCGGATGGGTTTAGAACTTTTAGCTTCTGTACTTCGTATAAAAATGATGCTTGAAAAAAGCATTTGTTGTGTTAATTTTGAACCTTCGCCACCTATGCTTAAATATAATTCTGGCATTTACGAAAAGTCAGAAAAAACCTTTACAAGCCATGATGAAGGAGAAAAAGAAGACGACGAGCTATTGAATTCACTACAATTTTAAATAAAAACCGTAAGTAAATTTTATAGTATAATAAAATAATGAAATTGGGGTTGGGCTACTTTTTGCGACTTTTCGATACGTTCCTCGCTAATTTTGTTCAAAAGTATCTGGCAACTCTGACGCCGCCTCCAAGTTCCCCCCCACCCCCCTTTGCAACAACCCCCCTTTGCAACAACCCCCTTTGCAACAACCCCCTTTGCAACATTACATAATAACCTGCAACATTCTTGCACTCTCCCCTTTTGCGGCTATACTACTGTTGTGAAATACTGGGTACTGGAAAATTTTCCCCCGTTATTGTCAACAGGAAATTACATTTGGTCTTCATTTGGCTGGCATGGACCATGTTTCGTAAGCAAATCTTTCAAATTCTTGTCATTGACTTGTTCAGAATACAACCCTCTATCAGATGGAAATGGGCTACTGTGACAGAAAACTGAGCTAGGCCTACTATCCTTCGGTAAAGGATCAGTTTTTTCAGCGCATGATGAGGCAATTTCAGGAGCATTCTGCACATTGTTTTTCATGCTTGATGAAGTAATGGTGCAATTATCAGTATTTTTGTCTTGTTCAGGCTCTTTGTTGGTGTCAGTTGAAGTAGTAGCATGAGAAAGTTGATGGCGATCAGCAGTTGAAGTTTGAAAAAATGTTGTCAATTTAGGCACATTTTCTGTTGAAGCTTTCACTTTTTTGCTCCTTTCAACCCGTTTTGCGTGATCTGACAGATATATTCTCTTCATGTCTTCTTGAACCTTTTGAGCAAGAATTAATGTAATATGTTAGTTTGACATTGTGGCCACATAGAATAATAAAAGGCTGAAAATATCTGCTATTACCACACTAGAAGCGTGATTGTTGATTAAGGATAGTTTAATTAAACGTAGAAAGTTAATTTAGGTTGGTAATAAGCTGTTGATGACTTTATAATTTTGGACTGCCAATTTGTTTAATTATATCCGTAAGTTGTTTTACTATATCCGTAGCTTTTTACTAAGGGTTCAGAAGTGTGTCCCTTCATTGACTACAACCATGTTTTTATTATAAGAGTTTTGACTATAACCGTTTTCCTCTGTAGTAATAGTAATAAAAAATTAAGCATTAGATTAAGGCAGAAAATAACAGAAAAAATTATACAACAAACTTACCAGTCATGTAAAGAAATAACACCAACAATTTGAGCTCGTTTCCAGAAACAACTCACCAAAAAAGTACATAAAGTACACAGTTTTCAGTTACAAGTACTGAACTGAGCTGTAAAACAAAATTTAAAAAATAAAGAATGCTTATCACTAAAAAGAAATAGTAATAGAAGACTAAGGATTAGATTAAAGCAGAAAAGAACTGAAAAAAATTATAAAACAAACTTACCACCAACGTAAAGAAATAATACCAACAGTTTGGAGCTCGTTGCCAAAAAAAAAAACTGACCAAAAAAGTACACAAAGTACACAGTTTTCAGTTTGTTACAAGAAAATACCGAACAAAGCTGTAAAACAAAGAGAACAAGAGAAATAATTAAAGAAAGCTTATCACTAAAAAGAAACAGTAATAACAAATAAAAATTAGATTAAGGTAGAGGAAAAAAAAACATAAAAAATTATAAAATTAATTTACCTGTAACGTAGAGAAATAAAAAACTGTCGACTTTTTTTTTGTAAAAACTTTAACTCAAAACGTTTCAATTTCTTAAAAACTCAACGCAACAGCCACCAAGTTAGAACATGAAAATAACGCGGATAAGTTTTTTATGGCTACGCTGCTTACACAAAGAAATACAATATTGACGCATTAATTTTTATAAAATTTATCTAAGTTCTGAAAAAGTAAGTTTTGTAATTATTTACAAAAAAAAAAATAGAAATAAAAAATGTAGAATTTTTGTAGGTACAAATTTTCAAAGAGAAAGCATGAACAAAGTTTTTTGTCCGTTCGGTTGGGGGCCCTTGGATGCTGGGGCCCTTGTTCAATGAACCGCCTGAAGTGCCCTGAACCCACGGTAGCTACGCCACTGCTCAGTAAAGTCAAACGGGAAAAAACATTAGATTATCAGGGTAAAACAGCATAAATATGCGTGTGGAACAGCAAATAATTCTACTGTAGTGCATTGTTTAACCATATGTACGAATGTAATCATAGTATCAAGTGGGATAGTTCTAAAACACGTTGTTGAAAAAACAGATATAATTGAAAGGAATATTCTAGAATGTGCATTTATCCATTTTAAAAATAATTTCAACAACAGTGCGGGAATGTATAAAATTGACAATATCCTGTTAAAATACCTTTTGCCTTTAATCAACTCTTGTTAATCATGTGCTAATCTTTTTATTTTTCTTTCCGGTTATACATATGCATATATTTTCGTCATCTCGCCCTCTCCCTTCATTCCCTGACGAGGTGTACTTCTGAATACACGAAAGGCCTTGGAATCATTTTTCTTTTTCCCTGTGGGTTTGCATATATATATATATATATATATATATATTATATATACATTCAACTGCAAAGAACACGCAGTATAAATAACGTAAAGAACGACGCTTGTATAGGAGATATTCCGCGCAAGACGAGAAAGAAAGAACGGAACAAATGAAAAAATGAGGTAACCACCTGGGAATCGAACCCGGGATCTTCCGATTGCCGGTCAGACGCGATACCATTACACCATGGACCTCACTCTTCCAAACGCCGTAATACTTCTACATACTCGCAGAAACCAATGCCCCAAGGGGGCACCTCCCGCATGCCGTAACATTATATACATTCAACTGCAAAGAACACGCAGTATAAATAACGTAAAGAACGACGCTTGTATAGGAGATATTCCGCGCAAGACGAGAAAGAAAGAACGGAACAAATGAAAAAATGAGGTAACCACCTGGGAATCGAACCCGGGATCTTCCGATTGCCGGTCAGACGCGATACCATTACACCATGGACCTCACTCTTCCAAACGCCGTAATACTTCTACATACTCGCAGAAACCAATGCCCCAAGGGGGCACCTCCCGCATGCCGTAACATTATATACATTCAACTGCAAAGAACACGCAGTATAAATAACGTAAAGAACGACGCTTGTATAGGAGATATTCCCCGCAAGACGAGAAAGAAAGAACGGAACAAATGAAAAAATGAGGTAACCACCTGGGAATCGAACCCGGGATCTTCCGATTGCCGGTCAGACGCGATACCATTACACCATGGACCTCACTCTTCCAAACGCCGTAATACTTCTACATACTCGCAGAAACCAATGCCCCAAGGGCAAGTATTACGGCGTTTGGAAGAGTGAGGTCCATGGTGTAATGGTATCGCGTCTGACCGGCAATCGGAAGATCCCGGGTTCGATTCCCAGGTGGTTACCTCATTTTTTCATTTGTTCCGTTCTTTCTTTCTCGTCTTGCGCGGAATATCTCCTATACAAGCGTCGTTCTTTACGTTATTTATACTGCGTGTTCTTTGCAGTTGAATGTATATAATGTTACGGCATGCGGGAGGTGCCCCTTGGGGCATTGGTTTCTGCGAGTATGTAGAAGTATTACGGCGTTTGGAAGAGTGAGGTCCATGGTGTAATGGTATCGCGTCTGACCGGCAATCGGAAGATCCCGGGTTCGATTCCCAGGTGGTTACCTCATTTTTTCATTTGTTCCGTTCTTTCTTTCTCGTCTTGCGCGGAATATCTCCTATACAAGCGTCGTTCTTTACGTTATTTATACTGCGTGTTCTTTGCAGTTGAATGTATATAATGTTACGGCATGCGGGAGGTGCCCCCTTGGGGCATTGGTTTCTGCGAGTATGTAGAAGTATTACGGCGTTTGGAAGAGTGAGGTCCATGGTGTAATGGTATCGCGTCTGACCGGCAATCGGAAGATCCCGGGTTCGATTCCCAGGTGGTTACCTCATTTTTTCATTTGTTCCGTTCTTTCTTTCTCGTCTTGCGCGGAATATCTCCTATACAAGCGTCGTTCTTTACGTTATTTATACTGCGTGTTCTTTGCAGTTGAATGTATATAATGTTACGGCATGCGGGAGGTGCCCCCTTGGGGCATTGGTTTCTGCGAGTATGTAGAAGTATTACGGCGTTTGGAAGAGTGAGGTCCATGGTGTAATGGTATCGCGTCTGACCGGCAATCGGAAGATCCCGGGTTCGATTCCCAGGTGGTTACCTCATTTTTTCATTTGTTCCGTTCTTTCTTTCTCGTCTTGCGCGGAATATCTCCTATACAAGCGTCGTTCTTTACGATATATATATATATATATATATATATATATATATATATATATACCGGGTGTCCCATAATTCAGGAACCATAGGAATAATTGTATTTTTTTTCTAATAATTCTTGTACTTTCTAATAATGTTTTTTTTCTTTTTGACGAATTACCTGGATGACGTACCGATAAACAAACGATGTGGCATATTTTTTCAGCAAGACGGTGCACCTCCTCATTTTGCCATGCAAGTTCGCAAAATACCTTGATAAAACGTTCCCAACAGATGGATTGGCCGAAGAGGTCCTATCGAATGGCCACCCAGGTCACCAGATATCACTCCACTCGATTTTTTTTATCAAAAAGAAAATAAAGAAAAAATTATTAGAACGTACAAGAATTATTAGAAAAAAATACAACTATTCTTATGATTCCTGAATTATGGGCCACCCGGTATATTAGCTAACACGGATGCAGAGGGATTTCCCATCAGCAATTCAAACGTTTGGATTGGTGATGGGAAATCCCCTCCCACCTGCGCAGTGGGCAGGACGGTAAATAATTCTAATGTATCAGAATAGAAAGGAATGCAAGGAGAGACTACAAAGTTATTACCCGAAACCCTCAGAAGATCCCCACGATAATATATTTTCCCTTCAGTCACGATAAAAAACAATCCGCTTTTGCGAAGACGGAAAATATATTATATTTAGAATTCAGCATGCAGAAATATCATTGAAAAAGGATGCTTGCTCTCTCTCTCTCTCTCTCTCTCTCTCTCTCTCTCTCTCTCTCTCTCTCTCTCTCATATATAAATTAGCTAACACAGGTAGAGAAGGATTTCCCATCTAATGCATTATTTAGCCATATATACAGATATAATAATTTTGGGAGAGTACAGGGTGGGCCAAAAGTCTGTTGGTCCGAAAAATAGTAGTTTAGAATGCGTCGGGGCAACAGACTTTTGGCCACGCTGTATATATCCCTATCTGTATTTCGCGTAATGCCTAAAAATTTTAGGCATTTCGCGTAATTCGATTAAGCGATTAATGACACCGTGAAGGTTGTTAGGGTAGTTAGGTTAGATTAGTAATGCATATCCCCTATGTTTAAGGGTCACAGGTATTACGCGAAATTCCTGAAATTTTTAGGTATGTGAAATAACTGGTTTCACAGATTGACTGTAACATAAGGGGTTCCAAAAAACCTTAGCCCCCCCCCCCCATTTGCAGCTTACATGTTTACTTATATCGAAATAGTTTTTAGTGATTATAAAAATATGTAAAATTCTTTATTTATTGCAGGTATTAAAATTACTCTAGCTGATAAAGTGATAATATAATGGCTTCTCAATTAATTGGTAATTCGGAGAGGCAACGTGTGATAGATCGCATACGAGCAATAACATTTCGGGAAGCTCGTGATGCTGGAGCCACCTTTATAACACGTTCATGGGTTGCCAAAAAGTTGCGAAGAAGTGAGGACTTCGTCAAAAGAAATTGGAATAAAACTTTAGATGAATGTGAAATGGATACAACCAAATCTGGGCGCCCAAATTTGCCACTCTCAGGAAACAAAGGACATCATTGAAAGCGGTACGCATAAGCGGAAAAACAGCTGTGCTAAACTTCCTAGAGAGATCGAAGTGTTGAGAGGAAAGATCGTTAGTGGTGAGATCATTCGACTGTACCGTCATAGGCAAGGTTTAAAGCCTTGGCATGAACTTCCAAAGCCAAGAAAAACTCAACTTAACATCGATGACAGAATGTGGTTTGCCCATTATCTTGAAGATTGGGATGTGGATGATTTCATGCATTTAGCTGTCTCCGATGAATTTTTTGTTTACGTAACACGTCGGCCTAACTACCAAAATGATCGAGTGTGGGCCACAACACCAGATGAAATCGATGACAATGAACATTATCGCGAATTATTAAAAAGTCCAGACTGTGTTGGTGTGTTTGTTTTGTTCACTGCAAAGCTCATGTGGGTGCTGAAGCCAAATGGTCAGAGTTGGGATGGACAGTATTTTCGTGATATTATTTTATCCCAGCATGTCATTCCTTTTCTAAGAAACCCAAACAATGTTATGGATGTCGATCAGGTCACACTTCTGCACGATAAGGCCCCCTGCTTTAAAGCATTAGCCACTCAACAGTTGTTGTGGAACCATGAGATCGATTTCTTTGGAAATGAAGAATGGCCAGGAAATTCTCCTGACCTGAACGTCTGTGAACACATTGCATTAGTTATAAAGGACAAGGTTGAATGTCTCTTGTTTCAAGAACCTGCAGCAAGTCGATTTTCGAATGATACAATGACGCAACACACTGAAACTGTTTTAGCAAATTTGCGTAACGATCAAGATCTATGTTATACCTAAACAAAATCATGTGTTTATATTCAATTCAATAGAACTGATAATGTCTGAATTAAACTGATGAGATGTGATATACTTTATTATATCAAGGTAATATTTTCTTTGATGTAATTAATCCTAATCTGTAGTATAAACAATTCATATAAATGTTCTATGTTTACTGTATCTGTATTTTCATTATTATAACGTGCGTCATTGATTACATATATATTTTGTGTACCATAACTATATTATTGTTATTTATATTGACACAAATGTTGTTCAATTAAGTTTATTAAAGCCTAAGAAAATGAGAGCATTTCATTTCAATTTAATCAACTTAGTTTCAAGATCAGAGGATATGTACAAGTTTCTGAAGCCGGAAAGATTTGATGCCGATCCCTCATCCTCAAGTTTGTCTAGTCTCTGGAGTCACTGGTTCAAGACATTTCAGAACTTTCTGGCCGCTTTACCTTCTAATCTTCAGACTCAAAAGCTAAGTTTGCTTGTAAACCATGTATCTCCTTTAGTCTATGAGTACATAGTTGATTGTACTACCTATGAAAATGCTATTAAGTTGCTCAATGAACCTTATATAAAACCTAAAAATGAAATATTTGCCCGTCACCTATTAACCACGCGTCGTCAGGAGATGGGAGAGAGTTCTGCCCATTACATGAATGCATTAAAGCATCTGAGTAAAGACTAACTTTCAATCAGTCTCTGCAGATCAATACAGAGATGAATATATAAGAGATGCTTTTATAAACGGTTTGAATACTTCTTTCATTAGGCAACGATTGCTTGAAAACAAATCTCAGTTTACAGATCGCTTTTGATCAAGCTCGCAGCCTTGAGTTGGCTCAGATTCAAGTCTGATACTTATGTACATTCTAATGGTCCTCTAAATTCAGTTAGTTGTGAAAATGAAACAATTACAAAAGAAAAACATGAGGCGAAACAAGGTGCTAATGAAACTCTTTGCGAGGAGTCTTCTGCTGCAGCAAGGTCTCGTAAATGTTTCTTTTGTGGGATTAATGTGCATCCGCGAGCTAAATGCCCTGCAAAGAGCGTGTGCAGACAGAATGCCGAAAGTAAAAATGCCGACAGTCAAAATACCGACAGACAAAATGACGAATGGACAAAATGTCGACAATTTAAAAAATTGTAAACATTTGTTAGGAAAATCCAAAAAGTTATTATGGTTTGAACTTTTAGAAAATAAATAAAAAAAAATAATGAAGGGTAAATGATAAAAAATGGATGGTTTATTTTAATAAAACTTTAATTTAAAAACTATAAATTATGAGCTATTGCTCTTAGGTACGACAACCCACTGGACTCATTATAAGTGGCATATACTTTTTTAATATGCTCATTTATTTTCCTGTATTTTTTATTTATTCTTGTAACAGTGGCGCCAAGAGATATTTGTTCTAGGGTTACTTCTGTGTTGGCTTGTTCTAGTTTAATTTTTTGAATAAGTTTTGGCAAGGTTGGGTGAGTTATCGCAACTCTGCTACTAAATGCCTGGTGCCATCCCTCGAGTGAATTGTTGGTTCTTGGTAAGTCAGATTCAATTCGGCTGTAGACAGACCACATGTCAATTTCAAATGTTGGTCGCCTTCGTCGACCACGCTGAACAATGCCGAGCCATGTCCTTTCAAAATACTCCAAAAAGTCACCTAGAACAACATCTGTTTCTTGGTCCAGTGATTCCATAAGATCTGTAAATAATCTGCATACATCCTGTGGAGGAACAAAGGCCAATGCTTCCAAATGTTTGATTAGAAGAGCATTTTCTGGATTAGTATACCAATTTTGTAAGCCAAAATGTTGAATTTTTCGCCACAAACATTGACCAAAGTGAAACAACCATATATAGAAACCCTGGGAAAACACTTCCTTATACTGTTTATTGCAGCTTGTTCAAAGTCTACTGTAATAGACTCAGGATAAATATTTTTTTCTTTTAGGAAGTTAAATATGTCATGTATTTTCATCTTTATTAATTGTGAGACAGAACACTAACGGTAACGTTTTATTTTCAGTGACAACTGTGTGAATCGTATAAAGCTGCTTTCCAAGAGGTGCACAGTCAAACGTGCCGTCACTAAACCACCTTTTCTTGTTGTTATTTATTTATTTGTTGGGTTCAAAATCCCAGCTGAGCCGTGAACGGCCAAGCTCTGAAGGGCTAGTTCAACCTACAGCTCAAGTTAAGCTAAAATTAAAAACTTACGGACTTGGAGGTCCTATTAGGTCCTACCTCAGGGTTGCTGACTCGATGTGGGCCTACCTTAGGCCTCAGTTGCATGAATTTAAGATAAAAACAAAAGGGGCACTATTTATGGTCTTCTTTCTCAACCTTGCAACAACAACACAACCTGCACTATTGCACGATGCAACAATCTTTTATCTAAACAACCAAACTGAATTGCAAGAGAGCTCTCTATAAGACTATTAGAAAATCTAGAAGAGGAAGAACCATTGTTGTCCCAAGGCGATATGATGACTAAGCTGATTGATGCAGCATTGCTTGTATATATTAAGTTAAGGTGTATATATATCCATCTCATAATTGTAAGGTTAGTGAAAAATTAACTTAATTTAGAGCTAGCATTTTTGAGCTCTTGTGGCATCATTGTTTGGTCACACTGTTGGCATCATTTTGGGGCGCTGCGCGTCTTTCTACTCGTTTGTGGATGTCGTACGTACAGGGTGTGGTCTTGTAGAGAGCTCTCTTGCAATTCAGTTTGGTTGTTTAGATACAAGATTGTTGCATCGTGCAATAGTCCAGGTTGCGTTGTTGTTGCAAGGTTGAGAAAGAAGACCATAAATAGTACCCTTTTGTTTACATTAAATTCATGTAACTAAGGTCTAAGGTAGCTAGGCCCGCATCGAGTCAGCAACCCTGAGGTTACCCTGAGGTAGGACCTAATAGGATCTCAAATCCGTAAGTTTTAATTTAGCTTAACTTGGGCTTAGGTAGAACTGCCCTTTAGAATTTGGCCGTTCACGGCTCAGCTGGGATTTTGAACCCGACAAATAAATAAAATAACATGGTCCTTCAGAACCGGATTCTACCCCAAGACTGAGTCAGTGACTATTTTTCGGCAAAGTTCTGATTGTGCAAATTGTAGCCCAAGTTAGGCCTAGACGGGTTGAGTATTATTGAATTAAGGTCCCAGGGTAGAAAGTTTGGTAGCCCAATTGCGAAACTTGGCCAGTCGTCTGTCGTTGTTTTGGCCTACATTTTACCGGTTTGGTTAATTTTGGGTTATTATTGAATTAAGGTCCCAGGGTAGAAAGTTTGGTAGCCCAATTGCGAAACTTGGCCAGTCGTCTGTCGTTGTTTTGGCCTACATTTTACCGGTTTGGTTAATTTTGGGTTATTATTGAATTAAGGTCCCAGGGTAAAAAGTTTGGTAGCCCAATTGCGAAACTTGCCCAGTCGTCTGTCGTTGTTTTGGCCTACATTTTACCGGTTTGGTTAATTTTGGGTTATTATTGAATTAAGGTACCAGGGTAGAAAGTTTGGTTGCCCAATTGCGAAACTTGGCCACTTGTCTGTCGTTGTTTTTGGCCTACATTTACCAGTTTGGTTAATTTGGTTTATTATTCGTAGGCGAAGGTTGCAGACCAGTGCGCCAGTTACTTGGGTGGAAAAATTGGTATTCCATACTGGTGTTGGTTAGTACCCCACCTAGCAATTCAGTTTATTTGGAAGTAAAATTTGCGTTTGATCAGTTTGGTTAAGTATTTCTGCCAATTCAGCTCATTTGGTATTGAGCCCAAGGGTTGTTTACATTGAAGATGAGTGCATCCGAGTTGAACAAATTTATAAAAAGGAGAAGCACCTACAAAGGTCTAATTACAAAGGTCATTGCCACTATAGATTCTGCCATAGAGCAAGAGGATTTACGCTTAGTGACTGCACAGCTTTCCATATTAGAAACTAAAAAGGTTGCTCTAAGTGAGGTAAATGTTAAAATTGAGGCTCTTATAGAAGAGGATGAAATAGAAAATAACATAATTTACTTTGAAGAGATTATTGATGATATAATTAACGTAGGCCTCCGAGCAAAAGAGTTTAGTAGCTCAGTACAGTTAGAGACCAGGTCTGATAATGAAGTTAAGGTTAACAGATCTGTAGTTCAATTACCGAGGCTTGTACTCAAAACATTTTCTGGGAGTATTCAGGAATGGCAAGGATGGGCAGACAGTTTTCAATCAGCAGTTCATTCTAGTCAAGTGTTAAGTGCCGTGGAGAAGTTTAATTATTTGCGGTCCCTCTTGGAAGGGGAGGCAGCAAAGACTATAGCAGGATTAGCATTAACAGAGGCTAATTATAATGTGGCTTGGGATATATTAAAGAAACGGTTTGGTAAGCCAGAGATCTTAATTAAAAGCCACCTCCGTGCACTTTTAGCTATACCTCCTGTTAATAATCCTAATAGTGTCAAGGAGTTACGGCAGTTATATGATGAATTTGAAATTAGAACTAGGTCCCTGGACAACTTGGGTGTAGGAATGGAAAGGTATGGTATAATGTTGGTTCCTACACTGGAGTCTAAATTGCCTAGCTCAATTTTGCTTGAATTAAGTAGGGGACACTCTGCAGAACATGTGTACATCCCCCTTCAGCAGATGTTAAGTCTTTTAGGCACAGAATTAGCAAGACGAGAGGGAGTTGAGTTTGCACAGTGGGATGGTAAACAAGGGGACAAAGGCAGGCACAGCACCAAAGTTTCCACAAAAGGAATAGCCCAGGTACAGTGTCAGCTCTACATGCCTCCTCTGAGAATAAATTAAAGGGAATCAAGGAATGCATATTTTGCGAAGGCAACCACAAGTCATATAAATGTGAGGTGGCTGAGGCCTTACCCTTTGAGGAGAGAAAGGACAGGGTAACTAAGTCCACAGCATGTTTTAAGTGTTTTTTGAAAGGTCATAGAGCAAGGTTTTGTAAGTTTAAAATTTTGTGCAAAAATGTCATGGTAGGCATCAGCCATTATTGTGTGAAAACACACTTAGTAGGCCTACCCCAGAAGTAGAGACATCAGTGGCACATGCCACTGCTATGCAAGGGAGTAAAAGTAAAGGGGGATTATTGCAAACAACTGCAGCCTTATTAATTGGGAATGAGGGAGAAGCTACTGTAAGTGTGTTGTTTGATAGTGGTAGCCAGTGTAGTTTTATTAAGACCAGAATTTCCAGAAAATGGAAGTTTAAAGAACTTAAGAGGGAAAATTTAAGAATTTCTGGGTTTGGGGGTTCCGTTCAAAACCGAACCAAATTTAAGAAGGTAGAAGTTCTGGTTAAAGGGTTGTTACCGCAAAGTCCCACTATCAAAGTCCAAGCTGTAGAGATTGAGGAACTTTGTGCTCCAGTCACTACTTGTTTAGATATGGCATGTGTCCAAGAATTGCAAGTTAAAGGAATTAATTTGGGCAATAATAAGTTTGAGGGAACAGAAGATATTAGTCTTTTGATTGGAGCTGACTATTATTGGGACTTCATCACTGGTAATATTGTCCGTACATCTCAAGGCCCGGTAGCTATTGAAAGTAAGCTAGGCTGGATGCTACATGGTAGTTATTGCAATGAAATGGAAGTTAAGGCTCTTTTTGTTAAGATTGAGGAGAACAGCCATGGTCTGGAAAGGCATTTGAAAGCGTTTTGGGAACTTGAATCTATTGGCATAAAGGACAACCAGGCAAGTACAGTGAACAATGATGTTTTAGAGCAATTTGAAAAAGGGATTGGGTTTAGAGATGGTTGCTATGAAGTTGGCCTACCATGGAAGGATTCTTGCAAACCCGGTTCAAACCTTCAGCTAGCTAATCGGAGGTTGGAGACTTCATTGTACAGGCTAAGAAAAAATGAGGAGTTGTTAATTGAATACGATGAGGCCATCCTAAGTTATGTAAGGGAGGGCTATGCTGAAAGGGTGCAAGGTGAGCTGGTGAGCCAGGAGGCACATTATCTGCCACACCATGCAGTGGTACGGCGAGACAAAACTACCACCAAACTGAGGGTAGTTTTTGATGGCTCAGCCAAGGACAAAGGTGGTGTGTCCTTGAATGACTGTTTGGATGCTTGGCCAAATTTAAATGCAGATTTATTTTCCTTGTTACTGAGATTCAAGTTTGGTAGAGTAGCATTGACTGCAGATGTGAAGCAAGCCTTTTTGCGGATAAAGTTAAAACCAGAGGACAGAGATGCAGTAAGGTATCTGTGGGTGGATACGAAAGACTTGTTGGAAAATGAACCTAAGGTTCAAGCATATAGAATGAAGTCAGTGTTGTTTGGCCTCAGCTCTAGTCCATTTCTGTTGGCAGCTACTATGCAGTACCATTTTAAGAAATATTCTGAAGTCTATCCTAACACTATTGAACACATAAGGAAAAATTTTTATGTTGATGATTTGCTATGTTCCGTGGATAATACAGAAATGGCTAAACAGATATTCATGGAGGCTAGAGCTATAATGAGGGAGGCTGGCATGGAGCTCAGAAAATGGCAGACCAATCATTCGCAATTACAAGAGTTTATGTCATTCCTCTGTAGTACCTGATGCAGCAGAAAGTATTGAGGATTCTGGTATTAAGGAGTTGTGGGCAATAGACGCAAAGGTGCTAGGCATCGTTTGGCAGCAAGATGATGATTTGTTTACCTTCAATGGGAAATCTTTAGTAGAGCTGGCTGAGAATGAGACAAGGTGGACAAAACGTACAGCTCTTAGTTTGGCTTCGAAGGTCTTTGATCCTCTTGGATTCCTGGCTCCATTTGTGATAGTCAAAAATTTGGTTTCAGAGCCTCTTGGAAATTGGACTTGGTTGGGACCAAGAGTTATCTGATCATATGGTGGTAAGGTGGAAATATTGGTTCAAAGAATTGGCACATCTTGGAGACATTGAAATCCCAAGATGGTACTTTGGAGAGTTGAACAATAGTCCAGACAATTTGGAGCTGCACATCTTTTGTGATGCAAGTGAGGAAGCCTATGCAACTTGTATTTATATAAGAGGCGCATTGCAAGAGGAAGTAAGTTGCAGGTTGGTTGCTGCAAAGAGTAGAGTAGCACCTTTGAAGAGGTTTTCTGTTCCAAGGTTGGAATTGATGGGTGCCGTTATTGCTAGTCGGCTTGCAATTACAGTGCGAAAGTCTTTGGCCCTCTATGAAATTCCAAGCTATTATTGGACAGACTCCACTATAGTTTGGCACTGGTTAAGAAGTCAGGCAAGGAAATGGAAACCATTTGTTGCCAATAGGGTGGAGGAAATTCAAGCGCGCACAGATCCCAAGCAATGGAAGCATTGTCCAGGCATCCAAAACCCCGCTGATTTACCAACACGAGGAATTTCAGTGAAAGATCTTTCACAGTCAAGTTTGTGGTGGAATGGGCCAGAGTGGCTAAAACTTGGAAGTGAAAACTGGCCTTCTAATCAGCCTATTGTAGGAGAATGCCAGGCTGAAGAAGCATGGGTGAGTGAGGTGAGAAAATGCGCTGTGAACAGTTGTCAAGTTATGCAGCAGGACCCCATATTGAGGCTTGAGGACATTAGCAGTCTGAAAAGATTGTTAAGAGTGACAGCATGGGTATATAGATTTACCAACAACATTAAGGGAGAAACAAGAAGGGAAGGAATTCTGAACAGTAATGAGATTCAGCAAGCCAGGAAATACTAGGTGGTATATATGCAGAAGGAAAAATTTGGTGAAGAGAGAGAATTGCTCACCAGCCATCCATTACAGGTTCTACCAACACATTCTGCGCTCAAGGGTTTGGATGTGTTTTTGGATCAGGATTTATTGAGAGTAGGAGGTAGACTACAGTTTTCTGGGCTTCCAGAGGAGAAAAGACATCCAATTTTGCTACCTTCTGGGGGCATTTTGTGGGCCTTTTGATCCTGGATACTCATCATAAGCTGTTACATGCGGGAGTTAGAGAAGTGATAATAGAGATTAGACAACAATTTTGGATTCCCAAAATTAGACAAGTAGTGAAAAAGGTCTTGCATAAATGTGTGGTTTGCAAGCGTTGGAGTGCAAAGCCTTATTATGAAAAGGTGGCTCCACTTCCAAGAGAACGGTGTGTCTATACTGCCCCATTTGATGTAGTGGGAGTAGACTTTGCAGGGCCAGTCTATGTGTATGAGCGAGGGGAGTCTAACAAAGGTTATATATGTCTTTTCACCTGTGCTACCACCAGAGCAATCCATTTGGAGTTGGTAAGCAACTTAAGTAGCGATGTATTTCTTTTGGCCTTTAAAAGGTTTGTGAACAGAAGGGGTTTCCCAAATAAAATCATATCGGATAATGCAAAAACCTTCAAAAAGGCTGCAAAGGAACTCCAAGAAGTTTGGTCCTTGCTAAAAGAGGAAGGATTCCAATCCTACTTTTCACACCACCAAGGGGTACAGTGGGAGTTTATTGTTGAGAGAGCACCATGGTGGAGAGGATTTTGGGAAAGGCTAGTGAGAAGTGTAAAGTGTCCATTAAAGAAACTTTTAGCTAATGCTCATTTGAGCAAAGAAGAATTCTGCACTGTTTTATGTGAAGTAGAAGCAATGGTGAACAGTAGGCCTATCACTTTTGTTTACAACAGTATGCAGGATGCAGAGCCATTGACACCAAATCATTTTCTTTGTGGTAAACGATTAACATCAAGCCCCAGTGTGCCAGAAGACTTGCAGCCTATTCAGAGCACTCAAGGAGAGTTAACCAGACGGTTCAGGTACCTTGAAGAGCTACAAGATCAGTTATGGAAGAGGTGGCAGATGGAATACTTGCCAGAACTCAATTATTACCCATCAGGCAAGGTAAAGGGCTCCAATACAAATTGTATCAAGGTGAGAGACGTGGTAATGATTGGGGATGAAAGACCAAGGCAATGCTGGAAGCTTGGCATAATTGAAGAGTTGTTTGTTGGCAAAGACAATTTAGTTAGGTCTGCACTGGTAAAGACTTCAGGAGGAAAGTTAAAGAGACCTATACAAAAACTCTATGCTTTAGAAATCAGCAAAAACACAGATAGTCAAGATGAAACATTTGAGTTACAGCCTCATGGAGAAGGCTTGGCTAACCTTGCAGAAGGTAATGACAACAATGCCTCTTCGGTGGGGAGTGTTAGAAAATCTAGAAGAGGAAGAACCATTGTTGTCCCAAGGCGATATGATGACTAAGCTGATTGATGCAGCATTGCTTGTATATATTAAGTTAAGGTGTATATATATCCATCTCATTATTGTAAGGTTAGTGAAAAATTAACTTAATTTAGAGCTAGCATTTTTGAGCTCTTGTGGCATCATTGTTTGGTCACACTGTTGGCATCATTTTGGGGCGCTGCGCGTTCTTTCTACTCGTTTGTGGGATGTCGTACGTACAGGGTGTGGTCTTGTAGAGAGCTCTCTTGTAATTCAGTTTGGTTGTTTAGATACAAGATTGTTGCACCGTGCAATAGTCCAGGTTGCGTTGTTGTTGCAAGGTTGAGAAAGAAGACCATAAATAGTACCCTTTTTGTTTACATTAAAATTCATGTAACTAAGGTCTAAGGTAGGCCCGCATCGAGTCAGCAACCCTGAGGTTACCCTGAGGTAGGACCTAATAGGATCTCAAATCCGTAAGTTTAATTTAGCTTAACTTGGGCTTTAGGTAGAACTTGCCCTTTAGAATTTGGCCGTTCACGGCTCAGCTGGGATTTTGAACCCGACAAATAAATAAAATAACAAAGACCACATCCTGTAAGTACGGCATTCCACAAACGAGTAGAAAAGACGCGCAGCGCCCCAAAATGATGCCACAAGAGTGCCCAAACAATGATGCCAGAAGAGCCCAAAAATGCTAGCTCTAAATTAAGTGAATTTTTCACTAACCTTACAATTATGAGATGGATATATATACCTTAACTTAATATATACAAGCAATGCTGCATCAATCAGCTTAGTCATTATATCGCCTTGGAACAACAATGGTTCTTCCTCTTCTAGATTTTCTAACACTTGTTAGCTAAAACTTCTAAATTCTTTAATGTAGAATAAATATCTACACTTTCACTTTCGTACAATAAAAAATTTTCACCTCGTGTCGTTACAGGTAAATCATTACTAGCATTATTACGTACCCGTGCTCGCCTTACACTCCGCGCTGGAGAGTCTTTGTGCGGCAATGCACCACATACACTTAAAGGTAAATCACTTGTACATTTGTTAATTACAGAAGATGTGACATCATCTGTTTGTTTAGCCCGCTGCTTTATTTTTTCCACTACTTTCAAAGCACAGTTACGGGTAGCATCTGGTGGATGCGAATGGTTATCGGAAATATTTTGCATTATATCGTCACACGTAACAATCCTAGCACTGCAATCACCGCGTTTCTCGCATCTCCAATAAACGCGTTCCTCTCTTCTTTTGTCGACAATGTATGCGTAGCCTTCATACAAAAGTTTTTTGCCACCTTTGTTACTTGTAACGAACTCCATGCTGAAATGAAGAAGGGCGTCACATAAAATACTTTATATACCAAACACTACAAGTTTAAATTAATGATAAGAAAAACCAACATACCACCAATGCATAGAAATTATAAATGTAAAAGTACGTAAATATTTAAGCGATAATAAATGGAAATTATAAATGAACCTTTAACATGAAAACCTACCAAAAATAAACCACAAGGAAAATTGATGAAAACAAGCAAAACATATAAAGTGAATAATTCGAGAAATCCACTGCACAAAAATAAGCACTGTACCAAAATAAGATTAGCTTACCTTTACACCTCTGAAGAGCGAATGCTCCAGAGTCTAGGTTAAGCAAAACCATCGAGGGGTTGGATCTGGGCGGAGCTTTCAGAGTCCAACCAACCGCTGGTTAAGGGATTTCAATGCAATGCATTTTTCATAGAAAATGAAGTAAGAAATTACAAATTTTGTCCCTTTGGCATTTGGTCCATTCGGCATTTTGTCCATTCGGCATTTTGTCTGTCGGCATTTCGACTTTCGGCATTCGGTCCGAGCACCCTGCAAGAGATAGTTTGTCATAAATGTGGTATTAAAAGCCATTTTGTCAGAGTTTTCGTTCTAATTCAAAAGCTTCTGCTTCTGTTAATACTTTAGCTTCTCTATCAGGCTCTATTTCTCATTCTCTGAAAGAGGTAACTCTTACTATTTTAGCTAATGGTCTGTCTTTGAAGGCGCTAGTGGATACAGGTAGTACCGAAAATTTTATTGATATAAATATTGTAAAAGAAAACAAATGGAAGGTATATCCTTGTAAAAGTCAAGAGTCAATGGCTAATACTTATCATGTAACTAAAGTTGATGGGTTTTATTGTGTAGATTTGACATTCAAGGATCGTACCTATAAAAATGTTAAGTTATCACTTCTGCCTAATCTATGTACTAATGTTATCATTGGCCATGATTTTTTGTCGACAGGAATCAGTTGAGATACCTTTTGGGGGAAGAGAACCTTCCTTAACTGTATGTAACCTTGCAGCAGCCGAGGTGGAACCTCCATCTTTATTTAATAATTTAAGTCCTGAATGCAAACCCATTGCTGTTAAGTCATGCCGATATTGTCAGGCAGATATGAGTTTTATTTCGTCCGAAGTAGATCGCCTTCTTAAGGAAGGCATCATCGAACCCAGCAATGAATCTCATAAAAACGCTTAGTTATCGATTATTCTCAAACAATAAATAGATACACGCAGTTGGACGCTTATCCTCTGCCTAATATAAATGAAATGGTGGGCGAAATTGCAAAAATATAGTATCTTTAGTACTATAGCTCTTAAGAGCTCCTATCATTTGATCCCTATTCTATTAGGGAGGAGTATGGGCCATACACTGCTTTCGAAGCCTGTGGCCAGCTGTTTCAATAGAATTCCGTTTAGTATAACAAACGGCGTAGCCTGTTTTCAGAGAGTAATCGATGACATAAGTCGTAAAGAGGGTTTAAAGGATACTTTCATTTATGTGGACGATATCACTATGTGGACACGATCAGAAGGAGCATGATGATAATTTGAAAAAAAATTTAAATGTTGTAAAAAGTATAATCTTCATATTAACGAAAACAAGAATTCTATGTCTAAGTCAGCTATAGATTTATTAGGTTATAGAATAAGTAATGGTTCTTTAAGGCCTGATCCTGAGAGGTTAAAACCACTGCTCAAAATGCCCCTTCCTAATAATGCTAAAGACATGCGCCGAGTAATGAGTATGTTTGCCCACTATTCTAAATAGATCGGAAAAATTTCCGAGAAAGTACGACCTTTGGTTGAAAATAAAACATACCCTCTCCCTCTTAACGTAATTAATGCTTTCGAAAATCTTAAAAGTGTTGTTGTTGCTATTGATGATAATATTCCTTTTGTAGTGGATACTGATGCGTCTGATTACGCAATACCTGCTCAACTTTGTCAAGCTGGATGTCCGGTCGCCTTTTTCGCCCGTATTCTGTCCCCCTCTGAAAGGAATCATTCCTCTATAGAAAAAGACGCATACGCCATTGTTGCGTCTATCCGAAAATGGCGGCATTATCTGCATGGTAAACACTTTAAACTAGTAACGGATCAAAGGTCAGTAGTGTTTATGTTTGACACTAAGCATAAGGGAAAAGTTAAGAACGAGAAAATCACGAGATGGAGACTTGAATTATCAAGTTTCAGTTATGACACTGTATATCGGTCCGGAAGAGAAAATATAGCTCCAGATACGCTTTCTCGCGCATTTATAGCATCTATTAATAAACATCATTTGGAAGAGTTACACACTGCCTTGTGCCATCCCGGAGTAACTAGAATGTGGCACTTTGTTAGGAGCCGGAACCAGGGGTGTGCTGCCAATTTCTTAGCAACTGGTTCTGATACAGATAGGCGTGTAAATCGGCGCGAGTCGTTAAGCTAGGGGGTCTGGGGTGAGCGGTAGCTTCCCCAGCGGGGTCCGGGGCGGAGCCCCGGAAACCAACGCATTTTAGCTTTTCTAAACGGCATTTTGTAACATTTTGTAACATTTATCTAAAAATAAACTAATTTTTCATAAAAAAATAAATAAATATTGAAACGACCACTGCTTGTGATACTACCTATATTTTTCTCTAAAATCTTGAACATTTTTTTTTTAAATTTAGATATAAATTTACTTTCTCAATCATGCTGTCTCATTCAAGAAGTTTCCATATAGCCAGTTCGTTCTGCGATGGTTGAGTATCAGCAAACGGTTCGGTGATCCACTCAAAACTTAACAACCGGTTCGGGCGAACCGGACCGAACCAGTCCCAGCACACCCCTGGCCGGAACCTCCCATATTCAATTGAAGATGCAAAAAAACGTTATTTCAAAATGCACTGTATGCGCCCAGTGTAAACCGAAGTATTTAAATAGTAATCAAGGTCCGTTAATAAAAGCTACACAACCCTTCGAAAGATTAAATATTGACTTTAAAGGTCCTTTCCCTTCCAATTCTTGTAATCAAGTGCTAACGATAGCAGACGAATTTTCGAGGTTTCCTTTCGTGTTTTCATGTGCGGACACTTCAGCTGAAACTGTAGTTGATTGTATTAGTCAACTTTTTGCTATCTTTGGTGCACCTGCGTATGTGCATTCAGATGTTCCTCCTTTATGTTGTATACACTTAAACAGTTTTTGAACTCACGCGGAGTGGCCACTAGTAGAACGACCCCATATAATCCCCAGGGAAATGGTTTAGTTGAGAGATATAACGGAATTATATGGAAAGGAGTAAATTTAGTTTTGGCTTCGAGAAAACTCGCTGTTGGGAAACGGTTTTGCCCAATGTATTACACAGCATACGATCTCTTTTATGTGCTTCTACAAACTGCACCCTTCATGAGAGATTATTTAGTTATCAGCGTCGATCTACAAATGGCCATTCCATATCTACGTGGCTTACCGTCCCGGGTAAAGTATTATTGAAAAATTATACACGTCAGTCTAAATATGAGCCTCTGGTTGAAGAAGTAGAACTCATTGAGGCTAATCCTGAATATGCTCATGTTCGTCTCTTGGGAGGCAGAGAGACTACTGTCTCGCTTAAGCACCTCGCCCCTGCTGGGGAATCTGAAACTCGAGAATGCGAAAATACTAACGAAGTACTTCCTGATGGTGTGTTAAACAACCATCCTCCGTCACCTACCATCCTGCCTTCAAATCCATCACTACCATCCTGCCGTCAAATCCGTCACCCACCATTGCTCCCTCCAATCCCTCACCAATCAACGTTCCTCAGATTTCAGTAGATGATGATAATCAAAATGCAGAGGCCCCGTGTGACTGAGGTACGGCGAACAGGGCGTAATTGGCGTCCGCCTAGTTATTTTAAGAACTATATTGTTCAATCTAAGTAGAAGGGAAAAATGTAATATTATTTTGCCGGTTTATGATGACTTTATATTAAAATACTATACCTAAGTAAAATCATTTGTGTTTATATTCAATTCAGTAGAACTGATGATGTCTGAATTAAACTGATGAGATGTGATATACTTTATTATATCAAGGTAATGATATTTTCTTTGATGTAATTAATCCTAATCTGTAGTATAAACAATTCATATAAATGTCTTATGTTTACTATATCTATATTATTATTATTATAATTTGTGTCATTGATTATATATATATTTTGTGTATCATAACTATATTATTGTTATTTATATGAACAGAAATGTTGTTCAATTAAATTGATTAAAGCCTAAGAAAAGGAGAGAGTTTCATTTCAGTCCCTCCTTCCTGCATAAAAAATATACAGTACATAGAGTGTATAATTTAGGGTGGATCGATTTTACATTTCTTTCGATTTCCATATTCTAATAGAGACAAAAACTTGCGCATGCATGAGAAAATAGCCTCTGCAAAATCTTAGCTTAATAGGTAATCATCTTCTGCCCCCGGCAGAGCGATGAAAATCATATTTTAGTAGTCAAAAACGTATTTTTAAACCCTAGCCTAGAGTCATAAAATTGTGCGTGTGTGGTGTGTGTTATTTCATGCCTAAGCAACGATATAAATGCTATGGGAAATATATAAATGCATTATTTAAGACAAAGAGCCGATCTGAAAATATGTATATTATGCATATTTTCAGATCGGCTCTTTGTCTTAAATAATGCATTTATATATTTCCCATAGCATTTATATCGTTGCTTAGGCATGAAATAACACACACGCACAATTTTATGACTCTAGGCTAGGGTTTAAAAATACGTTTTTGACTACTAAAATATGATTTTCATCGCTCTGCCGGGGGCAGAAGATGATTACCTATTAAGCTAAGATTTTGCAGAGGCTATTTTCTCATGCATGCGCAAGTTTTTGTCTCTATTAGAATATGGAAATCGAAAAAAATGTAAAATTGATCCACCCTAGTGTATATACGAAGAGAAGAACCACTACATAAATATATATTTATTCAATAGCGCTTGACGTTTAGGAAACTATAATTTCTATCTTCTGTAGCTAAAAAAGTAAAACTTGCAATTAAAATTACAGTTTAAAATTAAAAGTATTTGCAAATGCAAAGTTGCCTTTTTAACCAATCTGAAGGCCTGCATACCAGTGATGTAGTCGAGACTACTATTTAATTTAACTGGGGGGGGGCACCCCTCTTCCACATCTTTCCTCCGCTCCGTGCTTCACACCTCGGTGATATACTCGTGTGTGTGTGTGTGTGTATATATATATACACATATATATATATATATACAGTATATATATATAAATATATATATATGCATTTTAACTGCAATGACCACGCAGTATATAAATGAATAGAAACGACGTAAATAAGGAGCGTCTCTGCACAGAGATGCTCCTTATTTACGTCGTTTCTATTCATATATATATATATATATATATATATATATACACACGCAGATGGGCAGTATTTAAATACATATGTATTTAAATACGTTTGTATTGTAATACTTGTATTTATAAATACTTTTTTCAGTGTGTATTTAAATATGTATTTAAATACTTTGAAAGAGTATTTGTTATTTGAAAATACACATTTTTAAATACATTTCTTAGCCTCAACTGTCAGAAACAATTTGCGCCCTGAAACAAAATACAAAATCAGACACTGCTTTCGAAAAAATAGTGTTACTGAGAGCAAATAAACAGAAAATTTAAGTTGATCATATAACGTCATTTCAAAATGTATCATTCATTTGAGTTTATAGTAGTTTTGATTTAGCTTGTTATTTTGGAGTTTTCAAGAACATTTTGATTTTTGTTAATATACGTTTTGATTTTTGATCTGATTTTTGTAATACGTTTTGATTTTTGTAACAATACACTATATTTGTTTTTTAATAAACTGTATCGGACGATAGCTACTTCATGGTTTTATTTACTTCCTTAATTTAGGACTTATAAATAGAGCAATTTTTTGTCAATAAAGTCAAATTTTTTTTTTTCAGCAAATACAAATAACGAGAAATGTCTAAATACGGGGTTTTACTGTGCTACGTGCAATATTAAAAAAGTTATAAGGTCAATAAAAAGTCAATAAAGCTATATACGGTCATATTTTTTTTTAATTTTGGGTAATTTTTTAAATTTTAGGTCAGTTTTTAATTTTTAGTCCATTTTTTGATTGACAAACCTGGGAAAACATCGGAAAATATGTACATACTTTGAAACACACAAAATACAAGTTATAATTTTAATTAAAAATTATTTTCAAAGTAAATACATGTAGCTGAAAGATGAGGTGCAAATCTAGGGCCTGCTTTTGGTGTCACCATAGCATGCTACAATCTTAGCGATAATTTGCATGCATTTTTTCCATTCTGGCATGATATAGTTGGATAAGTATTTAAAAATATATTTGAAATGTATTTAAATACATTTTCGATGTAATGTATTTAGTATTTAAATACATTTTGAAAATATGTAATGTATTTGGTATTTAAATACTTTTTTAAGGAAGTACTGTATTTAGTATTTAATTACATTTAAAGTATTTTGTTTTGTACCAACGCACGAAACAACATAAGGTAAGGTAAGGTAAGGTGTATATATACACACTCAGGGTGTTTCAGGAGGAAAGGTCAATACTTTGGGAGGTGATGGTATCGGTCATTGTGAGAAAAAAAGTTCATATGAACATGTGTCTAATTCTGAATGGTTACGGAGATGGAGCTGTTTGAATTTACAAATACAAAAGCATTGTTAATGGTAATCAAGAAAGAGAAACCAATTAATGTTTCTAACATTTAATGTTTAAACATTGGCATTTTGAATGGTATCAGATACAGAAATGACAAATTTGTTACAGTTTACAATACGTTTTCGAAAATCCCACCGTCAACCCAGGGCCGGATTAAGCATTGTTAGGGCCGGGGGCAATGAATATTTTAGGGCCGGTGTCACTAGAAAAACACAATTCTTTACCTGATACATCATACATGAGTGATGTGATCAGCTGACTAGGATCGATCAACAGAAAACGAAACAAAAACAAAGATGTGATTACAGAAAATGTATACTTTGTTCACATAAATGGGATACTAAACTAGATTTTGTAGAAGCGGAATCTAGAAATTTTTTTTCCTTCCTCACGGTCGACCAATTATTTCAACGGTAGATTATAGCGTTTACATAGTTTCTTGTGGCCGGTCAGCATCTTGGGGCCGGTCAGCATCTGGGGCCGGGGGCAAATGCCCCCTTTGCCCCCATTATAATCCGCTACTGCGTCAACCTCAATGCATTTTGCAACTCGTGTGCGAAGATCGCGTGTTGTTCGTCTGAGTTGATCTTGACGTTCCTTTATGCGGGCAGCAGCATCCAAAATGCGCGCGAGCAATTCGTCTCGTGTATCCATCTTTCTTTTGTAAACTTGATTTTTCATCCACCCCCACAAACAATAATCTAACTGAGAGAGGTCTGGAGACCTTGGTGGCCATTGAATGGGACCACCGCGGCCGATCCATCGACCAGGGAAAGTTTGATTTAGGTATTGCATCACCAGACGGGTAGAATGTGGAGGAGCTCCGTCATGCTGAAAGTACATACCAGCGCGTGTAGCCAAAGGAACATCCTCCAATAGTCCTGGCAATTCATTTTGCAGAAATTCTAGGTAACTTTGTCCTGTGTGATAGCGTGGGGTAGACACCCCAGTTAGGTTACTTAGGTTCTAGCAAACAATCAAAAGCACTTACCGGTGCGTTGAATTAGGTATTCTTTGAAGCCTACCGTTTTATTCCTGTGTCCCACAAACAGCCTACCTAACTCTCTCTTACATTACCAATTTAGAAGCTATAGACATTACCCCTAACTATACTTAAGTACAAACAACTTTCTACCCCATTTGTCACCTTAGAAACATCACCTAATTATACTCAGCACCAAAGATTAGGTCAGATAGGAAAAAACATGTCTAGGCCAGCCCAAAGCAATACGAACAGCCGCGTTGGTTCGTTTATCTTGCTCTTGCCATTCAGCTTAGATTTAGTGATATTTACCCTTTAGTGACTTTTAGACTATATACATATATATACATACACGTCACCTCACTCCTCCCCTACAAGTTTAGTCTGTCAGGGGGATGAGGGACCCAAGACGACCTGCGGAGCGGGGTTGATGTAGTAGGATTAGGTGCAACCTGTATAGGCGGGCGAGTTGAACCATTTTCCGGAGGATCAGTTCTCTCTTCCGGAAGACTCTGGTCCTTCTGCACTTCACGTTCCCATATCTGGTCCTGATGGCGTTTAATAGAACGACCATCTTCTAGTTGGCACTTGAAGGAAACAGGGCCCGTTCTCTCCTGCACAGTTGCAGGAACCCATTTTGGTCCAGCCCCATAGTTGCGAATCATAACTGGATCATTAGGTTGCGCTTCTAGAACTCTCCCTCTTTTAGTGTCGTGGTACAACTTCTGTTTTTCCTGATGGCGTAAAACTCGTTGTTGTAACGTTTCGTTTGGACGTAACAAATCGAAAACTGAACGAATCGGCCAATCATAAGTTTAGAGGGAGACACCCCCGTCGTGGTGTGAGGTGTTATTCGATATTTAAACAAAAATGTATCCAACACCACTTGCATTTTCTCCCCACGAGAATGACGCAAGGCCGACTTGAAAGTACGGACCATGTTTTCCGCGAGACCGTTAGTAGACGGGTGGAAAACACTAGACCGGACATGTCTAATGCCATTTAGGTGGACGAAGGAACGAAATTCCTCACTGGTAAAACAAGTACCATTGTCGGAAACCAGGACTACGGGTAAACCCCATCGAGCGAAAACTGAACGGAGTAAGCGAATAGTAACACCCGAAGTCGTGGAAGTGGTTGGAAAAATTTCCACCCACTTAGAGTAGGCGTCCACAATGACTAGGAAATAAGTATTATTTATAGGACCTGCATAGTCAACATGGATCCTATGCCACGGTATAGTAGGCCATTCCCAAGGATGAAGTGGACTTTTCCTTGGGAGATCTCTGTTCTCTAGGCAGCTTTGACAGGAACGAACCAATGATTCGAGTTCTCCATCTAAACAGGCCACCAGAAATAAGCTCTCGCCGGCTCTTTCATTTTTGTTGCGCCCATGTGTTCAGCATGAAGTTCCTTCACTAAATTCGACCTGCCTTTATTTGGAATAATCACTCTGTGGCCCCATAAGAGACAGCCATTTTGAATCGAGAGGCCAGACTGACGTTGATAAAAAGGCTGTAATTCACTCTCAACCTTAGTAGGCCAACCAACTGAGCAGTAATGGATGACCCTAGACAGAATAGGGTCTGATTTTGTCCACTGCTCTATTTGTACCGCAAATACTGGAGTGGATTCCAAAAACTCCACCAAGTGAACCCATTCTGTAGGTATAGGTACACAATCAATTGGATTTTCTAAAGGCAACCTACTTAGCGCATCAGCCGTACCTAGAAGTTTACCTGACCTATGTACTAATTTATAGGCTTGTAGAATCAGTGCCCATCGTTGAATCCTACCTGAGGCCATAACTGGAATATTTTTATTAGGTGGAAATAAACCTAAAAGAGGCTTATGGTCAGTAATTAGTTTAAATTCATGACCCCATAGATAGAAATGAAATTTTTTTACTGCAAATACTAAGGCTAATGCTTCACGTTCCACTTGTGCATATCGTCTTTCCGTCTCGGTTAGTGTTCTAGAAGCAAAACAGATAGGCCTATCTACACCATCAATGTGGTGAGATAACACTGCCCCAATTCCATAAGAACTGCTGTCTGCTGAAACTACGAGAGGAAGTTTAGGATCATAATGCACTAGGAGAGTGGACTTTAGTAGTACGTCCTTGGAAGCCTCAAATGCTTCCTTTTGAGTTTTTCCCATCTCCACTGTTCCCCAGATCGTAATAGCTTATTTAGGGGTTCAAGGAAAGTCGATGCATTAGGCAAAAATTTCCTATAAAAGTTTAGGAGACCTAAATAAGCTTGTAACTGTGTGATGTTTTGTGGAGGTGGTGCATTTTTTATTGCTTCTAGTTTATCCATCGTTGGATGAATGCCTGAGGCATCTATGCGGAACCCTAAATATGAAACCTCATTAGTGACCCATGAACACTTTTCTCTCTTTAGCTTAAGTCCGGCATCCCGGAGTCTTTTTAGAACCGTGGTTAATCTAGTTAGGTGTTCTTTTTTAGACGAACCTGAAATGAGGACATCATCTAGAAAGCAAAGTACCCCTGGAATGTGAGCTAGAACTTGGTCCATTGTCCTCTAAAAAATACCCGGAGCCGATGCTATTCCATAGCATAGCCTATTGTACTTATATAGGCCTCGGTGCGTATTTATGATAGTTAATTCTTTAGAGTTTTCATCTAAACTTAGTTGAGCATAGGCTTGGGACATATCGAGTTTTGTGAAATATTTACCCCCAGCAAGAGAGCTAAATAATTCATCAGGCTTGGGTATAGGATAGCAATCTAGAAGGACGGCTCTATTTGCTGTTAAACGGTAATCCCCGCATAACCGCACGGACTTGTCCGGTTTTAGTACAGGAACTACTGGGGCAGCCCACTTAGCGTGTGTGACTGGTTCAATAATTTTATCTTTCCAGCCTGTCAATTTCTAAATCTACCTTCTCCCGCAGTGCATGCGCAATTGAACGAGCCTTACAAAATTTCGGAGTTACATTAGGATCTACTTCTATGCAGACCTGATGGCCTTTTAGGTTGCCTACTTCAGGCCCAAAAATAGAAGAAAACTCCCTTAACAATGAGTCTATGTCAGATGGATATGAGAGTGTATGCACATCTGCCTGACCCCTTGGCAAGATTTTGTCAATTGGCATTTTCAAAGCATCAATCCAATCACGGCCTAGTAGAGTAGGCCCTTGCTCATCCACCACTAACAGGGTTAAGGGATGAGACAAAGTTTTCTGGTTGAGTGTAACTATGACGTATGCTTCTCCACAAATAGGTATTTGTATGTCTCCATATTTTTTCAAGATAGTTTTAGAGGCATGTAGTTTAGGTGCATTTCGGAAAGTTCCCTCAAAAACCTTCCTGGACATGACAGTCCGGGCAGCACCTGTATCCAGTTCTAGAGGAACTGTAATTCCATTTAGGCCTACCTCTACAATATATGGGCCTGCATTATTCCCACTTTGTTGCTCATAAAATAGGTACTCCACTCCAATGTTCGAAGTATTTCCCCTTTCAGGATTTACACTAGAGAGGTTAAAATTAGAATTTTCATCCTTCGTTTTCTTTGAAAAACACACTTTAGCTATGTGGCCTATTTTACTACAGTTTCGGCAAACTGCTTCTTTAAAAGGGCAATCCTTCTTCCAATGGTGTTTTCCACACCCTGTACATGGCTTGGAAGGCTTAGTAGAATTAGTAGGCTTAGTCGTATTCGCCTCATACCTTTTATTTGCCTGTCTAGTAGGCTCATTAGGTCTGCCAGGCCTAGAAGATTTAAAGCTATTTACGTGTTGGGCTTTACTACTATGATTGCCAAAAGCTCTAACATCTTTAGCAGCTGCTTCTCTAGCCGTAGCTATTTCTACAGCCTGACTAAAAGTTAGGTCCTGTATGGCTAATAGGGCTCTCTGGGTAGACTCCACTTTGAGACCCATTACAAACCTATCTCTTAGCATTTCATCTAATTTGTCCCCAAATTTACACGTACGGCTATGGCTTTTTATTCCTGCAACAAACTCTGCAATGCTTTCATTTCCCGTCTGATGCCTTGAATAAAATTTGAAACGTTCATAGATGAGAACTACTCGGGGTTTGTAGTGATCGGTTAGGGCCTGTACCAATTCATTATAGGTGCAGGTTTCCGGTGCTTTAGGAGAAACTAGGTCCATAACTAAACCAAACGGTTTAGGGCCTATTATAGTTAAAAAGGTAGGTACTTTCTTAGCATCCGGAATGGAATTTGCCTCGAAAAACAACCTCACCCTAGTGGCATAAGCTTCGAAGTCCTCCCCAGAGTCTTCGTAGGGGCTTATATGGCCAATCACCGACATGCTAGAGCAAAACCGAATTAGGCCAAATCACGTGAAGTAGGTTAGGTTTAAATTTGATCTAGTTACTCCCCAGTTAGGGTTGAATAGTGAATTGTATTAGAGTTAGGGCTGAGTAGGAATTAGTTTTAGAGTTAGGGCTGAGTAGGAATTAGTTTTAGAGTTAGGGCTGAGTAGGAATTAGTTTTAGAGTTAGGGCTGAGTAGGAATTAGTTTTAGAGTTAGGGCTGAGTAGGAATTAGTTTTAGAGTTAGGGCGGCGGGACCTACGCTATAGTACGGTAGCTTACCCACACAAACAAACCAAATCGGACGAGCGACTAGGCTACATCCAATTTTCCAAACAACCACTTGAACCCAATAAGCCAAATTAAACCAATGAGCCAAATTTAACCCAATGAACAAAATTTAACCAAATGAGCCAAATCCCATCCTCGTCGCCAAATGTGATAGCGTGGGGTAGACACCCCAGTTAGGTTACTTAGGTTCTAGCAAACAATCAAAAGCACTTACCGGTGCGTTGAATTAGGTATTCTTTGAAGCCTACCGTTTTATTCCTGTGTCCCACAAACAGCCTACCTAACTCTCTCTTACATTACCAATTTAGAAGCTATAGACATTACCCCTAACTATACTTAAGTACAAACAACTTTCTACCCCATTTGTCACCTTAGAAACATCACCTAATTATACTCAGCACCAAAGATTAGGTCAGATAGGAAAAAACATGTCTAGGCCAGCCCAAAGCAATACGAACAGCCGCGTTGGTTCGTTTATCTTGCTCTTGCCATTCAGCTTAGATTTAGTGATATTTACCCTTTAGTGACTTTTAGACTATATACATATATATATATATATACATACACGTCACCTCATCCTGTAAGACGATTCTCTAAAGTAACAGGGTCAATCAGCTGATCATCGATGATACCGCACCACACATTGGCAGAGAAGCGATGTTGAAAATTTATTTCCACAGTGGCATTTGGATTTTCGTCTGACCACCGATGAGAGTTACGAGTGTTGTTGATACCGTCACGGGAGAAAATAGCTTCATCGGTGAACAGTATTAATCGAAGCAATCGGCGATTAGCATTTACCCAATGACAAAATTCCAGTCGCATGGCAGCGTCTCCTGGTTGAAGGTGTTGTACACGCTGTGCATGATATAGATGCAAGCCTTCCTCACGTAATGTTCGCCATACTCTTGTGTGTGGTACACCGAGACGTGTAGAAATTCTTCGTGAGCTAGTAGTAGGACTACGCTCTACCAACTGAAGAATGTTTTCCACTTCATCCACATCTTGTTGACCTTTACGTTCAGATGAAACATGAGCGCTGGGAAGTGTACCAATCTCACGCAATGTGTTGAAAACCCTGGTAAACACTCTTCGATCCGGAATTCTGCGGTTCGGAAACCGTCGACGGTATTGTACAACAGCAGCTGTTGCACTTCCATCGCAAAAACCGTAGACATACGCCATATCTGCATATTCGGCATGTGTGAAGGTGTGTGGCATTCTTAACACTGCTTCAAACACCAAACAATGTCACTCACAACAGTCAGCTGTCGATTGGCTTATGCTACATGATTACATTACAGCTTACATGGTTCAAGGTTATAGGGGTGGGAAGGGGGAGGAAGAGCTGCGCGCGCATCAGATTCAAACGGCTCTATCTCCGTAACCATTCAGAATTAGACACATGTTCATATGAACTTTTTTCTCACAATGACCGATACTATCACCTCCTGAAGTATTGACCTTTCCTCCTGAAACACCCTGTATATGCCTACTGAGTAGGCTAAACTATTTACTATATATATATATATATATATACAGGGTGTCCCAGAATTAACTATCTATTTCAATGAAATCGGACACATTTTTTAAAAACACACTTTTATTTATGTTTATCATGTTTAATATGTGTTAAAAATGTATAAATTTCTAAATTTTTTTCATAATTTTATTTTCATAATTTTTTCATAATTTTTTCATAGTTTTATTTTCATTCTCTTTCAGAACCCTATTAATAATGAATACACAAGAACGCATCTTTGTTGTAACATCCCGTATCAAAGCCTTTTTCATCAGTGTCGAACGCAAGATTCTATGAACTGTTGTCTTGGATATGTTGAGTCTTCGACCGGCCTCCCTAACCGAAGTTGTTGGTTCATCCTCAAACAATTGTCGTACCTGTTCGGTACTGTTACGTGCTGTCCTTGGGCGTCCTCTTCCCACCTCGTCGTGTACGGATCCAGTTCTTTTAAATTTGTTCACAAGTTCACGAATCGCTTTGTCTGTAGGACCGGTTGTGTGGAATCTTCTTGTAAATGTTTCTCTGATTTCATTACATTGCATTCCTTTGATACGGGATGTTACGACAAAGATGCGTTCTTGTGTATTCATTACACTGCCCAACACCAATTTTGCTGATTTAATTCTAACACCTGTTTTTAGGTAACTTTGGTGTGCTGATTTAAAAAAATCACCTTAGTTTTTGCCTATCACGTCAGGTTTTCGAGCAATCAAATATGGATATATCGCATTTTGGCAGGGTTATGCCCAATTTTTTTTCTTTTCAAAAAATAAGTTTTTACATACTCAGAATCAGCATGGAAAAGTAAACAATTATGCAGGGAGTGAACTTTAATATACAATGGTAATATTGACACATAAAGTGATTAAAAGTGTTTAAATAAGCAAAAAATGAATCCATGATCATGACGTCACGCTCACACCTGGGGAAATCACAGATACCCAAGATTTTAATATGTTGTACATGACCTTTAGATTTAATGCACAGATTTGCGTATTCCACAGATAAAATTTTAACAGCAAAACAGCTGTTAACAGGTCCCAAAAATCATCAATTTTGATAAGTGCCCTTCATGGATCACCCAAAATAGACATATTGCATTGCACATTGCACGAAAACCTGATGTGATGGACAAAATCTAAGGTGATTTTTGAAATCAGCACATCAATATTATCCAGAAACGTCTTAGAATTAAATCACCAGCAAAAAAACTTTTTGTTTGTTGGGCAGTGTTATTAATAGGGTTCTGAAAGAGAATGAAAATAAAAATATGAAAAACTATGAAAAAATTATGAAAATAAAATTATGAAAAAAATTTAGAAATTTATACATTTTTAACACATATTAAATGTGAAAAAACTATATAGGGCTATGGGTTGATTGCCTGTGCCCTCATCCGTTGGAAATTTCCAGCAGACTTCAGTGGAGGGTTACCGACAAAAGCCCTATGCTTTTTCGTTAGAGAGTTATGAATATGTAGGTCTTTAAAGGACCTTTTTATATTTAAGTGATTACGGTAATTTTAGCGCCGGGATTTGGGAAGCTTTATGTTAATGAAAAGAAATTGCCCCACCTTAATTTTGCTGGGTCCTTGGTTTGCTTCGATGGAGGGCGTTACGATCATCTTCGGTGTAGGGCCGCCACGATCGAGTTTCGCGACGAATTTACTTAAGGTAATTAATATAGGCAGTCACTATATAAACCCCTGAAGGAATAGGCCTATCCTTTTATAGTCATTAGGTTTTATATTATAAGGAATTCACTCAGAACTTTAGGGGGGACAAAGACATCCTCCCTGTTTAAAGCTTCGCTATAACATAAACAGCCCTGAGAGCCGTTCCTTGGTTCGTTCCTTGGTTCGCTTGTATTTTCAATATTATTTGCCGATCTAGCAAAATTTTGTTTGGTCTACTTCTCTGTGGTAGACTAAACAATAAATTGAGTTTTCTTGTTGCTATGTGAGGCTGATTCATACATACAGGTTCTTTGTACGTATGGCAATTCAATTATTTCATTCCCAATAGGCTATGTCGCCAATCCCGAGGCATTTTTGTATAGATATTTAATTCAATTAATTAATAATTTATATTTAATTATGAAATAAATGTACCACATATGATACCATGTTGTGAGTGCGTATAGTTTTTCCATATACTGGGGGGGGGCCGGAGAAAAATTTGTATGTTGTAGATCAAATTTTTTGATAAACTGTGTTTTAAACCATGTGAAATGGATTGAAAAGAATGAAATAGGAATTTAGGAAGCGAGAGGTTACTCAAGACCTATTCAAATATGAAAGTTCTAGAGGCCAACTTCTCACGTTTAGTTAAAGTTATGTCAATCAGTTTGACTGCCTTTAGGTATAGGAAATTTATGGAATTAAAGTATGGTTATTAAGCATTTTAACTTTGCTCAATTTGTGTAAGGTTTATAAGTCACCAGTTTTAATTTTTTCTTGTAAAAGTTTTCTGGCTTTCAAAGCAGTCTTTCTTTGAGGCCTGTCTGGTTTAGTGGGACCCCCATGTGGTGTATTTTGTTGTGGGTATCCCTGATGATGAGATTTGTGAAGTGATTTCTCCTTGGAAGAAGAATTGGGTGCTTAGAGTTGTAAGTCAAAGTTGACTTGTTAAGCCTTCCTTTACACCTTATCAGACCCTCTGTATCCAGGTACAGATTTAGATCCATGACAAATGAAGGAATTCCTTTGTTTAATGTGTTACTGGACCTAAGATACTTCAACTCCTTGTCAAATTCTGAAGCTTGTATCTGTTGGAGCCAGTATTTTGTTGCAGTTTCTGTTAAGTTAGAAAAGGCCTTCTGAGGACAGTGTTTGAGAAGGTAGCTATTGACAAACTTGCAGCAATAGACTGTAATTCTCAAGAGTTTGTTGAGGTCTGAATAAAGGTGATAGTCAAATATAGGTTTGTCCTCAGTGATCTTTTCAGTTGTTGTAGAGTTGAGTGTGAGGTGAACTACTTTGGCTGGCCAAAGATCCTCACATGTTAGCCATTCGGGCTCTTCATACCAGATTTTATTTGTTTTCAACAGCTTGTAAGAGAGCCCTCTTGTCAAAAAGTCTGCAGGATTCTCTTTTGTTTTTATGTACCTAAATTTGATACCAAGGTTTGTGTTTGCAGTTTTGATTTCTGTTAGTCTGTTTTTCACAAATATGTTTTTGCAAGAAGTTGTATCTGTGTTGATCACCCATGTTAGACAAATTTGACTGTCTGTCCTTAAGTAAATGTTTGTTATGTCAACTTCTTTATACACTTGTGAAAGAAAGTCTGCTGTTTTAACTCCCAATGAGACAGCTAATAATTCAAGTTGTGGTACAGTTTTCTTTTGGTTTAAGGGTGCCACTTTTGCCTTTGAATAAACCAAGTTACTTTCATTTTCACTTGTTAAATAGGCACAACACCCGTAGGCTTGTGTGCTGGCATCTGTAAAAATGTGTAGTGTTTGCGATTTCAATCTGTAGCCAGCACATCTTGGTACGTAGTTGTCTTGAACTTTGTTCAAGTCTGTGGCTAATTTTTTCCAATGAAGTTGGTCTTCCACTGAAAGTGGTTCATCCCAATCAATTTTCTTTTTCCATAAGTCTTGCAAAAGGGTTTTGGATCTTATGGTTGCTGGTAAATATAATCCAATGGGGTCGAAAATTTTGGATGATTCTGAAAGCACTTGTCTTTTTGTATCGGCATTTGGATTTAATAAGTTATAACTCTTTGTGCAAAGAGTGTCATCGTGTTCGGAATTCTGTTTTAAAAAACCAAAGCATTCCAAGTGTTTTCGTGTAATTGTTTGGTTCAATGTTCCCATTGTTGTCTTTTGTTATTTGTTCATTTAATTTAGGAGAATTAGAAAGAGTTTGTACTGTATTCAAACCTCCTACCACTTCAGACTAGTCAATACCCGTAGTTTTAGTGGAGTAAATTTACTCCTCCACAGGTAGATCTGGAGGGCTTGGGGCTTTGAATCCTGTACTGTTTTTGTGTTGTTTGGCCTATGGCCAAGGGAGGCCACAAGACCCTTTTTGTTTGGTCTCTGGCCAAAGGAGGCCACAAGACCCTTGTTGTTTGGTCTCTGGCCAAGGGAGGCCACAAGACCAATGTTGTTTGGTCTCTGGCCAAGGGAGGCCACAAGACCCTTGTTGTTTGGTCTCTGGCCAAGGGAGGCCACAAGACCAATGTTGTTTGGTCTCTGGCCAAGGGAGGCCACAAGACCAATGTTGTTTGGTCTCTGGCCAAGGGAGGCCACAAGACCAATGTTGTTTGGTCTCTGGCCAAGGGAGGCCACAAGACTCTTGCTGAATATGTTGGGCTATGGCCAAGGTAGGCCATCATCCCTTTTGATGAATTTGTTGGGCTATGGCCAAGGTAGGCCAAGGCCCTTTGATGATTTGTTGGGCTATGGCCAAGGGTAGGCCATCAGCCCTTTTGTGATTTGTTGGACTATGGCCAAGGGTAGGCCATCAGCCCTTTGATGAATTTGTTGGGCTATGGCCAAGGTAGGCCAAGGCCCTTTGATGATTTGTTGGGCTATGGCCAAGGGTAGGCCATCAGCCCTTTGATGAATTTGTTGGGCTATGGCCAAGGTAGGCCAAGGCCCTTTGATGATTTGTTGGGCTATGGCCAAGGTAGGCCATCAGCCGTTTGATGAATTTGTTGGGCTATGGCCAAGGTAGGCCATCAGCCCTTTGATGAATTTGTTGGGCTATGGCCAAGGTAGGCCATCAGCCGTTTGATGAATTTGTTGGGCTATGGCCAAGGTAGGCCAAGGCCCTTTGATGATTTGTTGGGCTATGGCCAAGGTAGGCCATCAGCCGTTTGATGAATTTGTTGGGCTATGGCCAAGGTAGGCCAAGGCCCTTTGATGATTTGTTGGGCTATGGCCAAGGGTAGGCCATCAGCCCTTTGATGAATTTGTTGGGCTATGACCAAGGTAGGCCAAGGCCCTTTGATGATTTGTTGGGCTATGGCCAAGGGTAGGCCATCAGCCCTTTGATGAATTTGTTGGGCTATGGCCAAGGTAGGCCAAGGCCCTTTGATGATTTGTTGGGCTATGGCCAAGGGTAGGCCATCAGCCCTTTGATGTAGTAATTTGGGCTATGGCCAAAGTAGCCATAAAACCCTTTAGAGTAGAGTAGTTTGTTTGTATGTGTCACTGTCTAACCATATAAATTTGGCACAAAATTATGTGCACAGAGTCAGAGCGCAGCAATAAAAGCTTTTACTCTCCGATCCTTGGTTATGTTTAGACAGGTTGTTGTGTTTGAGACACATGAAAGAGTAGTGTGTGTGTGTGTGTGTGTGTGTGTGTGTATCATTCCTCCGAATCCAGTTGGTCTTCAAAACTTGGATTCACCACTCCAATGAAGTTAATACCCGTAGTTATGAATGAGTAAATGTTGTGTATCCTACAGGTAGGTCTGGAAGGTTTGGGGTTTTGAAGGAATCCAATCTGTTTGTAAGGAATGTTTGTGTCTGTTAATGAAATCTGTTGTGTTTCTTCTTTTAAAAGAAGAATTGGATGTTTGAAGTCGTATGTATATATTTATATACTGTACCGTACGTGTGTGTGTGTAAATGTGTATTTTGTTATAGGGTTTTATTTTTGGGTTTTGGGTTAGGTTAATCAATTTGGCTGAGTAAAGATCCTCAAACGTTGCATTTGAGACCCTTATATCAAGCCTTGTCTGTTTTATGCCTATATGTCAAATAGGAATTGGAATAGGTTGGGCCTATATTGGTCAAATAGGAATTGGAATAGGTTGGGCCTATATTGGTCAAATAGGAATTGGAATAGGTTGGGCCTATATGTCAAATAGGACTTGGAATAGGTTGGGCCTATATGTCAAATAGGACTTGGAATAGGTTGGGCCTATATTGGTCAAATAGGACTTAGAATAGGTTGGGCCTATATGTCAAATAGGACTTGGTATGCCTATATGTCAAATAGGATTTGGAATAGGTTGGGCCTATATGTCAAATAGGACTTGGAATAGGTTAGGCCTATGTCAAATAGGACTTGGAATAGGTTGGGCCTATGTCAAATAGGACTTGGAATAGGTTGGGCCTATATGTCAAATAGGACTTGGAATAGGTTGGGCCTATATTGGTCAAATAGGACTTAGAATAGGTTGGGCCTATATGTCAAATAGGACTTGGTATGCCTATATGTCAAATAGGACTTGGTATGCCTATATGTCAAATAGGAATTGGAATAGGTTGGGCCTATATGTCAAACAGGACTTGGTGTGCCTATGTCAAATAGGACTTCGAATAGGTAATAGGTTGGGCCTATATGTCAAATAGGACTTGGTATGCCTATATGTCAAATAGGATTTGGAATAGGTTGGAATAGGGTCACGAATAGGTGTTAGGTGGGTGTAGGTTTGAACTTGTGCAATTGCTTTAGGTCTTTGTGATGTTACAGTTCGAGTCGAATTTTGTGATGTTACAGGTCTGAGTCGAATTTTGTGATGTTACAGGTCTGAGTCGAATTTTGTGATGTTACAGGTCTGAGTCGAATTTTGTGATGTTAATGAGTCTTATGAGTAAGTTAAATTGCTGAAATAAATTTTATAACCTACACCACAGGTTCAATTATAAATTTAGTGTTTTTAGTTAGGATAGGCCTTGAGTGTAAAGAGTAAGGCCTACTTTAAGAGGTAGGCCTATTATGTAATGTAAAGTTAGGTGGTCCTACTATATAGACCTATTTGTTGGGCCTACCAAATAGGCTTATGTTTGGGCCTATTATTTTATAGGACCTTAAATGAGTTAAGCCTGTTAAATTAACAAGGCTTTGTTTTTAGTTTAAAGAGTATGACCTATTAAATAGGCTTAATATTGTGGGCCTATTTTTTTATAGGACCTAAATTGAGTTATGCTTGTTAAATGAACAAGCCTTTGTTTTCGGTTAGTGTAAAGGTAAAGGGATCGGTTCCCAGTTTTAGGCCACCATATGAAAAAACTATAGTGGGGTTACGGTTGAAATTGGGGTTAGGCCTAATGAGCTAAGCCTAGCCACTGCGTGTCAGTGTAAATTGTAGAGGGGTTAGTTCCCCATACACAGGGCCACCATGTGAAAAAAACTATATAGGGCTATGGGTTGATTGCCTGTGCCCTCATCCGTTGGAAATTGCCAACAGACTTCAGTGGAGGGTTACCGACAAAAGCCCTATGCTTTTTCGTTAGAGAGTTATGAATATGTAGGTCTTTAAAGGACCTTTTTATATTTAAGTGATTACGGTAATTTTAGCGCCGGGATTTGGGAAGCCTTATGTTAATGAAAAGAAATTGCTCCACCTTAATTTTGCTGGGTCCTTGGTTTGCTTCGATGGAGGGCGTTACGATCATCTTCGGTGTAGGGCCGCCACGATCGAGTTTCGCGACGAATTTACTTAAGGTAATTAATATAGGCAGTCACTATATAAACCCCTGAAGGAATAGGCCTATCCTTTTATAGTCATTAGGTTTTATATTATAAGGAATTCACTCAGAACTTTAGGGGGGACAAAGACATCCTCCCTGTTTAAAGCTTCGCTGTAACATAAACAGCCCTGAGAGCCGTTCCTTGGTTCGCTTGTATTTTCAATATTATTTGCCGATCTAGCAAAATTTTGTTTGGTCTACTTCTCTGTGGTAGACTAAACAATAAATTGAGTTTTCTTGTTGCTATGTGAGGCTGATTCATACATACAGGTTCTTTGTACGTATGGCAATTCAATTATTTCATTCCCAATAGGCTATGTCGCCAATCCCGAGGCATTTTTGTATAGATATTTAATTCAATTAATTAATAATTTATATTTAATTATGAAATAAATGTACCACATATGATACCATGTTGTGAGTGCGTATAGTTTTTCCATATTAAACATGATAACATAAATAAAAGTGTTTTTAAAAAATTTGTCCGATTTCATTGAAATAGTTAATTCTGGGACACCCTGTATATATGTGTGTGTGTGTGTGTGTGTGTGTGTGTTTGTGTGGTAACCTATAATTAACTTACAATTTTGACACTGCTTTTGACATGTCTGTAATTTGTGGTAATTCCCAGAAAGGTTAAGTTTAGTTGTGCCTGATTAGGTTAACTTAGGTTAAGAGTATCGATATATCTGATTTGTCCCAAGAATTTCATTTACATTACTCAACTTTATCGAGGTTATCCAAGTCGGATAAAATGGTCTAAAGCATGGGCTGTTAACCTTTTTATGTACGTGGACCAATGAGGGACACCCGCTGTGTATGTGCACCATCTTCAGCATTTATAGGGGGTGAAATCACAATCAAGAAAAAAAAATAGCACCGAAACCTTTACTGGAGACAGTATTGATGGCAAAATATACAGGGTGTCTCAAAAGTCACTATCTATTTTGAAAAATAATGGGAATTACGAAAAACTGGTTTAAGACATGAAAAACATATTTATTTCAAAGTAAGTGCCACAAAGAATTAGTGCTATTTATTTACCTCTCTCCACATGGCGACCATCAGTGTCTCTACAGAGTTCAAAGCATGGGCGCCCGCAGGTAGGGGCAAGGGGGGGCGCTTGCCTCCCCCTGGAAATGCCAAGAAAATATATTAAATATTTTCTAAGAAAATATTTATATCCTAAACTTGCTGAAAAGTATCCAACTGCCTCCTAAAGGGTGAAAATTTTTATTTGTGTGCATGATAAAAGGTTGCTACCTTTTTATTTGTTCAGAAGTCCCCCCTTAAAATTATCCCGCCAAGTTGGCAGCGCCAACTCAAGCACCTGGCTGCATGCAGTGCGTGGCAGCCATTGTTTTTGATCCTTACACATGCACAGTCGAAAGATCCTTCAGTACACTTCGGCGAGTTAAAACATGGCTGAGGTCTACTATGTCTGATGAGCGACTCTCTGGGTTATGTATGCTCAGTGTACACCGGGAGAAAATCAACTCCAACAAAACTGATTTTATGGAAAAGGTTGTTCATAATTTTGGTAGTGACCGCAGACGACTACAATTCCTATTCAAATGAGTAGTGTAGGTGATGCTCGAAACACCGTTTTCAAATTAGGTACAACATTTACTTCAGTGTGCTTTTTTCTTCATTCTATCATGTTTCTGTTATAAATAAAATAAATGATTGTTATCATGTGCATTGTATGTATATACAATTTTATACAATGTATATTTGCATTTTCCATTACAGAAAATGCAACACTAAACTTGCTTAGAATTAACCTGCTGGTTCCTAAGGGGTCAAAAGTTTTTTGCTTGCTCCGGTCCCTACCTATTAATACATTAAATTTTGCCCCCCCTTGGAAAAAATCCTGCGGGCGCCCATGGTTCAAAGCGATAAGTTGTTTCCCGGAACACACTTTCCAGCATTTGAGGTGTTATTTTCTGAACTGCCTAATGAACTGCATTAGGCGAAAAAATCTAATGGTTTTAAATCGGGTGAACGTGCTGCCCATGGTTGTGTTCCTCCACGACCAATCCAGCGACCGGGGAAGCGTCTGTCAAGATAATCACGTACAATTATTGCATAATGGCACGGTGCTCCATCCTGCTGAAAAACTACTGTGTCAAGAATGCCATCTGTAAGAAGTTGAGGTTCGAGGAATTGTTCAAGCATGTCAAGATAATAAACCAATTAACTTTTTTGAAATACACAAATTTGCACCAGAAGTACATATCTTTATGCCAGCATAGCATTTTTTAAAAAAACATCTAATGTCACCGAAATAGATAGTGACTTTTGAGACACCCTGTATAACTAATACAACTGTTTCATTATCAATGGACTTTATTATTATGGCTTTCTAATTATTCCCATTTTCTATTACATTTTTATATTGACGTGGACTAAAGTTAAATTGTACCATTATGCGAGGACATTTTTTATCATAATAGAAGACAAGAAAACGTTGCTTTGTATGTTTATTTTTATCCTCCTGTGGACCATTGAGAAATGGGCCATGGACCACAAATTAAGAACGTATGTTCTAAAGTTATATTTTATTATAGAATTTTGAAAAATATCATTTTATGTCAGTTAATTATCATTAAACTATTTACAATACTTCTGTAGTAACCAGGGGTGCAGTGCCAATTTTATAGGTGCCGGAGCTCTGGTGGGCCTGACAAAAGCCTGCCATTTCCTATCCTGTTTCTATATATGCCACACGATGACTAAGTATTTCGTGTTTGCACTCACTAATTATCATAAAATAAATATAATTATCAAGCAAATAAAGAAAAAAGAGCAATCATGTATTTTATCAATTTAAGAAGTTAAAACTACTTAGTGCTTACCAAATACCACCAGTGGGAAGTTTCACAATAATTTCCACAAAGGGTCAGGCGTGATATGTTTTCGGGGGTCTGAAGCAACTCTTGTCCTGGTGTCATCTGCCGATCTGTGGTACCGCAGCCATGATATGGCATATGGCTCAGGATTCCACTGAACTAGAGGAGGTCCATGTAGTTTAACAAACATAAGCGCTGATACATGATTTATGAGAATTCTTGAGCGTGTTGATGTTATTATCAAGTTCATGTGACTGAATCCCCTCTCACACTCAGCAGTACTAATAGGAATAACTTGTGAACAGCTCAGTAATGGGTGTAAATCTTGGGGGATGCGGCGCCCATGATCTTCCACATAGTCTCTAAAGGCATTTAGTACAGAGTAAGAAGAAAGCTTAAACCTCTTACAGAGAGATGAGATTTCAGCTTCTCCGTAATTAGGTGGTATTTCATCAGGTCAGTAGTCTTTTTCAAGGACATACATTTCATTTAGCAGTGATTTATACATACTTTGAGGTTCAGAAGTTTGAGAACCTTTCATGGATGTTGTCGTGAACATACGGTGCTGCAAATTGTTCACAAGACTAGTAAGAAACTGTTGATAATTAATGGAGACAATTTTTTTGTTGCTTGTTATGGTAATTCCTCCAAACTTCCTCTTGCAGAGGTGCCGGAGCGGCGCTCCGGCACGCTCCGGCAGCACTGCACCCCTGGTAGTAACCTACATATAAATATAGTGTATCACCTACACTGTGATATAATCGAGAACAATTTGCAGTAACTTAATTCCAGTTTGTTGTATCTAACTAACAGTTCTGAAGTTTATTTTTTTTCAATTATCTTATTATAATATGACTAATAATCTATTAGACTATGGTGTAACTGAAATAATAAGTATACGATGAATATTTTAGTAAAAGATCATGGTTAAAATTAGTCATAATTAAGTAGTTTATGATAGAAAAGAGCTATTCTACTTGTGAATTCTAATAATTTCATCAACAATGACATTGATTCCCATGTTAACTAGTTTGGGATGGATGAGGATAGCTGAAAGCCACCAGCCTACCACGGCCTTTCGAGAAAATTTTCATTAACACTTGTTGACAGAATCATTATAACAGGCCAGACTTAGCATGAGGCCTAGCCTCGTCATCACTAATTCCTACCCTTAAACTAGGCCAAGGTCTAATAGCCTAAGTTTAAGGTTAAGCCTTTATCAAGCCAATCAAGCGACCATTTTCACAAATATTTGATAGTATTTTGAGTCGTAGTCAAAAATCAAAAAGAAAAGGAACCAGCAACTTAGACCTTCCCCTTTGATCAAAAACCCTGCAAATTCTGACTAGCATTCAGTGTACTCCGGCATATTCCAAAATATTCGGCTTACGCTAGGCCTACCGTAGGCTAATCGGTTGTGGGAACTTTGAAAAACAAGATGTAACAGTCTTAAAATTAGTTTAGTTAAAAAAACTATTGCAAAGGAGTCCTACAGACAAATCATCAATGGGATAATCTCTAGGAGCGCTCCATTTTTCAATATTAAACATACACTCATAAAACATATACCATTTGAAAGCTCATATTTTTCTGAGTCTAAAAATGTAGTAATCCAAAAGTATCAATAGCAAATAAAAAGTAAGTAGGTTTAATTAATTGTTTGACATGTGATGTCATTAACTACATTATAAAGGTTGGCTAAGTTATAAATCTTTAGTCTGTGTTGTAAGATGGTATTTTTGGTAATTGTTACACTAACCTAACCTAACATGAATATGTTATTACATTATCATTTGTATAATTTAGGTCTCAGGGGTACGGGGGTGGAGCCCCCATAAATATTATGCATCACAAATTGATCGGTATAGGGTTTTATATTTAAATCGTGTTACTTTTTATTTGCTATTGATACTTTTGGATTACTACATTTTTAGATGGGGGGGGGGGGGGATGTGAGTTTTCAAATGGTATATGTTTTACGAGTGTGTGTTTAATATTGAAAAATGGAGCGCTCCTAGAGATTTACCCATCAATGTCCGCTCATTAGGGTCATTATGCAGAAAATGACATGGCCTGAAGTTGAATTAAAAAATATATTTTTCTAGTGTATTTTGGTGCTCTTTTCAAATATGACCTTCATTTCTTGTGCAAATGAACAGAAATACGTGTTTGGGCCATGCAATGACAACTGTATTTCTGTTCATTTGCACAAGAAATGAAGGTCATATTCAAACAAAGCACACCAAAATACACTTGAAAAATTTATTTTTGACTACATTTTATACAATAAAGCATTTAACTTAACATGTTCATGTTATGAGATTTTGTAAACAACGCATTACCACAGGAAATGTGCAAAACACCTCGGAATTAACCAGAAAAGTTTGCTCTTGTCATATTTGTTTAAACTAACAAAAATATCACGACAACTTAACCAATCATCAAGGGCGTACAGTTGAGCTAACTGGGCATTCAGTTGAGCTAACTGGGCATTCAGTTGAGCTAACTGGGCATTCAGTTGAGCTAACTGGGCATTCAGTTGAGCTAACTGGGCAATATTGGTTATTTCACCTAAATATTTTCTAATCTTTTCGTATTATCATCTAGGGCACAACGAATCAAGTTCTCAAAGTTGAAACCACATGAATGACATGTCATAATTCTATCACAAATACCACCAAACTGAATCTAATTAAAAAAAAAAAAAAAGCCAGGATAGAAACCAACAAACTAATTAAGTTGCAGAGTAGCATGATGTCATACCACCCCCCAACGACTACAAATACACTAAATATATATATTTATATTATTTTAATGTATCAAAAATCATATTTCTTTTCATTTGCACAGGAAATGAAGGTTATATTTGAACAGAGCACACCGAAATACACTAGAAAAATATATTTTTGAATTCAACTTCAGGCCATGTCATTTTCTGCATAATGACCGTGTTTAGAAAGTAGATTTAAAACTGTCTAATATACATTACTAATGTAACTAATAATGTATTTTCCTGTGCTCTGTTCAAATATGACCTTCATTTCTTGTGCAAATGAACAGAAATACGTGTTTGGGCCATGTAATGACAACTGTATTTCTGCTTATTTGCACAAGAAATGGAGGTCATATTTGAACAAAGCACACCAAAATACACTTGAAAAATATATTTTTGACTACATTTCATACAATAAAGCATTTAACTTAACATGTTCATGTTATGAGATTTCGTAAATGACTCATTACCACAGGAAACACGCAAAATGCCTCAAAGTTAACCAGAAAAGTTTGCTCTCATCATTTTCGTTTAAACTAATGAAAATATCATGACAACCTAACCAATCATCAAGGGCATTCAGTTGACCTAACCAGGCATTCAGTTGACCTAACCAGGCATTCAGTTGACCTAACCAGGCATTCAGTTGACCTAACCAGGCATTCAGTTGACCTAACTAGGCATTCAGTTGACCTAACTAGGCATTCAGTTGACCTAACTAGGCATTCAGCTGACCTAACTAGGCATTCAGCTGACCTAACTAGGCATTCAGCTGACCTAACTAGGCATTCAGCTGACCTAACTAGGCATTCAGCTGACCTAACTGGTTAATATTGGTTATTTGGTTATTTCACCTAAATATCTTCTGATCTTTTTGTATTAGGCACTCACTGTCACATTTTGGGCAAGTTAAGGATGAGAGAATAATGCTGTAATTGATAAAAACATCCAATGCTTTGTCTTCATCTAGGGCACATGATGAATCAAGTTCTCAAAGTCAAAACCACACGAATGGCACGTCATAATTTTATCACAAACCCTCCCAAACTGAATCCAATCAGAAAAAAAAAATAGCCAGAACAGAAACCAACAAACTTATTAAGTCGCAGAGTAGCATGTCATCATACCACCCTTGACTACAAATACACTAAATATATACCATCACGTGGGGCAATTGAGTCCAATAATATGTCAAATCTCACATGATAAGGTTAATATAGGGTAATTCTACGAGAAATAGACAAATGAAGTACACGGTAACCTCTTCAAAATTCATGAAACTTGGTGTGAGGGTTGGTTTTGGTCCAAGTTACAAATTTCTGAATTTTTCTGAAAATTGGTCAAGTTGGTCAAATTTTATGGTTTGACCAAATTTTGGTCAAATGAAAAAACCAATAATTTTCAAACATAAATATCTCAGCTCCTAATTGTGGTAGTGTAGTAAGTCTTAAATGATAAAATATGTAAAATTAACTGTAGTTTCTGAATATGTATCATTGTTTTAGGGTAACAAAAATAAAATTATGATTTTTTGGAAAGTTTTTTTTTTTTTTTTTTTTTTGCGATTTGGCAGCGAAGATATCATTTTTCGAAAAAAAGACCAGGAATAAAAAATGTTTATTTGATGTATGTACACCATAATAAGTAATAAAAAGTCAGCTTATTGACGATTATTATGACAAAAAATATGACTAAAAAAAAATCTTCCAAATTTTAAAAATTTTTTGCTTTCTTTCCAGATTTTCAGTATATACCTAATTTTCTAGTATACGTAAATTTACCTAACCCTTAAAATGCCTCAAAACACAAAATTTTGTTGTGATCCTATGAAAAAACACTAGAAGAATTTTCTGTAACATCAAAAAAGTAAACTCTGCCATGGCAGCTGCAAGCTATGGAATTTTGGAAGAAAATCAATTACTATGCAGCAATTGCTGTGTCATAATTAAAAAGAAGCCAATTGTATTAGAACATGTTCAACGTTCATCCAGAGAGCTGGAACCTGCACCAATACCTGAGCCAGACATACTTAATGAGTGTATGGAGCGAAGCAGTAGCGATTCCACGAATCCACCACCATTGGAAGAATTTGTCATTCAAGACAGGCAATTCAATAAAGATTTGCTCAGTGACAATATTTTACCTTTATTTGATGAAAGCCCTATTAAAACAGGTAATAAAACAAGAGAGACTCCGTTCAGGACATTTGTTTCTTAATGCCAAATTCGTAGTTTTCTGTTTTTAAATATTAGCATCAGCACTTGAATACATATATACAACATATTTGATATTTGATTATTTCACGCAACCTAAATTTATGAATTTGTTTTACAGCTGGATTGAAGCCGGGACAAAAACAGATAAAGGCTTCTACGAAATTCAGATTGACAACAGAAAAGGTTAAACGAAGTTTTGAAGCTGCTTATGGGGCTCCTATTGACTATTCTGAAGCTGGTCATCCAAAAAAAGTTGTTTGGAAGATGATTTAGAGAGGCAAGACTACATTTTGGACATAGTTATTGGAATTTGACATTTTAAATAGTGATGGGACGATACCAAAATTTTTAACGATTCCGATTCTGATACCACTAAAAAGTCTCTATTCCGATTATCCTCTTTCATTTAAATTTTAAAGTTTACATTGCAAAACTGGTTCAATTAAAAGTTAAAGAATCGTTTTAAGAATCGGAAATCATGGTACAATTCTCTCAATTCCGATTCCGATTCCTGAAAAATGCTCGATTCTTCCGATTCTCGATTCCGATTCCGATTAATCGTCCCATCACTAATTTTAAATTAAATTTAATACAGTCATCGAAGTATATACAATTAAGTTTTATCTGTTTACATTTTTATAATCGGACAATATAATACATATACATATATTTTATGAAAAGTTTAATTAAAAATATACTAATTAAACTTAATGTCAAATACACTTTATTTCAGGTATCAAAAGGTTATGGAAGAATTAAAGGAGAAATTTCAAGTAAGTAACGATCACAATCTTAGGTTACAAATACTATCATTGTATCCCTATCCCATTGAAAAAACTGCTGACTTCTTTGGAGCAACAAAGTATATGGTGCGTAAGAGCCGCAATCTTCAAAAACAGTTTGGGATTCTTCCTAGCATTCCAAACATGACGAAAGGGAAGGTCGTCACAGCTGAAATGAAAAAAAATCATTCGGGAGTTTTATAAAAATGACGAATATAGTAGGATGTGCCCGGGAATCAAAGATTATAAGTTTGCAATAAATGAAGAGGGTGAAAAAACAAAAAAAACAAAAAACACTGGTATTGTGTAACTTGAAAGAGTTATATGCTGAATATGCAAAAAATGATGAAAATCCCAAAATAGGCTTTAGTACCTTTGCTCATCTTCGACTGTCGTGGTGCGTGCTTGCGGGACAAAGCGGAACTCAGTGTCTGCATATGTACGCATCACCAAAATCCGAAACTACAAATATCAGCGTTAGGCATTAAAGATTTAGACTACAAAAAATTAATGTCTTTATCCGTCTGCAGCATGGACAATGAAGATTGTATGATGCACCGATGCAAAAGATGCCCGCAAGAGGTCGGAATAAAAAATTATTTGGAAAGCTTGGACTTCATGGTGATGGAAGAGATAAAATATAAATAATGGGTGTCCGTTGAGCACTGTATGTTAAAAGATATCACCGAAACTCCAAAGGAATACGTGGAATCGCGCACCAAAAAAATTGCACAACTGACAAGACACCACTTCACGAATAAATGTCAGTCGAGTTACTTCAAAAATCTAAAAGAAACTCTGCCCGAAAATGAAGGTGTTTTGGTGGGTGATTTCGCGGAAAACTTCATTCATCGTACAAGATTGTGCCCAGGGGTTTCATTGGGAGAACTCGCAATGTACAGTGCACCCATTCGTTTATTATTCCAAAAACAATGCAGGAAAACTAATTTGCAAAAGTTACTGCTTCGTTTCAAACCATTGCAGGCATGATACAATTCTGGTTCATAGTTTTCTCAAAAAATTAATCCTGTGCATCCAATAACAAAATTCAAACCTAACTAAAATTCATTATTTCACAGATGGATGCGCGGCTCAGTATAAGAATAAAACAAATTTTCTAAATTTATGCCATCATTTCAAAGACTTCAAAATTCATGTTGAGTGGAATTTTTTCACGACATCTCACATGAAGAATGCCTGCGACGGTATTGGTGGAATGGTAAAAAGAGCAGTCGCCAGAGAAAGCTTACGACGGCCTCTCGACCATCAAATCTTAACAGCTGAGGACTTCTACAATTTCTGCTCTCAAGAATTCCTAACCGCTATTGACTTTTTTTACGTCTCTGAGGCAGAAGTTGTAGATGTAGAGCTTTCTTTGCAAAAACATCTGAGTGAACCTATTACTTCTATCAAAGGTACTCAACAATTACATTGCTTCGTCCCAATTTCCAAGAATTTGTTGAAGGTTTATCCACTCTCTCAGAGTGCACAGTCAGTCGAAATAAGAGAGTTCATTAGGGTTTCTGCTTCGGATCAAGAACATAATACTGTCTCTCAACGCGAAATTGAAACAGGCTCTTTTGTGGGTTGTATGTATGAAAATAAACTATGGCTTGGATTAGTCCAGTCCTTTGACTGTGAATATGATGATTTTCTGATAAAATTTCTCCATCCTTCGAGCGTATGTCCCTCATACATTTTTCCTGCGCAAGATGATGTTTGTTATGTTCCAACAGAAAATATATTTGGGAGTATTGAAGCAAGTTTACGAGGAGGAACAAGAATACAATACATTTTTCTGCTTCAAGAATTAAATAACTTTTCAAAGAAGATAAAATAAATTCTATCGAATGTATACTATTTAAGATTGTCTATATAATATTTCTAAAATTTTTATCTAAGATTTGTGTATCTACTTAATAGTTATAAAAATCTTTTCAAATTCTTTTTTCTTATTATTATATTATTAGTGTCTAAAATTTGGATTCACTGGATGAGAATACTGTCTCTTAATTCATTCTCAAAGACTTGTGTACGTGTAGTATTAGGAAGAGTATTTTATACTCTGATAAGCGCTTTATAAATTAAACATTATTATTGTCAATATATTCTGTCCCTAAATATAAGAGAGGTTATGTATGTACATTGTACATATATTTTAAAAGATGTTTTCTCCTTTGGTTTATCTACATGTATTTTTTATGATTTGAAAATTGTCTTTTTTTGGACCAACAAGTCTGTAATAAATCTTCTTCGTCTGAAAAAAAAATTTATTACTTAATTTCAAACTCAGTTTTGAGCCTTATAATAAACTATAAGCTGACTTTTTATTACTTATTATGGTGTACATACATCAAATAAACATTTTTTATTCTTGGTCTTTTTTTCGAAAAATGATTATTTCGCTGCCAAATCGCAAAAAAAAAAAAAAATTGACATTTTTTCCAAAAAATCATAATTTTATTTTTGTTACCCTAAAAAAATGATACATATTTAGAAACTACAGTTAATTTTACATATTTTATCATTTAAAACTTATTACGCTACCACAATTAGCAGCTGAGATATTTACGTTTGAAAATTGTTGGTTTTTTCATTTGACCAAAATTTGGTCAAGCCATAAAATTTGACCAACTTGACCAATTTTCAAAACAAAATTCAGATTTTTGTAATTTGGACCAAAACCAACCCTCACACCAAGTTTCATGAATTTTGGAGATGGTGGAGTGTACATTTGGCACTTTCATTTGTCTATTTGTCCTGGAATTACCCTATAATGGAAACTATACATGTTCAAACATTTATTTTTATATATGATACACATGAGGTAATTATGACCACAATACTCTGTGTACACATTTATAGCATAAATTTACAAATTAATGGAGCACTTTAAAAATATGGACTCAATTGCCCCATGGTTGGGGTAAATGAGTCCATGCTTAATTCATGAATATTATTCAGTGCCATAAGAACATACAGTAATAATAACTATAACATAACATAATAATAACAACATAATAACCACACTAACATAATAATAACATAATAACCACACTAACATAATAATAAGCGAAAACAATTAAAATTACGCCTTCTCACACCCCAAATGGCAACACACTGCACCTCACCTATCTCTAACAAACAACTTTATTACCAAAAATATTCTTATTAAACATAATTGTATTTTTGTAAATGTCTACCACCTTCATTTTCATCACCATGTCTTCTTCACTAGTGTCATAGAGATCAGCAACTTCTGGTTGTCTGAATGCTAAACAGTCATTTGGATGTTTGCCCTTTCCAACATCACTTTTCCTGTAATATGAGACTTTCCACTTAGTAGCCCTACCACCTTTCTCAATAATTTTACCTACATAATGATATGTGGGTTTACCTTCACTGTCTGAAAATTTGACAAGAACATAGTCCCCCTTTCCAATTTCTGATATGGAAGCATCTGTCAGTACATCACCTTCATCTACTTCACTGTCAACACAAAATTCATCAAAGTCAGATGTGATATCATCTGAGTCTGAGTCAGAATTGTTTTTTGAGAAAACACATCATCTTGCCCCTCTTGCACATGCTGCTGAGAAGGTGCCAGCTTCTTGCAGATCAGCAAGGGAGATGCCTCTGCCTGCTGGAATGTTCAGTCTCCTACCACGAGGGGCTCTCTTCCTTACACTGTATTCCCTCTTTTCTTTTAAATAATGCATAAGTTCAGGACTAACCATACCTCTGGTTTGTTCTACACACTGAGGTTCTTTTCTCATTTTTTGTAAGACGTTCGGGGTTTAGAGGATAGATGCCACAAGATCTGAATCCACATCTAGCCAAAGGTGACCATTTTTCTTCACATCCTTTGCATCAATTCTAGAAGCAATTTGGGTAGTGACCATTTCTGTAGACATGTTGCATGTTTTCCTTCTGCCTTCCATTCAGTTATTACTTTTCTCCACTCAGTTTTTTAAGTGGTCCATACACAGAGACATCCAATGGCTGTAGAAAGTGTTTTGAGTTGGGTGGAAGGAAAGCCATTCTGATGTTCTTTTCCATGCATAATTCAACAACTTTGTGGTTAATGTGAGGGTAGATTGTCTCCTATAAGTACTTTAGGTTCATAAGTAGGTAATTTGCTAACAAATCGTAAAACTACTCTCTTAAACCAATCTACAAACACATCTGAATCAAACCACCTAGAGGTTGTACAGGTGTAGATTGCAGCTAATGGTCCACCTGATATCCAGGATTCCTGAAGCCTTTCTGCTTTATATACTATATAAGGAGCTAAAACTTCACCAGTAGCAGTTACTGCAAACATTATAGAAGTTGAGCTTTTTGTAGTATTGATGATCCTTTCAGCATGTTTCACTCTTCTCCTAAAGATCTGCAGTTTACCTTTGGATCATCAGTTAAATTCGTCTCATCATAATTGATGATGTTATTTGGAGGAACACCATCAATTGTGTGGGCCAGGCGCTCAAAGTAACCAGTAACCTCAGCTTCAGTAACTGCTGCACGCTGTCTAGATATATTTTGGCACATGCGGGTTGATAACAGTTGTGCATGGTGCTGAATAAATCCTCTTGCCCAGTCAATGCCAGGACAATTATTATTGAACACTAGTATATGCTTTTCATTATGGTCGAGATAGTATTTTATGAATTTTCAATAATCCCAAAGTTGCCCAGAGAAGCTAGATTCTGCGCTATGGCCATTTCTTCAACTCTAAGAAGTGCGGTCTTCTGACCTATTTTGCAAGGTGATCTTGACCTTCCAGCACAACGTTGCTGCAACATTGTCTTTGGCATGACTCCAGATTCCTGGGATCTTGGGAGCATTGCTCCAGTAAATTTGACCATGAGAAAAAGTAAATTTGGGTTTGGGTTTTGTTCATCCGCTAGACGTTATGCAATTTTTTTGCGTATACGTTCTTGTACAAACCAATTTTTTTAAATTACAAATTTAGTTATTTTAAGTTTAGTTGGTAATTCCATATTTAACAATTATTTTTATTTTTTGTTAAGCTTCAATGTTTTGATAATTAAAATTTTATTAAAACGTATATTTTTTTAATATAAAATTATCAGGATTGGACTATGTTCAATTGATCTCGGCCAGGTTTGATAAATTGGCCAGATAATTACTTGTGCGGTTTTAAGTAATCCACCATGACTCTAGAATTGAAAAGTTTAGTTAAGTTTAAACTTACTTTTACTTACTTTAACTTACCTACTTTTACTTACTCTTCCTTACTTTTACTAAGTTTAAAGCACTTACTTTTACTTACTTTCATTGTACTATATTTACTTACTTTTACTCACTTTTACCATACTATATTTACTAACTTTTACTTATTTTGTATTTTTTCAGGTAGTCAATAATCAATAATGGATCCTAATATTGATGAAGTTGGAGAGAAAAGTGAGGGTGTTAAAAGGGGTTACTTTTGTGGTCAATGCAAGAACAAATTTCAAAGAAGCAAAACTGGGAGGAACATTTTAATTCCAAAAAAATATTTGTTACAATACAAGAGGTCCCAGAGTTTGGGCCCACAGCTTAGATATTGCAGTAAAGAAATACCAGGATGAAGTGCAGCAAAGAGATATGGCAAAGCAGTCATTTAGTTTGTTCACAAAATGTGCTAGTGCTAGACCTCAGAAAAATGAACCAACTTCATCAACTGCTAATCTAGAAAATGAAACTTTTTCACTAGATGTTTCACAGATTGAAGAAAGTGCTTCTCCTCCACCTAAGAAACAAAAGGTAAGTGAGGAATCTGCGCATCAGACTAACAAAACTGCTTTAGAGGAATTTGAAAATTCCCAAATCCAGAAGACATTGAATGCAATTTTGCGCCTAACAAAAGAAACTCACCAAGCTGTTGTGGTTAATAAAGAGAAGAGTCAAAATATGCCTTCAAGTTCAAGTGTTGCATCCAAATCTAATAAAGCAAAAAACAACAAATTTGACATTTCCATAGCCCATTTAAGCAAGTGTAAATCAATACAAGAAATCCTGAACAATGATTTGATCAAATCTACATTCAAATTGGTGGAAAAGAAGGATCTAGGGCATGCTGATGATTCATTTTCAGTACCAAGTGATATAATGGAAAACATTGCAAATAGTGACACTAATATGCCTGATGTAGATATAGCTGTTGAGGATGAAGATGATGATAATCAAGAAGATATTGATGATGCTTCTGATGATAAAATGTTTACATTATATTGCATAGCTTGCACAGACCCCAAAGCATGTGCTTCAGACAAACATTCTAACATAAAAGGTTACTTCAATGTTAAAGATTTAACCTATGTATGCAAACAAGGAGAAAATCAAGAGAGATGGTTTAGAAATCTGAAAACCCACCTGAAGAGACATTTAATTAAACTTCAGCATCATCAAAGAACTGCTGTTTATGAAGTGATGAAAACATCTCAGAACACTACTAAACGCACTAAGGCTTATGTGGCAACATCTTATACTACATAATGAAAACAAACACTGCATGGGCTCTATATCCAGTACTTCTAGCTGTATTACATAGGTCAGGTTGTGAGGTTGGAAATTTGAATCATAGCACACATGCGTGCGAGACAATTTGTGAGCTATTAGATAATCAACTTAAAGAACAAACTGTAAAGTGGTTCTTAGAACAAACTTCAGTAACAATAACAGCTGACATTGGAACAATTTTGGGATTAAGCATGCTAGTTGTATTAGTTATGAGTGAAGAAGATAAGACTGTAAAACTTGCTGTTATAAATTTAGTACGCAGCAAATCAGGAGTTTATTTGGCCAATGAAATTTTTGATGTGTTGAAGTCTCCTAATCACTTGAAACTATCTGAAGAAGCAATTAAATCCAAGGTATCTGGAATGGTTGGAGATGGGGCTTTTTGTAAGGACAACGAGCCATTTAAAAATGAAATGAAAAAGTTGTTTGGAGAAAATTTCAAATTTCGATGGGACTTAATGCATCTTGTGAACAGAGCCCACGTTGATGCATTGAAGAAAATTTGTAAACTAAGTGAGCTTTTAGACTTTATTCAGAATCACACTTCAAATCTGAGATCAGGCCTTGACTATACCAATATGGTTCTTGACAATATCATTGGTTTTAAGAGACCAAAACTCAAATCTGATACTCGCATGGTTAATTACGAATTTGATCAATTTGACAGATTTGTGGAAAATTGTGTATTTTTTGATCATCCACAAGAGAAAGAAATTAGTGCCAAGTTCTATGTATTGATTTCCTATGTAACAAAGGGGTCATTCTCTTTCAGATCAACCAAAAAAAATTGAAATTAACACCCTCATCTCTCATATTTTGCTGAAATTTGGTTTATAGGGAGTTTGTGAGCCCTGAATCCATTTCTGAAATTATAAGGTCAATCCGACCAACGGTTCAAGAGATATGACCTCGGGCAATTTGAGGTCACTCGCGAGGTTACTAACATTTGGCAAGCCATAACTTGGGTAATAATTGTCATAATTATATAAAAGTATATATATTTAGAATCAGAAAATGACAAGGAATCCAAATATGCAAGTTTTAGAACTCTAGGTTGAAAAATAAAAAGGTTACACTGTAACCAAAATTTGAGGTCACGATTTGACCTCTGGGGTATCAAATGAGAATTTTTTTTTAAATGTAAAAATGAAGGCATAGGCATTGGCTATTAGAATCAGCAAAAAAAAGTTTGTTTATGTTAGTATTTTTCATGTAACTAACATATAAGTGAACACCATATTCATAAGTTGTGTGTCAATTCTACCTATTTTTTCACACTTAAGCTCATAATTTGACCTATAGAAATTAAAATTACATTTTTTATAGATATAAAAAACAGTCAGAGTTCTTGACTAATAGAAACAATCATAAAAAGTTTGTTTATATTGGTACTTTTCATGTAACTAACTTATAAGTGAACACCATATTTATAAATTGCTTGTCATTTCAAGGAATTTTTATATCTTAGCTATCAATTTGACCTCAAGCTCCAAGAATTTAATAAAAATTGTATTTCACTGCTAATCTACACTGGCAATAATAGTTATAATAGTGAAAGGGGAAGACTAAGCTCACATGTAGCCTAAACAAACCTGTTGAAACATGTTGCTACTTGTCTAAGTGCAGAATCAACACAGATAGTTGCAAAATTCCTTGTCTACAGGTTAGTACAGTTCCAGCCAGCACTGTGGGTGGCTGGTGGGTATGGTGTTTTAATGAGCCTCAGAGACTATCAAGGCCTAAAATATTAAGTGTGTATAGCTATATATTTTCTAAAAAATATATATTACCTAATTGTAAATCCTATATCTTTACAGATCAAAATACAATGGTTCGGCACTTGAAATACTGCCAGGACCCTATTCAAAAACACAAGAAACGCATAACAATCAATCTTAGAAAAGTGACTGATGTACTTGTTGAAAAATGTGCTGGAAGAGTGAAAAAAGACTCATTGTTGTGTGTGAACTGCTGGACACTGATAATGAAAAACCCCACTATACTTAGTACCACTGAAAACAACGAGTCTGAGCAGGATTCAAATGAATCATCTACTATCAGTGGCTTGAGTAACATCTCTTCAATTCAAGATCTGGACAATGACAGTGATTGCTTGATAAAGGAAAATCCTTCAACTTCAGTTGAACCAGTTCTAGCATTTCTGGACCAAACACCAGTTAAAAAAAGTAAGTAATAAATTAATATAATAACTTATACTTTACTACAAGGTCTGTTTGATCTACTATATAGCCAATTATATAGCATTTAAGGTACTATAATTATATTTAATTACTAATATTCAGGTGTGTGAAACCTTTTTTTCTGTTCTTTTCAGAAGGGCTGTCATTAAGCCAGAAAAAGCGCAAGGCTCGTGGTAAGCTATCATCTGCTCAGAAACACCTGAAGGAGAGGCTAGAACTCAGTTATGGTGTTCAAATTACCGAGGAGGTAAGTGATACTTCAAAACCTGAAGCTAAATCTGAAAAACATCTAGACAAATTAATGAATGAATTGAAACAGTCATTCCTGGAGAGCAAATGTCACCATCACAAACTACAAATATTGACACTCTCACCATACACAATTGAAAAAACAGCTAGTTTCTTTCAAACTACAACATACATGGTGAAAAGAAGCCATTCACTTAAATCAGAACATGGAATCCTTCCGAAGATTCCACTAATGGGCAAAGGAAAAGTGATATCTGAAGAACACAAAGATATAGTTAGAAGATTCTATGAGTCAGAAGAGGTTAGTCGTATGTGTCCTGGCCAAAAGGATTGCGTGAAAGTTATCAGTGCTGAAGGTGCAATGAAGGTGCAAAAATGATTGGTCCTCGGGAATTTAAGAGAGATGTTTGAACTATATAAAAATGATGAAAAGAATCCCAAAATAGGATTTTCCACATTTGCAAAATTACGGCCATCATATTGTGTGCTTGCCGGTAGTGGTGGGACTCATTCTGTCTGTGTCTGCACATACCATCAAAATCCAAAATTGCAGCTGGCTGCATTGGGAGAAAGAGGTCTTTCATACAAGGATCTTATGGATTACAGTGTCTGCAGTACAGAAAGAGAGACTTGCATGATGCAACTTTGCAATGATTGCCCAAGAGAAGAGGGTGTCCTGGATTTTCTTGAGTTACTTGACAGTGTGAAATCAGCTCCAAATGAAATATCTTACAAGCAATGGGTGACTGTTGACCGTTGTACAATGGTTGATAAGGTGGAGCCACTTCATGAATACTTATCATCCCTAAGCATGAAAATATCCTGCATGGTTCGTCATCACTTTGTTGCTCAGCAACAATCACAGTACTTCAAGCAGTTGAAAGAAACACTACCACCTCAGAGTGAGGTAGTTATAGTAGGTGATTTCTCTGAGAATTATTCTTTCATTGTCCAGGATGCTGCCCAAGGGTTTCACTGGGACAATTCACAGTGTACAGTTCACCCTTTTGTCATCTATTATAGATCATCTGCAGACCAGGAACTTAGCCATTTTAGTGTCTGTTTCTTATCTGCATCACTAAAACACAACACTATAATGGTTTACTCATTCATATTGAAGCTTATGACATATGTTAAATTCAGATGCCCATAATTGAAGAAGGTGCACTATTTCTCAGATGGATGTGCTGGCCAATATAAGAACAGATACAACTTCACAAATCTCTGTTACCATGAAGAGGATTTTGGTCTGTCTTGTGAATGGCACTTCTTTGCTACATCCCATGGCAAAAATGCATGTGATGGGATTGGAGGAACAGTGAAAAGAGCTACTGCTCGTGCCAGTTTGCAGAGAACTACAGAGAGGCAAATTCTTACACCAGAACACATGTTTCAGTTTTGTGAAGAAAACTTGAGCAAGAAGATAAATTTTTTCTTTGTAACTACAGCTGATTTGAAAGATGCAGAAGAATGGTTGGAACATCAATTCAAGGATAGTAGGGCTATTCCTGGAACTCAGAAATATCATAGATTTGTTCCCCTAAACAAGGAAGAACTGATGGTGTATCCCATTTCAAGTGGCATTGGAGAAAAGAAAAGAAAGAATAAGGAAAAGTCATTTTACTAATGAACCTGCAATGCTTGGTAACCTAAAATGTGTCAAACCAGGAGAGTATGTTGGCTGCATTTATGACATGCAAGTTTGGTATGGAATTGTGGAGGAATATTGTGAAGAGTTTGATGATTTCACTGTGAACTTTCTACATCCCTCTGGGTCATCAGGATCAAGTGCATATTATTATCCATCAAACAAGGATTCATGTGCAGTGCCAGGACATCATATATTAACTGTAATGAGTTGTCCTACCCTAAGAGGAGGCAGCAGAATTCAATACATTTTTCCACAAAAAGAAATTGATGAGAGCATCGAGCATGCAAAAATTGTATTAGGCTAGCACATGAATCCTCTAAGTAGGTCTTCCCCTTTCACTATTATAACTATTATTGCCAGTGTAGATTAGCAGTGAAATACAATTTTACATTTTTTGCCTTTGTTTTTATATCTATAAAAAATGTAATTTTAATTTCTATAGGTCAAATTATGAGCTTAAGTGTGAAAAAATAGGTAGAATTGACGCACAACTTATGAATATGGTGTTCACTTATATGTTAGTTACATGAAAAATACTAACATAAACAAACTTTTTTTTGCTGATTCTAATAGCCAATGCCTATGCCTTCATTTTTTACATTTAAAAAAAAATTCTCATTTGATACCCCAGAGGTCAAATCGTGACCTCAAATTTTGGTTACAGTGTAACTTTTTTATTTTTCAACCTATAGTTCTAAAACTTGCATATTTGGATTCCTTGTCGTTTTCTGATTCTAAATGTATATACTTTTATATAATTGTGACCATTATTACCCAAGTTATGGGTCGCCAAATGTTAGTGACCTCGCAAGTGACCTCAAATTTCCCGAGGTCATATCTCTTGAACCGTTGGTCGGATTGACCTTATAATTTCAGAAATGGATTCAGGGCCCACAAACTCCCTATAAACCAAATTTCAGCAAAATCTGAGAGATGAGGGTGTTAGGCACTGGTTGATCTGACAGAGAATGACCCAAAGATTATGTTGCAAGTAGCTCAAAAACCCACAGTTAGTGCAGAATTTGTAGAAAATATATTTTATAAAGGAGGAGGGAAAACTGTTATGTTAAGAGTGATGGAAACAATTTCCAAATTAGCTAATGGAGGAAATGCAAATGATGTAGTTTCTGAATTTAAGCACAATACCACAGGGCAGCAAAAGGAACTAACAGCTGAGGATTACATCCTAAATGAAGTTTACAAATACATCAAGAAACGTTCTGATTACTACCAGGTTGCTGAAGTTGCTAAACCATCCAGAACCAGATCTGAAAGTAGTTTTACAAAAGACTCAGTGATAAATTGGCTGACAGAATATATAGAACAGCTGTGGAAAGGAATCACAGAGATTAAAGCATTTTGATAAAGATGGATCAACTGCCTGGAGTGAAGCACCAGCTGAAGGGACATTCTCCATTCTTGGTTACATTGTTGAACACAAAGGATCCATTAAGCCATCTCATTTGACTAAGCTGTGCAGAATTGTGAAGGAGGGTCCAGCTCCAGGCACTAGATCTGCTGTAATGATCACACAGAAAGCCATTGATCAGTGGCCAAGCATACATGGCGGTAAATTCACAACAAATGCCTACATGCAAGGTCTAACATCGTCCACTGTTGCTGCTGCAATGAATAAATAAACTTAAGGTGAGTTATAAACTGTACATTATTGTATTATTATGTTTAGCTAAAACAATTTGTAATTGGTATGTTATCAATTCAAGAGTACTATCATTAACCTATCTAGTGGTGTAAGGGGAAAAAAAGTAAATTCAGAGCTGTGCTCCAGTAAATTTTTTCAAATCTGGAGTCATGGTCTTTGGAATGTTGAATCTTTCTGATGCAGCTCGGAGTGACAGGCCTTCCTGAATTGATAATAAGGCCCAGGCCATGTCCTTCTGAACACTGCATCTTGTTCGTCTTCTTTTGGTAATGCCAGACCATCCTGTAGAAAAAAAAAACAATTTTGTAGGGAATGACTCAAAACTTGTCAATACCATTGGACTCAATTGCCCCACCACAATAAATTGTTAATAACTCAATAAATAGTGACTTACCTGAGGGTTTACTTTTGTATTTGACTGCTTGAAAGATGATAAATCTTCACATAAATTTTTATCCACTTACTATATATAGTTTAAAAACTACAAATCTTAGCATTCAATACAAAACAGCTTGAAAAAATAAAAAACAAACAAAAATCAGAAAAAATATTTTTTGATTCAATAAAAGTATTTTTTGGTATTAACAAAGAAGACACATTCATACTGAACAAATTAAAGTCAACATTGTTTATATTTGATACCCTATCCTTGATTTATGGGCAGTGGTCTCAAATACCCCATTGTGATCTCAATTGCCCCACGTGACAGGTATATATTTATATTATTATTATTTTGTACAATAGTTTGCACAAAAAATAACTGATTTGAAAAGGGGGGTAATATTAACCTAGAAAAATGTATTTTTGACCAAAAGTTCAGGTCATGTGACCAGAAACATATTAACCATATTTTTTAATAATTTAATAAAATCTTGCAAGATGTCAATCTCAAGTTGGCTGATTAATATACAACTGTCAATCTCAAGTTGGCTGATTAATATACAACTATTTAGTATTTATTACCACCATAGTAGCCTATATAACTGAAGCAAAGAATATACGGTACCTACGTATTGATGGGGGGGCCACCACATATTGATGATTGGTTAGGTTAAGTTGTAATATTTTCATTAGTTGAAAATTTCTAATGCATCATATTTTTTAAATAGCAATATTTTTTAAAATATTTTTTTTATATACAATTTTCTGAAAAAAATTAATTTTTTTAGCACTTTAAAGTTAACCACAAGTACAATTTCATCAACCCAGAAACTGGTACTCACACACGAGATCGAAAGACTCTGGGGATCAGCTAAGTGGAGAAATAAAAAGCATCGAGGCATTGCACGCCATCACCTAGTCATATTTTGCTGAATTTATGTGGCAACAGTTGGCACATGATCACGATCTATTCAATTCCATTCTTAATGCTATTAAAATTTTTTGGCCTCCAGAAACAATGTTGTTTCTAATGTGTAACATGGGATCACGTTAAGAATAGCGAACCCATTTACCTCATGTTAAGAATGGCGAACCCAAAATTCAACAAGTTAAGAGTAGCGAACCCAAAATTCAACAAGTTAAGAGTAGCGAACCCAAAATTCAACAAGTTAAGAGTAGCGAACCCAAAATTCAACAAGTTAAGAAGAGCGAACCCAAAATTCAACAAGTTAAGAATAGCGAACCCAAAATTCAACATGTTAAGAATGGCAAACCTAATGTTTGAACAGGGAAAAATACTTCGAAAAAAAAAGTGGAAATGAAGCAATATGTTAAAGAGACGTTCCTGGGAAGCAAATATGTTAAAGTGATCCAATTTATTTTATATAGTTTACTTCATTTACAAACTTTTAGTGAATTATAACTTTATATAACGTTCTGTTAATATTTTTAACCTGACTGCCAAGTGTTTCTCATTTCATTTCGTGTTGGTGTTCATTGATGGTGATTGCATGATTTGGATCACCTGAAGATCAGGGCACCCAGCCTTCATTAGTTAGCCTTATAAGGCCAACTAATGAAAATATCATGACTTAACCTAACCAATCATCAAGGGTGTACAGTAGGATGGATCACTTTTCACTTTTTTTAAAAAATTATAGCTGGTCAAAGTTTTTCCCATGATTTGGTTCAGTGGAAGAACACTGACACCATTTTTACCAAAATCGATCAATATTTAGGGGTCACGCATTGACCTTGAAAATTTCAATTTTGGAAATTTGGCCAAATTGACAATTTTTTACTGAATAAAGATAAATCATCAAATGACCATATTTTCTGAATCCTCTCAGTGAAAGAAATCCTCTCAGATACTTACCAAGTTGATAGGACAAGTGGTTTAGAAGTTATACTCACCTTGAGATAGCATTAAAATTTAAAATACCGTATTTGTCCCCGTACCTCCATATGCTGTCTGCCATTGTCTGCTTTTTAGGATAAGATAAAATGAATAAGGAAAGATCAAATGTATTTTGTATTAAAACGGTTTACTGATATCACTAAAGGCACTTACTCCGGTGCCCCTAACTAGATTCAAAAACTGTATGAATCGTGGTTAGAACACACGTCATCTTAAGGCGTGCACCATGTACTCCCTCTGCGCTACGTCATCTTGGCAAGTGATGACTTCTTGAAGTCACTGAGTTCTTTCCGGCTCTTTTCCACGAGCTGAAGAAGACCCTGCAGCTGTGACTCATCTTTTGTGACAGTGTTCACATAATCTTCTATCAGTTTTATCCCTCTCTCTGCCACGTCATTGGTAACTTTCAGATGCGAGATGACATTCTTCAGATCATAGTAGTTCTTATCTTGATCCCACTTATTCACCGGCAGAGTGAGCCACGTAGACGCGCACACCTGCAGGCCTGTGAACACGAACCACGATGACTCATCAATCAGGTCCGGAAGGCGCGTCGTGTCATCAACCGAGACGTTGTCATACATGAAGTCCTCAGGCACAGCGAGGCGGCACAGCTTCTTTGCCATCTCGTGCTTCACAGTGTCTTCCACTTTGTCACTGCAGAAGGCGAAAATGATGGTCTGAGGCCTCGGATACCACAAGTGCCGCCTGATCACTGCCAGTGAAGCCTCTGCAATCTCGCGATCCACAGCCCTGTACTGCAGAAGACGCTGGTACAACACAAGGTCATTCAGTGGGGCATCAGCTGCGACAGGAGCCACCAGCCAGGCAGGTGTGTAGAGGAGTGCAGTAAATAGTACCACTCTCTGAAGTTTCTGTACCAGCTCGTCGTCGAACTCCAGCTGACTGCTGAACATCAGGAGCTTCGTGTAGTAGATGATCTGAAACGAATATGCACTGTGATGTATAAATACCGATACCACTCCATATAAGTTTGTTTAATGGTAAATTACTTATTTTTTTCTGGTAGGGACTTCAAATGGCTGTTTGCAGAAGGCAATACAATATTTAACTTATAATTCAAAATACCAACCTTGGCCATCCACCTCGCATGATGGTAGGCTCCTGGGCGCATGAAGTGTATGTCACGACGTGGCAGAGCTGGGCAGTATTTAAATACATTTGTATTTAAATACATTTGTGTATTTAGAACTGTATAAATACATTGTTTTTCATACATTTAAATATAGTATTTAAATACTTTAATGAGTATTTAAATACAATGTATTTAAATACTCAAAATATAAAAATTTAAATACTTTTACTGGTTTAATACACGTTCTGTACTAGCACAGTACAACTCTTCGTCTTTGAGGTCCTCTGTTGCACCATCTGCAGACATGAATGTATTGGCATTTCTACAAGATTCCGATTGGACCATCAACAGTTTGGGAAAACATCCTCTCATAAAAAGACTGTTCCTCCGCTATAACACGACATTACCATCTTCGGCACTGGTAGAGCGAATATTCTCATTCGCGGGAATCACTTTGACTCGCAAAAGAAACACTCTTTCAGACAAAACTTTTGAAAGATTGGTTTTGATCCGCAGCAACCATGAAATAAAAGAGAATTCGTAAGGTGCCTTATGTTTATGTTTACGTCTTATGTTTACGTTTGTCTCATCTACTCATTTTATATTGTTGTTACTCATGAATTAGTGAATGCATATGTTAAAATTTGTATATATTTAAAATATATTTACAAATGTATTTAAATACAATTGATGTATTTTGTATTTAGTATCTAAATACATTCGTGAAATGTATTTAGTATTTAAATACATTTCTCCCATGTATTTAGTATTTAAATACATTCAATATATTTATTGCCCAGCTCTGGGTGCATGAAGTGTGTGCCACAACGTGGCTGGGCCCCGAGTACCAGGAGTGTAATCTCCGCCACTTCTCGGTAGTCTTCTCTGACAAGACCAGAAGCGGTGCCGAGGAACTTGACTGCCTCATCTCGGAGCTCCATCAGCCACGTCACCTCCGCCAAATGCTCGATCTCCAGCTCGCGATAAGTCAAGAGGTCGAGCTTGTCCCACCTGAAAGGGGAGTTATGAAAATATTGCATGAAAACGACTGAAGTTTCCCTTTTTGACTGCTATTAACATCATTAGTAGAAGGATGCTGATATCTCAATTGCTCTGAAGGCAAAAAATCATTGGAGAAAACAAATGCACCTTAGACTTGAAATTCACCTTCTCCTCAGATACTGGAACAAAGGTTCAGTTGGTGCTGTGGTTCTTCCAAACGCGGTGATGACCACTGCCCCCCACGATGAGCTCCATAATGTGATGGCGACAGCCCAGCTGGAAGAGTGGTTTACCAAGCATGTTCTCCAGCTGGACCACCGCACCCTGCACCCTCCCTGTATTGGAGGAAGTTGTGTCGAAGCACAGTCCAATCACGTTGTTCTCGCATCCCTAGTCTTTGAGAGCACGAAAGGTCGCCTGGGCCTGGGACAGACCAGTGCCATCAGCAACAGTTGGAACAGCCAGCAACTTTCCTTCTGTGCATTGGGGAGCTCCGGAGATGAGAATCGCCTGGCAGTGCTCCAATGATCCAAGAGAGTCCTGAAACGTATGTCATACATGCCAATCCATTATCGTCCACTGGAATATGTCAATCAACTGTCATCACTGGAACATGTTAATTCACTGTCGTCCACGGTGAGGGCAAAACTGACCTTTATTATTTAACCGTCCCAGTGGGTGACAGCATGCCTCGGAGATACGAAGGATTTCTGCACAGCTGTCGACACTTCACAACGATGTGCCACTCTTCCATGGCGAGACGTGTCCTTTGAGATACTGAATTTGTCCAGGTCTGCGGGCGGATCTGCCGCCACGACACTTGCCACCTATGTGCGAAATTGAAAGGAAATTGACAAGGATGCGTATGGTTTTTATGTGACAAAATAATCACTAAATTTTCCGTCATTACGTCTATTATATCTTTGTCAAGGAAAGATCATTACTGATATATACACACCTGATTATTGGACATCCGGAAGCAATCAGCCACTTCAATAACAGCCGGTGCATTGAGGATGCGGTGAGGAAGGCTGATTGATACAGTTGATTCTCTCGGCTGTCGGTATGGTGGTTCTAGCTGTGATTCGGAGTTGCTCGATGATCTGCTTTCTATAGATTCATCATCGCTCTCAGCTTCGTTTCCTAATTTCGTTTTTGAGGTGCCTGGCTCATCACGAGATTGTTGTCTTGAGAGTTGCCATTTTCTCTTGACAATGAACACTATCATTCCCACTCATTGTTGCCTGGTGCAGGCCCCATTGATCCTCATAAAATTTAATATCTTCTTTGTTGTTGTCTGAGAGCAGTCGACTTTTCTGTATCTCTTCATCTTGCTCTTCTGCAGCGAGCGCCACTCTTCCCACAGTAACTCCAGTTTTCTTTCGCAGTTATGCCTCGTGATCGTCTTTATACGTGCCATGTTCCAAAATGCCAGAACATTGGTCACCGTGTCTTTTACAGCGGCCTTCCTGTCAGTAGTTTCCTGCTTGGCATAGAAGTAGTACTGGAGAACTTGATGGGTGGTTGGCAATTTGGCACCACCGATCGAGGAAGATGGCTGGCCAATTAAGAAGTCCGTGGCTGACCTTAGAGAAGGTGGTGCTGTTGTTGCTGCTTTCTCTTTTCCAGAAGAAGTAACTCAGAGTCTTCCCACTCCTGGTTGTTAACAGTTTATCCATTGTACTAAAGTCTAGACTTATCAAACAAGAATCAATTGACACAGTTGATCTGTAAAAAGCAAACTGTGATTAGTAAAAATATTGGTCATAGACATAGCGTGAGTGTGTAATTGGGATTTTAGGATGTGCCAGGTACTGATGCTATGATTACGTCCATAATGGGGGACAAATACAGTATTTTAAATTTTAATGTTATTTCTAGGTGAGTGTAACTTCTAAACCACTTGTCCGATCAACTTGGTAAGTATCTGAGAGGATTTCTTTCACTGAGAGGATTCAGAAAATATGGTCATTTGATGATTTATCTTTATTCAGTAAAAAATTGTCAATTTGGCCAAATTTCCAAAATTGAAATTTTCAAGGTCGATGCGCGACCCCTAAATATTGATCGATTTTGGTAAAAATGGTGTCAGTGTACTTCCATTGAACCAAATCATGGGAAAAACTTTGACCAGCTATAATTTTTTTAAAAAAGTGAAAAGTGATCCACCCTAATGTACAGTCCCTGCAATAGTCGTGCTCCACTCCTGTATAGCCCTCTCCGAGATGTGGAGTATTACTGTGACAACACCTGAGAGGGGGAGGAAAGGGAGGGAGGGAGTGAGGATGGGGGAGGAGGAGGGACTGCGTTTCTGCCACATCTCGGAGAGGGCTATGTGGGGGTGCAACGTGACTATTGTAGGGGACTGTACATGAAGGTGTAAAAATGGTGTCAGTGTACTTCCACTGAACCAAATCATGGGAAAAACTTTGACCAGCTATAATTTTTTTTAAAAAGTGAAAAGTGATCCATCCTAGTGTACAGTTGACCTAACGATTAGTTAGGTTAAGTTGTGATATTTTCATTAGTTAGCCTTATGAGGCTAATTAAAGAAGGCTGGGTGCCCTGCTCTTTAGGTGATCCCATGATTTACCCTCGGTACTAACAGTCAGGGTAATATGACAAAAGAGACCAATAGCTTCACAGGTTTTTACAAAATTCTCCATGTTAAGAATAGCAAACCCAAAAGTTTCCATGTCAAGAATAGGGAACCCAAAATTATCCATGTCAAGAATAGCAAACCCAACACCCTATGGGTTCGCTATTCTTAATGTGATCCATAACATGTATTAATCATTGTAAATATTTGAAATATAAATCATTGTAAATATTTTTAAAAATATGATGTATTAGAAATTTTCAACTAATGAAAATATTACAACTTAACCTAACCCATCATCAATGTGGTGGCCCCCCTGTTAATATGTAAGTACCAAATATACACTATATACAATCTACAAACTATTTTTTTCACTCATGAAAGTGTCTAAAAGTTTATTTAAAATTAACTAATGAGCTACTGTTTACTACATCATATGGCAGGTCATTCCAAAAATCTATTATTGTATGACAAGTATTTTTGTAGATCAAGTCTATAAGTCTGTTTTCTAATTTTCTTATTGCGCCCATGGGTGGACATTGGAATAACAGACACCATTTTTTGAAATTTTTTTTGAAAAATTCTTTAAAAATTTTTTCTAAAAAAAAAAAAAAAGGGTGGGGTATAGAGTTGACCTAACTGGGCCTTCAATGTTATTCCAATATCCACCATTGAAGGCCTCGTTAGGTCAACTGTATGCCCTTGACAATTGGTTAGGTAGGTTAAGCTGTGTTACTTTCATTAATTCTAAGTTGTTATGGAAAAATAAAATGTTTTTGGGGATGGTGTGCGTTATTCCGATGTCTACCTGCCAATGAGTTATCCCACCAGTATCTAGAGAGACAAAGTTGTGTACCGTACATCTAAATTGTTCAAACCTGAAAACATTTTGAACATCTGTAAATAGGATTATGGAGTGGATGGATAAGTGGCAGATGCAATTTAATGTAGACAAATATAAAGTTTTGCGTATAGGTTCTCGTAACAATACACGTACATGATGGATGATAGGGAGTTAGCGAGTGTTGATGAGGAAGTAGATTTAGGCGTACGCGTATCTAAGGATTTAAAGGTTAGGAACCAGTGCCTGGAGTCTTGCGCAAAAACTAATAGGATGTTAGGCTTCATAGTGCGTAATTTCGAATTTAAATCAAAGGATATTATATTGCCCCTTTACAAGTTCCTAGTCAGGCTAGAATATGCTGTTCAGTTTTGGTGCCCGTACTTGTGTGAGGATATTGATAGGCTAGAAAGGGTTCAGCATCGTGCCACAAAACTGATTCCATCATTGCGCAACAAGCCTTATGGAGATAGGATTAAAGAGTTAGACCTGTATTCACTCGAAACTAGGAGATTAAGGGGGGAGCTTATTGAAGTTTTCAAAATTGTTATAACATCAATAATGTAAATTTTGACAAATTGGTCACTTTTGATAATAATAATACACGTGATAATGGATTTAAGTTGCGTGGCAGACGTTTCATCCCTAACATCGCTAAAAACTTCTTTTCGTTTAAAGTAACTAATAAATGGAATAATCTTCCTGCATCAGTTGTGAACTCTACCAGCGTTAATATGTTTAAGAACCATTATTATAATAAAACAATCCCCCTTCTCCCTCTCAGCCTCACCCTTCTCCCTCTCAGCCTCACCCTTCTCCCTCTCAGCCTCACCCTTCTCCCTCTCAGCCTCACCCTTCTCCCTCTCAGCCTCACCCTTCTCCCTCTCAGCCTCACCCTTCTCCCTCTCAGCCTCACCCTTCTCCCTCTCAGCCTCACCCTTCTCCCTCTCAGCCTCACCCTTCTCCCTCTCAGCCTCACCCTTCTCCCTCTCAGCCTCACCCTTCTCCCTCTCAGCCTCACCCTTCTCCCTCTCAGCCTCACCCTTCTCCCTCTCAGCCTCACCCTTCTCCCTCTCAGCCTCACCCTTCTCCCTCTCAGCCTCACCCTTCTCCCTTCTCCCTCTCAGCCTTCTCCCTCTCAGCCTTCTCCCTCTCAGCCTTCTCCCTCTCAGCCTTCTCCCTCTCAGCCTTCTCCCTCTCAGCCTTCTCCCTCTCAGCCTTCTCCCTCTCAGCCTTCTCCCTCTCAGCCTTCTCCCTCTCAGCCTTCTCCCTCTCAGCCTTCTCCCTCTCAGCCTTCTCCCTCTCAGCCTTCTCCCTCTCAGCCTTCTCCCTCTCAGCCTTCTCCCTCTCAGCCTTCTCCCTCTCAGCCTTCTCCCTCTCAGCCTTCTCCCTCTCAGCCTTCTCCCTCTCAGCCTTCTCCCTCTCAGCCTTCTCCCTCTCAGCCTTCTCCCTCTCAGCCTTCTCCCTCTCAGCCTTCTCCCTCTCAGCCTTCTCCCTCTCAGCCTTCTCCCTCTCAGCCTTCTCCCTCTCAGCCTTCTCCCTCTCAGCCTTCTCCCTCTCAGCCTCTCCCTCTCAGCCTTCTCCCTTCTCCCTCTCTCACCCTTCTCCCTTCTCCCTCTCTCCCCTCTCACCCTTCTCCCTCTCTCACCCTTCTCCCTCTCTCACCCTTCTCCCTCTCTCACCCTTCTCCCCCTCTCACCCTTCTCCCCCTCTCACCCTTCTCCCCTCTCCCCTTCTCCCCCTCTCCCCCTTCTCCCCCTCTCACCCTTCTCCCCCTCTCACCCTTCTCCCCCTCTCACCCTTCTCCCCCTCTCACCCTTCTCCCCCTCTCACCCTTCTCCCCCTCTCACCCTTCTCCCCCTCTCACCCTTCTCCCCCTCTCACCCTTCTCCCCTCTCACCCTTCTCCCCCTCTCACCCTTCTCCCCTCTCACCCTTCTCTCCCCTCTCACCCTTCTCCCCCTCTCACCCTTCTCCCCCTCTCACCCTTCTCCCCTCTCACCCTTCTCCCCCTCTCACCCTTCTCCCCCTCTCACCCTTCTCCCCCTCTCACCCTTCTCCCCCTCTCACCCTTCTCCCCCTCTCACCCTTCTCCCCCTCTCACCCTTCTCCCCCTCTCACCCTTCTCCCCCTCTCACCCTTCTCCCCCTCTCACCCTTCTCCCCCTCACCCTTCTCCCCTCTCACCCTTCTCCCCCTCTCACCCTTCTCCCCCTCTCACCCTTCTCCCCCTCTCACCCTTCTCCCCCTTCTCACCCCTCTCCCCTTCTCACCCCTCTCCCCCTCACCCTTCTCCCCCCCCTCTCACCCTTCTCACCCTTCTCACCCCTCTCACCCCTCTCACCCCTCTCACCCCTCTCACCCTTCTCACCCTTCTCACCCCTCTCACCCCTCTCACCCCTCTCACCCCTCTCACCCTTCTCACCCCTCTCACCCTCTCACCCCTCTCACCCTTCTCACCCCTCTCACCCTTCTCACCCCTCTCACCCTTCTCACCCCTCTCACCCTTCTCACCCTTCTCACCCCTCTCACCCTTCTCACCCCTCTCACCCTTCTCACCCCTCTCACCCTTCTCACCCCTCTCACCCCTCTCACCCCTCTCACCCCTCTCACCCTTCTCACCCCTCTCACCCCTCTCACCCTTCTCACCCTTCTCACCCCTCTCACCCTTCTCACCCTTCTCACCCCTCTCACCCCTCTCACCCTTCTCACCCCTCTCACCCTTCTCACCCTTCTCACCCCTCTCACCCCTCTCACCCCTCTCACCCCTCTCACCCTTCTCACCCTCTCACCCTTCTCACCCCTCTCACCCCTCTCACCCCTCTCACCCCTCTCACCCTTCTCACCCCTCTCACCCCTCTCACCCTTCTCACCCCTCTCACCCTTCTCACCCCTCTCACCCTTCTCACCCCTCTCACCCTTCTCACCCCTCTCACCCTTCTCACCCCTCTCACCCCTCTCACCCTTCTCACCCCTCTCACCCCTCTCACCCTTCTCACCCCTCTCACCCTTCTCACCCTTCTCACCCCTCTCACCCCTCTCACCCTTCTCACCCCTCTCACCCCTCTCACCCTTCTCCCTCTCAGGGGCCAGGAGAAGTACTTTGCTTCTGCAAACCGGGATGGGAGGAAGGTAAGGTGCTTACCTGGGCGGGGAATGGCGCACTTAAGGAAGGAGGTAGAGAAGGTGCGCGTGGCTAGTCGGAGGACTGCGATTGTTGTCCACGCTGGTGGCAATGACCTGTTCCTCAAAGGCGATGGGGTAGGTCTTACAGAAGGGATCATCACCGAGATCATGTCTCTTGCGGATGATCTAAAACTGAAGACAGACAGGGGAATGTTAATGGGTATTTTACCGCGAATGAATGCCAGTGACCACACGCTCAGTAAGGTCATTGGCATCAACGACAGGGTACAAGACTTGTGCGTTCCGCTGGGCGTGAAGTTTATTGACCCCTTTGATGCATTTTCGGGTAGGTGGGACCTTTACCAGAGGGACGGTGTCCACCTCAATAACAAGGGCAAAGGTGTGCTAGGCGCGCTGCTCGACCGGCACCTATACAGAATGGTGAGGTCGAGTTCAGGGAGAGATGAGGATGAGCCGGTGGCGGACGTACCTTCAACTGAAGGGTGCGTCGAAGTACAGGTGGGTGACTCTCCTCCTACGTTGGAGGGGGCTCAGTCTCCTGCGGAAGTTGCCCCCTCATTAGTGAGGGGCTCTTCAACTCCCGACAGCCCTGGCTGTTCGGGAAATGGGTCGTGCTAGGGGGCGGTCAGAATAGGGAAGGCTCCCTCCGTGCAATGCTTTTTAATGCTAGGTCAATTAGGAACAAGTTTTGCGAGCTACGGGCGCTCTTAGCATCAGAATACCAGGATATCGTTGCTATCACCAAGTCCTGGATTCATACTGATCGTAGGGACTACGTTGGGGAGTTCGAAATTCCCGGGTATAGAATGTTTCGCAAAGACCGCACCCGTGGGGAGGGGGGTGGGGTACTAATATACGTCAGACACACGTTGAGTCTGGTTGACTGCCAGTTCCGGTCGGAATGGGAGCTGCTTGGCGTCGATCTGAACGTGGGAGGGACGAACTGTAGGTTAATCTTGGTGTACAGACCTCCGCATCTCCTCCTTGAGGAGGATACAGCCCTGTACACCGAACTCAGTAGCCTGCTAGGGGATAGGGTGTGTGTAGTTTTAGGAGACTTCAACTGTCGCGGCATAAAGTGGGAAAACAGGACTGCCGATGCTGAAGGGAGGAGTCTAGTTGACTTTGCTGATGAGAACTTCCTCACTCAGTGGGTCAACGAGCCTACACGAGGCGAAAGCGTTCTAGACTTAGTGTTCACGACCGAAGACAACCTCGTCACTGGCCTCACCGTTGACGAATCGTTGGGCGGGAGTGATCACAGTCTTATTAGGTTCCGTGTGTGCGTCCCTTGGGTGAAGCGTAGTAACTCGAGAGGCAGTAAGCTCGATCTCCGGCGGGCGAACTTTGTTAGCCTCAGGGATAGCGTAGGAGATATGGGGTTAGAGGTCGGCGGCGATGTTGAGGGAGTGTGGAGTGCATTCCGGGACGAGTTTATGGTGCTGCAGTCTGCTGCCATACCCTCAAAACCGGTCACCCCTGCTTCAACGCAGCCTAAGTGGTTCAATCGTGACATTGCTTCGGCTATCCGAAATAGGAAAGTAGCGTATAGGAGGGCGAAGGCCAATCGTTCCCATGAGAACACTTTAGCGTATGTCCGCCTGTGTAGGGAAGTGAAGGCGAAGGTTAGGCTAGCGAAACGTAATGAAGAACTACGGGTGGCAAGCCTCTGCAAGGGGAACCCTAAGGAGTTCTTCAGTTAATGAGTACTTTGCGGGAGTGTTCACCAGGGAGGACACCCGCATCATCCCCGAGCCAGGTGTGAGGCACGAAGGTGCTGGCCTGGATAATGTTTGATGTACCGCGACAGTCGTTGCCGATAGAATAGACAAACTGAGCGTGTTTAAGGCTCTTGGGCCAGACCAGTTTCTCCCCAGAGTGTTGCGGGAGGTGCGCGACCAGGTGGCTCCCCACCTGGCTACAGTCTTCAACAAATCGTTGGAGACGGGCCAGGTGCCTGGTGACTGGAGGGAAGCCAACGTGACCCCTATCTTTAAGAAAGGGGATCACGAAAGTCCAGGGAACTATCGTCCCATTAGTCTCACTTCAGTTGTAGGTAAATTATTAGAGGGGATAATAGCGGATAGGATCGTTGACCATTTGGATTCCCACAAGCTGCTTGGGGACTCCCAACATGGTTTTAGACGGCATAGGTCGTGTCTCACCAACTTGCTCGAGTTTTTCCACATCATGTTGGGTGAGTACGATAAGAGTAGTGCGATTGATATACTTTATCTCGACTTTCAGAAAGCCTTTGATAAGGTACCTCACTGCCGGCTAATGGCGAAAGTGCGCGCGCTGGGTATCGGTGGGGAAATAGGTAGGTGGCTTGAAAACTGGCTGAAGAATAGGCGGCAGAGGGTTGTAATTAAAGGTGCTAGTTCGGGTTGGGCCTCGGTCACTAGTGGGGTTCCTCAGGGTTCCGTTTTGGGGCCGCTGTTGTTTATCATTTACATAAATGATATCGACGGTGGCATCGTCAGTCGGATCGCCAAATTCGCTGATGACACCAAGCTTGGGGCCAATGTTGGGACGCCCGAAGCGATCGAGGAACTGCGTGCGGACCTAGGTAGGATAGGAGAGTGGTCCGAAAAATGGCAAATGCCGTTTAACTTGGGTAAATGCAAAGTGATGCACATTGGCTACGCCAATCCCAAGTCGGACTACTCGATGTTGGGTAGTAATATCGAGGTGACTGATTTAGAAAAGGACTTGGGTGTGCTAATTAGCAGCGACCTTAAGTTTACGAAACAGTGCGTAGAGGTGGAAAAGAAAGCCCAGAAACTATTGGGTTATATCAGGAGGCAATTTCAGTTTCGGAACAAGGAGATTGTGCTCTCACTGTACAATTCCCTTGTTCGGCTGCACCTGGAGTATGCTGTGCAGTTCTGGTTGCCCACCCTCAGGAAAGATATTGAGAGGCTGGAGCGAGTGCAGGCGAGGGCCACAAAGTTAATCCCTTCCGTTAGGCATATGGGCTACAATTGACGGTTACGCGCCCTGAACTTGTTTTCGCTTGAAACTCGGAGGCTGCGCGGTCAACTGATCGAAGTTTTCAAGCTCTTACGCGGATTCAACGATGTCGATTTTAGAAGTATGTTTAGTTTAAATGATAACCCATCTCGCAACAATGGTTGGAAGTTGGATTTGAAACGGTTTAGGACTATTGTGTGTGGGAATTACTTTACGTATAAGATCTGTGACACATGGAACAGGTTACCTTCGGAAGTTGTGAACAGTTCCTCTGGATCAGTTCAAGAAAAGGGTAGACCAAATCTTGCACACTATTTGAGTGTGTAAAGACATTTAGGACCTCAGTCTGTGGAAATTTCTTTTCCTATAAAATAGTTAATATCTGGAACCAACTTCCCTCAGAGGTTGTTTCCAGTCAAAGTGTAAATCTTTTTAAAAATAGGCTAGACAAAGTACTGAACACACTCATAGTTTAAGATTAAAACCTCAGAAAACTCTGCAGGAGTTCGCTTGCTCGGTGTCTCTGTGAGCAAGCTAAATATAGAGCTATTTATATATTCTCCACTTTCCTGTAAAATTTCCTTGGCTACTTTTCCAGGGTCAAGGTATTTTCTTCAACCTTTTTCCGTACCTGCCTCTGGCAGGGAGGGAGCGGAGGGTGGGGAGAGAGCCTTCTACTTTTCTATCCAGTTTTCTACTACTGCTAGGATAGTTGAAAGAAAAATAAACTTTTACAAAATTTTCCCTGGCACCCGTTGCCATTGGTACCTCCTCGGTATGGGCCGCAAGCCCTTTTGAGGTACTTCTTTTCCTTGTAACTCCTTGTAACTCACCCTCTCAGCCTTCTCCCTCTCTCACCCTCTCAGCCTTCTCCCTCTCTCACCCTCTCAGCCTTCTCCCTCTCTCACCCTCTCAGCCTTCTCCCTCTCTCACCCTCTCAGCCTTCTCCCTCTCTCACCCTCTCAGCCTTCTCCCTCTCTCACCCTCTCAGCCTTCTCCCTCTCTCACCCTCTCAGCCTTCTCCCTCTCTCACCCTCTCAGCCTTCTCCCTCTCTCACCCTCTCAGCCTTCTCCTCTCTCACCCTCTCAGCCTTCTCCCTCTCTCACCCTCTCAGCCTTCTCCCTCTCTCACCCTCTCAGCCTTCTCCCTCTCACCCTCTCAGCCTTCTCCCTCTCTCACCCTCTCAGCCTTCTCCCTTCTCACCCTCTCAGCCTTCTCCCTCTCTCACCCTCTCAGCCTTCTCCCTCTCTCACCTCTCAGCAGCCTTCTCCCTCTCTCACCCTCTCAGCCTTCTCCCTCTCTCACCCTCTCAGCCTTCTCCCTCTCTCACCCTCTCAGCCTTCTCCCTCTCTCACCCTCTTAGTCCTCTCACCCTCTCAGCCTTCTCCCTCTCTCACCCTCTTAGTCCTCTCACCCTCTCAGCCTTCTCCCTCTCTCACCCTCTCAGCCTTCTCCCTCTCTCACCCTCTCAGCCTTCTCCCTCTCTCACCCTCTCAGCCTTCTCCCTCTCTCACCCTCTCAGCCCTCTCACCCTCTCAGCCTTCTCCCTCTCTCACCCTCTCAGCCTTCTCCCTCTCTCACCCTCTCAGCCTTCTCCCTCTCTCACCCTCTCTCACCCTCTCAGCCTTCTCCCTCCTCACCCCTCTCAGCCTTCTCCCTCTCTCACCCTCTCAGCCTTCTCCCTCTCTCACCCTCTCAGCCTTCTCCCTCTCTCACCCTCTCAGCCTTCTCCCTCTCTCACCCTCTCAGCCTTCTCCCTCTCTCACCCTCTCAGCCTTCTCCCTCTCTCACCCTCTCAGCCTTCTCCCTCTCTCACCCTCTCAGCCTTCTCCCTCTCTCACCCTCTCAGCCTTCTCCCTCTCTCACCCTTCTCCCTCTCTCACCCTCTCAGCCTTCTCCCTCTCTCACCCTCTCAGCCTTCTCCTCTCTCACCCTCTCAGCCTTCTCCCTCTCTCACCCTCTCAGCCTTCTCCCTCTCTCACCCTCTCAGCCTTCTCCCTCTCTCACCCTCTCAGCCTTCTCCCTCTCTCACCCTCTCAGCCTTCTCCCTCCCTCCTCTCTCGCCCTCCTCTCTCGCCCTCCTCTCTCGCCCTCCTCTCTCGCCCTCCTCTCTCGCCCTCCTCTCTCGCCCTCCTCTCTCGCCCTCCTCTCTCGCCCTCCTCTCTCGCCTCCTCTCTCTCTCTCGCCCTCCTCTCTCGCCCTCCTCTCTCGCCCTCCTCTCTCGCCCTCCTCTCTCGCCCTCCTCTCTCGCCCTCCTCTCTCGCCCTCCTCTCTCGCCCTCCTCTCTCGCCTCCTCTCTCGCCCTCCTCTCTCGCCCTCCTCTCTCGCCCTCCTCTCTCGCCCTCCTCTCTCGCCCTCGCTCCTCTCTCGCCCTCCTCTCTCGCCCTCCTCTCTCGCCCTCCTCTCTCGCCCTCCTCTCTCGCCCTCCTCTCTCGCCCTCCTCTCTCGCCCTCCTCTCTCGCCCTCCTCTCTCGCCCTCCTCTCTCGCCCTCCTCTCTCGCCCTCCTCTCTCGCCCTCCTCTCTCGCCCTCCTCTCTCGCCCTCCTCTCTCGCCCTCCTCTCTCGCCCTCCTCTCTCGCCCTCCTCTCTCGCCCTCCTCTCTCGCCCTCCTCTCTCGCCCTCCTCTCTCGCCCTCCTCTCTCGCCCTCCTCTCTCGCCCTCCTCTCTCGCCCTCCTCTCTCGCCCTCCTCTCTCGCCCTCCTCTCTCGCCCTCCTCTCTCGCCCTCCTCTCTCGCCCTCCTCTCTCGCCCTCCTCTCTCGCCCTCCTCTCTCGCCCTCCTCTCTCGCCCTCCTCTCTCGCCCTCCTCTCTCGCCCTCCTCTCTCGCCCTCCTCTCTCGCCCTCCTCTCTCGCCCTCCTCTCTCGCCCTCCTCTCTCGCCCTCCTCTCTCGCCCTCCTCTCTCGCCCTCCTCTCTCGCCCTCCTCTCTCGCCCTCCTCTCTCGCCCTCCTCTCTCGCCCTCCTCTCTCGCCCTCCTCTCTCGCCCTCCTCTCTCGCCCTCCTCTCTCGCCCTCCTCTCTCGCCCTCCTCTCTCGCCCTCCTCTCTCGCCCTCCTCTCTCGCCCTCCTCTCTCGCCCTCCTCTCTCGCCCTCCTCTCTCGCCCTCCTCTCTCGCCCTCCTCTCTCGCCCTCCTCTCTCGCCCTCCTCTCTCGCCCTCCTCTCTCGCCCTCCTCTCTCGCCCTCCTCTCTCGCCCTCCTCTCTCGCCCTCCTCTCTCGCCCTCCTCTCTCGCCCTCCTCTCTCGCCCTCCTCTCTCGCCCTCCTCTCTCGCCCTCCTCTCTCGCCCTCCTCTCTCGCCCTCCTCTCTCGCCCTCCTCTCTCGCCCTCCTCTCTCGCCCTCCTCTCTCGCCCTCCTCTCTCGCCCTCCTCTCTCGCCCTCCTCTCTCGCCCTCCTCTCTCGCCCTCCTCTCTCGCCCTCCTCTCTCGCCCTCCTCTCTCGCCCTCCTCTCTCGCCCTCCTCTCTCGCCCTCCTCTCTCGCCCTCCTCTCTCGCCCTCCTCTCTCGCCCTCCTCTCTCGCCCTCCTCTCTCGCCTCCTCTCTCGCCCTCCTCTCTCGCCCTCCTCTCTCGCCCTCCTCTCTCGCCCTCCTCTCTCGCCCTCCTCTCTCGCCCTCCTCTCTCGCCCTCCTCTCTCGCCCTCCTCTCTCGCCCTCCTCTCTCGCCCCCCTCTCTCGCCCTCCTCTCTCGCCCCCTCTCTCGCCCTCCTCTCTCGCCCTCCTCTCTCGCCCTCCTCTCTCGCCCTCCTCTCTCGCCCTCCTCTCTCGCCCTCCTCTCTCGCCCTCCTCTCTCGCCCTCCTCTCTCGCCCTCCTCTCTCGCCCTCCTCTCTCGCCCTCCTCTCTCGCCCTCCTCTCTCGCCCTCCTCTCTCGCCCTCCTCTCTCGCCCTCCTCTCTCGCCCTCCTCTCTCGCCCTCCTCTCTCTCGCCTCCTCTCTCGCCCTCCTCTCTCGCCCTCCTCTCTCGCCCTCCTCTCTCGCCCTCCTCTCTCGCCCTCCTCTCTCGCCCTCCTCTCTCGCCCTCCTCTCTCGCCCTCCTCTCTCGCCCTCCTCTCTCGCCCTCCTCTCTCGCCCTCCTCTCTCGCCCTCCTCTCTCGCCCTCCTCTCTCGCCCTCCTCTCTCGCCCTCCTCTCTCGCCCTCCTCTCTCGCCCTCCTCTCTCGCCCTCCTCTCTCGCCTCGCCTCCTCTCTCGCCCTCCTCTCTCGCCCTCCTCTCTCGCCCTCCTCTCTCGCCCTCCTCTCTCGCCCTCCTCTCTCGCCCTCCTCTCTCGCCCTCCTCTCTCGCCCTCCTCTCTCGCCCTCCTCTCTCGCCCTCGCTCTCTCGCCCTCCTCTCTCGCCCTCCTCTCTCGCCCTCCTCTCTCGCCCTCCTCTCTCGCCCTCCTCTCTCGCCCTCCTCTCTCGCCCTCCTCTCTCGCCCTCCTCTCTCGCCCTCCTCTCTCGCCCTCTCTCGCCCTCCTCTCTCGCCCTCCTCTCTCGCCCTCCTCTCTCTCTATGATATTTTTAGCTTAATTTACTAATATTAAAATGGGTTAAAAATGACAAAATTAAAAATATTTTTAGGGTGTTACATATAAAAATATACATAATACAACAATATCATAACAATAGGTACAAATACCTAGATAAAAACCTAGTTGCATAATGTGTAACTGCAAAAAGACTTAGCGAGTATTGAGAAAAAAACCTTTTTATGAATACGACGAAAGAGGCGGGGTGTTGAGCAAAATCAGGACCTGATAGAGCAAAACCGAGTAAAAATTCGTGCTCAGCGCACCCAAATTACCTAGAACTAACTGTCGAATCTAATTCAATAGACAAAAAGTTGAAATTTGTTCCCCAGTGCACTGGGCAACACGTATTTTATTGAATGATATCTGACACTTGATTCTAGGTAATTTGGGTGCGCTGAATACGAATTTCAACTCGGTTTGGCTCTATCAGGTCCTGATTCTTGTCGACAGCCTATGTGCCATTTTCCAGATTTTTCAAATTAGGACTAAAAAATTAAGTCATGTGTTAAATTTTTTTTTCAAGTTTCATGAATACAAGCAGTTCAAACTACAGTAAAATTACATTATAACGATAGAAATGACTTAAAATAAAAAACAAACAGATATGAAGCTTTCACTGTGGCAAAAATTTTCTTTTGTAAGACTTTCTAGCGTATTTGCTTGTTGATGGCATGTCTCTTTTCAAGCACCAGCAGTAATCAGCCATCATGTGGGAATCCCAGCGGCCTTGGTACCGTTCCTCCATAATTTGATATCTTGGTGGAATCTCCCCTTGTTCGTCACTTACATCACCTAAATTACTTGGAAATTGGTCAAGATGGCTATTCAAAAAATGCATTTTTATGCTCATATTGCAACCTAACTCTTTGTAGTCCCTTAAAAGTTTTTTACGATTTCTTCGTAGTTATCTGCCTATAATTGCCTAAAAAGTTTTCTATCAAGTCCACGAATGAGAACCAATTTTTTTCGCGTTCATTCATGACATTAGGAAAATTGCTGTCTTTAATCATTGTTCTTATTTGTGGACCGTCGAAAATTCCCGCCTTGATTTTTTCATAACTTAAACTTGCAAATTTTGAAGTTATGTATTTGAAACACTCGCCGTTCGTATCTAAAGCTTTTACATATTGTTTAATGAGGCCTAGTTTTATATGCAGAGGAGGAAATATGATTTATCTCTGCTCACTAAAGGTGGATTAATTACGTTTTTTCTCCGACAGTAAGTGATGTTCGTGCTGGCCAGATTTGTTTGAAATAATGTTCTTCCTTGGCTCTGCTGTCCCATAAGCAAAGGAAGCAGGGATATTTAGTATACCCTCCTTGTTGTCCTAGCAGAAAATTAACCATTTTTAAGTCAACACATATGATCCACTCGTGCCCTATATTTGATAAGATTTAAAACCTTTTCTATATGTTCATACTTTTCTTTTAATTTTGTTGAGTGCCCAATCGGTATCGAGCCATATAGATTGCCATTATGCAACAACACACACTTAAGACTTTTTCGAACTGTCTAAAAACAAGCGCCAATCATTTGCATCGTAAGACTGAACCCCATCTTCTTTAACAAACCAACTATGTCGCAGCAATATACTAACTATCCTCTGTTCTAAAATATTTAACAAGTTCTTCTTATCTTTTTCTGTAAAATGAAATGTATGTGTTTGAAGTAAGCAAGTTTTTCTCTTTAATCTTGAAGCTAAAATTTCCGCAGCCTTTTTTAGCAAATTTAGATCCCTTACAAGATCATTCAACTCGGCCTGGTTAAACTTTTGCGGATCGTTTTGACTTTCAAATATGCTGGGGTCAAAATCGGTGTCTGACTCCTCAAAGTGCATAACAATATTTTCAGGAACATCTTCAACTAATTCTTGAGTTGGCAGACCCTTAAATTTTGGAATGGGATCTCATTTGAATGTAGCATAGGTCGTATCGCGTGTCGAAATTTGGGTACTCGATACAATGTTTATTTTTCTTAGTGAAGCCCGAAGTCTTGACAAAGCAAAGGTAGCAATCGGTCTTGTGGTTAGTAGGCTCTCGCCACACCTGATATGGAAAAAAAATTGTAAAGCGTTAACAAAAGCGACGAGAGACTTGTTTTTATGAATTTTATCAAAAGTTATCACCCAAACATTTAACATTTCTGTGTGTTTCAACCTTATGCAATATTTGAGATTCTTATAAACATTTTCTGTAAATTTTTGTTTATTTACCTAAGTTACAATTACATTTAGGTAAGTTACAGTATACTAGTGATTAAATTACGTAGTTTTATGAAATCATAAACTTACCATCGGAACTCCAAAAGGTATTTTTGAATCCGAACCCTTCGTCCAATGTCGCAGTCTTTCAATGCATATAGTGCAGGCTTTATGTGGAGCCCACGATTTATCTTGGTCCCCCAGTTTTATGCCAAAATAAGCTAAGTAAGCTCTTTTTATGAAGTCAGTTATATTTGCTCGTTGATGTGGAAGTGTAAAATTTCCACATATATAACAGAAGGAATCAGGGTTGTTTTTGCATTTGAACTTTCTAGTGCTTGATGACATATTGCTTGATTGTTCTGCCAATTTGTAAAGGTATTTAAAGCCCTTAATTCATATAAATTTAGAAAATCTGAAATATAAACACAAAAATTAGTTTAAATAGGTACTTATTATGAAATAGGTACTTACAATCTATGAAATTAAACTAGAAACACGGATGAGTAGGTACAATATAAATTACGTCTAATTAAATCAACTATATTAAATCACGATGACAAAATTACTCACTAAATCATATGCCAATTCAAATTATGTTAATGCCCAAACTTAATTAACTAACTCAACTAACTAACTGACTGACTGACTGATTGAATTGACTGATTAACTCTGGAAACGAGTCGCTTTTATATATTTTGTTGTCCCTCTAGAATACTCTACAGAGAACAGGAACGCTCGAGAAAATTTAGAATTCTATGATATTTTTAGCTTAATTTACTAATATTAAAATGGGTTAAAAATGACAAAATTAAAAATATTTTTAGGGTGTTACATATAAAAATATACATAATACAACAATACCATAACAGGTACAAATACCTAGATAAAAACCTAGTTGCATAATGTGTAACTGCAAAAAGACTTAGCGAGTATTGAGAAAAAAAACCTTTTTATGAATACGACGAAAGAGGAGGGGTGTTGAGCAAAATCAGGACCTGATAGAGCAAAACCGAGTAAAAATTCGTGCTCAGCGCACCCAAATTACCTAGAACTAACTGTCAAATCTAATTCAATAGACAAAAAGTTGAAATTTGTTCCCCAGTGTAATCATTAAAAATATACTAAGAATATCCTGATCTTTTTCAAACATCCTATCATCATGTTCTATTGGGCCAATCCTATCATGCTTTTTATTATTATATTTATAAAAACTAAAGAATTTCTTTAGATCTTTATTGCTATTTCTAGGTAGATTTATTTCACTTTACCTTTTACTCTTCCTAATCAAACTATTTAGCTTATTTCTTAACTGCTTATAATTATCCAAGTCTAAAATACTATCACTCCCTTTAAATTCCCTGAATGCCCTTTTTTTATTTTTAATCATTTCAACTATTTCTCTATTCGACCACAAAGGTTTCCTAATCTTGTTATTCCTAACACTTCTGAAAGGAATACACCTACATTGTACATCCTCTAAAATTTCTTTAAATCTAGACCACATCTCAATAGCATTTTTATTGGCAAATTCATTCTCCCACTTTACTGAGCCCAACAACTCCATAAATCTACTATAGTCATCCTTTGAGAAGCAAGGGACTAGATGGTCATTGTTGATTAGATCCCTATTTATTTTTAATTCTTAAAATGTATGATCCAATGGTCACTATTTCCTAATGACTCTCCTACTGTGCTTTCCCTAATAAGTTCATGATCATTGGAAAGAACCAGATCTAAGATTGCTTGATCCCTAGTTGGTTTGTTTACAAATTGTGTTAGGAAACAGTCATTATAACAGTTAATGAAGATGTTACCTTCCCTATTATTTCCCTCTAAAAGGCTGCAGTCTATATGAGGCAGGTTGAAATCCCCCATAATTAATGTTCTAGCACTACAACCTTTATTTATTTCTTGAACCATACTGTCGTCAACTTCCTGTGTTTGGTTTGGAGGTCTGAGAGGTTAAAGTGTTTTTAAAAACACTTCAACCCCTCAGTTTTAACTGATTCCCTACATTCAGCTAAACAGTTGATATGCCTATTCAACTGTTTAGCTGAATGTAGAGAATCAGTTAAAACTGAGGGGTTGAAGTGTTTTTATACAAATGCACATAGTCTTAGGAATAAGAAAAATGAATTATTTAGTTATATGATTAGTGAAAATCTGGATATAGTCTGCATTAGTGAGACTTTGATAAGCGAGGCAGCATTCAGTGACACTAGAGCAGAGTATGAGTTAAATAGTTATACAATGTATATTTACCAGAGAATGGATAGGCAGTGGGGTCATTTGGTCTTATACATTAAGAATAATTTAACTTCAGTTCAGAATGACAGTATAGTATTAAATTAGACAATAGGGTAGAATCAATATGGGTGGATATCTGTGTTTTGGGGAAAGAGTATATTTTGGATAGGTGCATTTTACAGACCTCCAAACCAAACACAGGAAGTTGATGACAGTATGGCAAGAAATAAATAAAGGTTGTAGTGCTAGAACATTAATTATGGGAGATTTCAACCTGCCTCATGTAGACTGGAGCCTTTTAGAGGGAAATAATCTGTATTTAAGACTAACAGTATTTACTTTACCAATACCCTGGTGCTTTATCCCCTCTGTTGCTCTAAAGTTATCTTTCAAAACCCCAAAGAACTCTCATTTTCCTCCAGAAAACTCCCATACAAAGCAGTTCCCCTTCCACTAAGATGTAATTCATCCTTACTGTAAAGCTCCCTCCTTTCATAAAAATTATCCCACAAATCTATGAACTGAACCCCTGCAATACGTAGCATCCTCACTTTATCATTTAAGGCTAAAATTCGACTTGTAAGCTCCATGCTCCCCCCCCCCCCCCCCCCATCCGTGGTAAAATGCCCACTACATAACACTTGCTCTGTCTATGCTTCAAAGTTTCTATCAATTACCTATACCTCTTTTTAACTGCTTTGGAATTTCTGTTTAACTTAAATCTACCATCTTTATCCTTGCTTGTTAAGTCATTTATACATACATGAACTATAATATTACCTCAGGTTATAGGCAACTTCTTCACTACCCCATTGACTTTAGAAATATTACCACCTGGAATACATATTCTTCTACAGATTTTTCTTCCCTTATTACAAAATTCATTGTCCTGATTCCTAATAATAGAGCCCAACCAAGATAAATTCATACTGTACTGCTTCATCTAAATCCCCTAGTATCTGAAACCTGTTACTAGTTGCTACAACATGATTACTATTCTTGCTAACCTTATTTCTTGACTGACCTTTGACTTTGTGCCATTCATCAGGCCTAACTTTACTTGGGCCTGCATCCCTGTCTCTGACACTAGGTCTAGGCTTAGGCTCAACTTTACTTGGGCCTGCATCCCTGTCTCTAACACTTGGGCAGGCTTAGGCTCAACCTCACCTACATCTTGTATTAGTATTTCCTGTATTAGATTCAGTTTCTGGCCTAACTGTTACATGCCTAACTGTTAAGATGCCTTATTACATTTCATTTGGAAAACATGAAGCCATTGGGGCCTATTGAGGTTCTCCAAGTCATAAATGTATTTTATAGTAAAATTGTGCAAAATGTTAATCTCAAGATTATAAAATAACTGGGTATGTTTAGTTAAATTGAGAGATGATGTTTGAGAGGAGATATGATACAGATGTTCAAAATGTTTTCAGGTTTGGACAATTTAGATGTAACTTTTTCTTAATATAAGAGTCTGATGGAAAAACTTGAAGGCATAATAAGAGAATTAGAAAAAAGACATTGACTGGATTTATAAAAATACTTTGGTAATTATGCAGTATGGTAAATATCATGACCTGCATTTCTAGCAAGAAATATGGCTGATATACAGAAAAGATCACTCCTGGGTTCAGATAATTGACTATAATAATGCAGAGGTACAGGGGGTCCTCGTTATCCGAGGATAATGGAGACGAAGAAATCTCCACTTTAAGTGGATCCGCTTAAAGTAGGCACCTAAAACCCATAAGAAATAATTGGGACCTTAACACAATAAATGACACTCAAAATTATGGTTAAACATTTGTAAAATACACTTTTTAAACCTTTTTATGTACCTTACCTTTAGGGGTGCACTGGATATGAATTTTTCATATCTGGCTGGATACCAGATATGCTGGATATGGCCATATCTATCCAGCTGGATATATATTATTAGCAGAGCTGGGCACCGCAAACTCAAAATCACTTCCGCAATCGCAAATCCGCAAACTCAAACCTTACCTTCCGCAACCGCAAATCTGCAAACTGCTTGCCATTTTTGGTGCCGCAAACGCAAACCATATTTCCAATTTTTACAGTGCTGGACACTTCCGCAAACACTTCCGCAAACCGCAAATTCCGCAATTGCAATTTTAACTATAAAAAGTATCCAAAATATTAAAGAGGTATAAAAAGTTTTTATATCTTTTTAATGTTTAATGTTTTAGCCTTGTTTTTATTAAAAACAAGGCTAAATAATTTATTACAATAAATCACTATTGTAGAAGAAATAAAAATACTACATATATTGATATATTATATTGAACAAAAACACCACCTGCAAGTAAATAGTAAATAAATTAAATAATAAATTTAATCATTTGAATTTCATAAATTTTGAGACTTAGACACGTTAGAGAAGACTGTACTGTAACTGTAGTAACTGTACACACATTACATTACACAAGTTAAATTAAGTTAACACTGTGACTGTACACAACTTGAACTCACTGTACAACTCAACCCCTCTAGCCTCTACAAGTGTACGCCTCTGGCTTTGTCAACAAGTTCAGTCGTCCTCCTCCAGTAACTGAGCCAAATCCAGTTTTAATAAGTCCATGTTCCCCTTCATGAACACGAGATGTTGGAAGTTGTCAGAGGTCAGGCTGGCCCTTTTGGGCTTCATTATATCTGACCCATGGGAGAACAGTCTCTCCACGGCCGCAGAGCTGGGGATGGCCAAGTTATACTTGAGGAAAACATGAACCCAGGCGTTGCGGTGAAGTTTGGGGAACATGCTCTGCTCCAGCCACGTGGGAAATTTGCGGAAAGATTTGCGCTTGTGGTCTTAGTTCCGCAACGCAAATTCACTAATTTGCGATGACTTTGCCGCAAATGCAAATCCGCAAACGAAAAACATACTTCCGCAATTGCAGAATTTGCGGTTTGCGGAAGTGCCCAGCTCTGATTATTAGGTACTATATTATTTTTACACTCATATTGCTATGTTTTGTTTTGCATTGAGGGCAAGTGCCCCCCCCCCCCCCCCCCCCCCAATATAAGATAAATAATAATTTAAGTATATTCAGATGTTTAATTGTTTTGTTTTCTTTCAGGTTCTTGTGTTGTATTAAACTATTGAGTATTAATCATGACAAGTTTTGTGTGGTCACTGTATACAATAAATGATCCTAGTGATATCACTGCAAAGTGATATCACACACCACCACTTCATAATCATTTGAAGATTAATCACCCAAAAGAGTATGCTGAAGCCAAAAATGAAAATGACAAAAAAAAGAATAGCTGCGACTGAATCAAAGGAAATAAGCATACGGTAGATAGAATATGGGCTAGACCATCAACTTTACTGGTAGTACTCTGAAAGAAAAGAAAATGGACCAAATGAGTAAGCAGATCTCAATAGAGGAAAGCTTTTCATCTAAAAAAATATGGGACATCAATGACTCCAGGTCTGTGAGGATTCACCGTAAAATTGGCATGATGATGGCTTTGGACAACCAGCCATTTACTTTAGTTGAAGATGATGGTTTTATTGATCTAATGGCTTACCTCCAACCCAGATATCTCTTACTGAGCAGAAAGTACTTCTCTGATACTATAATTCCTTGTCTTTATAATGAGTTCAAGTCTAAAATTGCTCAGAAGCTGGAAGAAGTAAAGCATGTCAGCTTTTCTTCAGATATATGGACATGCACAACCTCTCAAGAAAGTTTTATATCATTATCAGGTCACTGGATAGGTAAAGATTTTGAAAGATATGATGCTGTGCTACATGCCTCATTTCTCAGGGTCGCATACTGGCAAGAATATATCTGAAAAGTTTCGCTCTATGTGGGATAGTTGAGATCTTGATGCAAATAAGAGGAATTTATTGGTGAGGGATGGAGCTAGTAATATGGCTCTTGGTAGTGACCTGGCTGAAATACCTTCAATACACTGCAGCATTCATTTACTCCAACTGGTTATTAGTGACTCAATTATGGTTCAGAGGAGTGTAATTAATATCCTTGCAAAAAGTCGCTGCCTTGCAACTCACTTTAATCATTCTCCTTTGGCCTGTAACAATTTCAAACACATTTAAGTGCAGCAAAATCTTGAGCCTCTCCTATTGGTTCAAGATGTCCCAACACGTTGGAACAGTGCATATTTGATGCTTTTCTAGAAAGATTATATAAATTAAAAATTCTAGTGCAACTGTATTTGGCTGATCATAGTGAATTACCTACCATCACATCCTTCGAGTGGACACTGATACGAAATCTCCTTAAAGTATTAAAACCATTCTTCCAACTAACTCAGGAAATGAGTTTGGAAAAATCAACTTTGTCTTCCGTAATCCCAAGCATTTGTATTTTACAAAGATTTCTTTCAAAGATTGGCCATGATGACCAAGGTGTTCAAACGCAAAGAGAGAACTCCTGACTTCTCTTTGAGTGTGTTTCTTGTCGGAGAGTAATGATGGGAAGTCTTTGAACATAATGAAAAACAGGGCTTATGTGACTGTGACTATAATAGATCTGTGGTATAAGTTATCTTTCTTTCAACAAGATCAAAAAGAGCAGGCTAAATCCTGGCTGATTGAAGAAGTCATAGGTATTGAAAATTCTAGTTCTATGCGAAAGAGGAAAGATGAAGAGGACATTCTTGAAGCATGTTTTATTAGGGTGTTTCATAAATGAGAACCACATTATATTTTTAATCCGCATAGATGCCCGTGTTCGTTTTACATATTTATCACTCCTGGCCAAAAATGAGACTCCTTCAACAACAATAAGGGGTCCCGAGAAATCATGCCTTATGTCAGAGAGCACAGACTCATCACTTCATCATTTCCCCCTTCTGCTTCTTTGGAAAATCCTTCCTGTTCTTGAAGACTGCTTTCAGCAGGTACTGTTTGTCTTCTTCCTTCGCTGTTAGGGCAGTATTGAATTTCTCGATGAGGGCGATCCCTTGTTCAGCCGAGTCGTTCACCACAGCCAGGACGCGGACCCTAGCTAGGCCTGCTTGGTAGTGTGGGTCGCTTTCCCAAGACGAAGCGGGATTTTCGACGAAGGCGCCGTTGATCCTGAGTGCGGTGAAGAGATCCTTCGTCCTCGAGGTAACGAAATCTGAAATCTTCTTTCCTTTGAAGGAGCTGAGGATGGTCTTCCCTTCCAGATGCTTCAACGCTTTCCTCGATGCTGGCTTGGCGAGGTCCTCTCGCATCCTTTGTTTCTCTTCCTGAGGAGCCCCTTGATTGAAGAATCCCAAGCTGACCAGCGTCTCGGAGAAGTACCAGAATGTAGTTTCATGGCCGCGTGCGCTTGCTTGGCGACGTCGACGATCACGACATCTTCCTGCAGTATTTCCAGGTCCAGCAAGAACTCCAGATCCACACGTGGGGCCTGCTCTGCTCTCGTCGCACGACTCCAAGCCTTTGCGTAGGCCAGGGTGACGAACACTCCTTTCAGCTCCTGCCCGGTCATCCTTAACTGGTCCTGAAGGAGGTACAACTTCAATCCATAAATGGCTTTTGCCATCCACCGCGCATGGTGGTATGCTCCTGGCTTCCGCAGTGGCACATTGGCAACAGTCTCTTCCCCAAGAAAGAGGATAACCAGTTGAAGAAGTTCTTGGTAGTCATCCTGCGGCTGACCAGAAGCCAGAGCTTCCCTCACAACAAGGACAGTTCAGTCCTTGAGACCCTGAAGAGGTCCAGTGAAGCTGCAGCTATCTGAATCAATAGCAGTGGTGATAAGAGATCGGTCGATGAAACCCCACTGCTCTTGGAATCTTTTGAAGATCCCAGTCTCAGGCCCAGAGGTGGGGCCCATCGAAGACCGGAAGACTTGGGCCAGGACGATTTCGTACATATGGTGCCTGCATGCTAGGTAAAGAAGTTGCTTCCTGAGACCCTCTTCAATCTTGATGCAGGCTCCCATGTGAATCCCAGTGTTCGATGCCATTGTGTCGAATGATAACCCCTTGATTCGTTCGGACAGGTCATGTTCCTGCACAAGATCAATGCAGACGCGTGCTGTCTCTGCTTCCATGCCAGCTAGAACTTTTGGAACTCCAAGCAGCTTCTCCTGGCTATTCCCAGTGACCAGCACAGCAGTCTGGTCCACAGATCCGTCACCTGTGATTTCAGGCAGCATTTTCCCATCCCAGTGCAACACCAAGGGCTCCTCAGGACAGAATTCTCCCTCTTGATACGCCTCTGCTGCTTGCTTCCGAAGCGACTGGCGAGCACGATACATTGTGAAAGAGGAGATGGATGATGATGGCGTAGGACATCGCTGCATCACAATAAGAAATGTTCATACGCAACAGCCACATCCTGGGTGATGAGGTTCCTCGACCGCTTCCTCGGAGAAGGACGTGAACCAGACGTGGAGGCTGCCAAGGAGGGCTCATCTTCCGCAGATGGCGATGCCGAGGATGAGGAGCTGTCTTCAAGAGTAGCAGCTTCTGTAACTGTCTTGGCCCGCTCGAATTCCCGGTGTCGTCTCTCCTCCTGCTGTTCCTCTCGACGCCTTTTCCTACTCTCCATTTGGGCCAGCTTCATGTCTGTTGATCCCATACTGCTCTCTGTTGGGTCCTCCTGCTGACTCTTGTAGAAGAGCTTGTCTTCCTCGTTTGTCATCATGGAAAGGGCATTGGAATGATCAATATCGAGGATTTTGTTATTGAGTTCCGCCTTGAACATGTCCTCCGCAACACGACAGCTCTCCTTGGATCTGTTCCTGCTTTTCACTAACTTGTCATAATGCTGGAGCAGAGCTTCCATTTTCCGAAGGGTGCTGTCCCGCCTCATAGTAGGGATCCTTGCTCTTTTCCAGAACACCAATCACAGCATCCAAACAGAGGTTCAGACATTTTCTCCATCCTAGGTTTTCCTGTTTTTGATGGAAGAAGCACTTTTGCAAAACTTGCAACTTCGTTGGCAGGTGGCTACCCAGAATCTCCTTATTCGGCTGTCCGATGAGCCAAACCTCTTTCTTGCTTCGAGTTGCCATGTTTATCTGCAATGAGGAAATATATGAATTAGAAAAGAGTACAAATACGCAATGGTAGACACAACGAGGACAAAACTCGACAACTGACATGAAGGACAGAGAGCAGTGCACCCTTCTATCAGGAAGCAAGGCAGTCGACTAACACTAAAACAACCAAAATTAGAAATACCTAAGCAATCTGAAGGGTCAAATCTCGGGACCCCTAAACGTGTTCTGATCTGGTTGAAACCTATTCAGACGAGTTTCCTCAGCAAAAGGAACAGGGGCATCAATGTGGATTGAACTTCCTTCCACTTCACCCAACAACCACACTGCCGTGAAACACCCTAATGTTTTATGGAGATCACAAAAGGAGAGCAATCTGGGGAAGTAAGTTACAAGAGAAGAAAGGTTGAAAAAAAGGCTGCTGCTGTTCTACTGATTGCAGGGGAGTTAGACTGATATGCATCTGAACTTCTTCTAGATAGGAAACGCTGTCCAGTTCAAATTTCAAATTTGGAAGTAGGAGGACCGATTTCCTCTCCTTAAAAATATTGTTTCAAAGCTTCTCTGCACACCCACATCCTCTGTATTTTCAGAGAGAATGTTTTCTGAATATGGAAACATCTGTGAAGCAAGGCGATCCCGAATATTGCCTAAAAGAGGAGAAATGCTCTTGTTTCTGCACGACAATGGAAAAAAGTTCTAAATCACTGTTGTTGAGTGTTTTTATTCTGAAGACCTCCAGGCTGAATGGCAGCATCTGACCTACACAATACTACCCTCCATTCATTGATTTCATTCCAGGCATTTTATATTGTATTCAATGTATTGTTTTACATTTGTCAAGCTTGTAATGTTTTGTATTGTTTTGAAAATAAAGGAGAAAAAAGAATGGGAAGCAAGTGCAGGGGTCTAGCAATATTTTACTCTCTCTAAAAAATTTAACGCCTAGACATTTTTATAAAAAGCTCTGATTATATTAATAGAACTGTAATTGTTAAGGATGGACAGACATTTTATTTATTCTTATCATCAGTATTGTGTTGATTTAATATAAAAAGTGTTGCTGAACTGGTTTAGGGGTGGGCCCTGGAGGGCTTTCCATTTTTTTTGTATACAAATATTATTTGTAATGTGTTGTTATATTATGGCAGATTTTCATGCAGGTGTTAATTTTCTAATGTCTTGCCCTATATCTGGCATATCCTCCCGGATACCGGATATTTCGCAATATCTGGCCAAATATCATATCCAGTGCACCTCTACTCCTTATTACCCTTTTTCTAAGTGGATATGGTACATTTGTTTTTTTTGCATTCATCTCATACAGGGGGTCCTCATTATCTGAGTCCCCACATTTACACAGCCAAATAACTGTAGAACCATACAGATAAATTCCTGCACTTAAGAGGTTACCACACAGATAATGTACATGGAACGCAGTTAGCACAATAGAAAACCATTTAAATTTCTCTCAGACTAGTGATGTGAGTCATTTTTTATTGTGTCATTTTTTTTGTTTTTTTTGTCATTTTTTTTGTTTAAAACGAAGGTAGTCTGTTTTTTTTGTTTTTTATTGTTTTAAACTTATTCCATATTTTTCTTCCTTTAATCTAATAAGTATATTAGTATTACCTATAATTTACTATAGCTACTACCATGCTTATACGGTTATACCTAGTATATATAGTCATCTTTTAGAAAAATTGAATCACGCAAAAAGTATATAATAGAAAGGAAAAACAAACCCTCATTTTTATATGTATATATATTTTTTAACTAGAACATAAAACATTCTTCCTCGTTTCAAACAATATACATAATTGTGATTGGCAAGAGTACCAGTATATATATTCCAGATAGAAAAGGAAAATATTCACCTTTTTTTGAACCTTTTTGTTAACCTAATGTTGTTTAACCTTCATTTCCATGGAAGAATCCTCACTAGATTGGGTAGAGCATATATGCTAGTTTCAATATCACAGGTACTGATATAATATACATAATAAAAAATATATAATACTGGTATAAAACAATATATATAATTGTGATTGGCAAGAATACCAGTGTGTATATACTATATATATATATTCCAAATAGAAAAATAAAAAAAATTAAAATATTCATCTCTTTCTTTAACCTTTGTGTTAACCTAATGCTGTTTAACTTTCATTATCTGATTCTATTTCCATTGAAGAATCATTATCACTAGATTGATTAGAGCATATAGTTTCAATATCACAGGTACTGGTACTTATTGCAGATTTGGATGTTGACGAAGCCAATGTAGCACCATGTTTTACTTCACTTTCTTGGAATTTTGCATTTTGGGATATAAATACTAGCTTTGCTGCTCTGTCTATGCTTAATCAGTTTCTTTTGGCTGTATGGATATTAGGGTGCATTAAACACCCCATGATTTTCAAAAAGTTGTTGGATTTTAATGTCTATTCCCTCAAATGTTACACTTGTTGGTAGAAGTATGTATGCAAAAAATAAATCAAATCGGAGATGGTCCTGGGTGGCCACCGGCCACTTTTATATATTTAGTAGTGATGCACTGAATATTCGGCAAATATTTGGTATTACTTATAATACTAATATACAAATATTCGGTATTACTATACTTACATTGATTGAAAGTTGAAAATGTATAAAACACAACGCCAATGTCACTACTCCAACTTTGCTCGTTTCCGCAAATTTGGCCTCGCTTTGCGGTCACATTCAACCACTTGAAGAAGATTTTGGAAGTGGTCTTCTCCTCTTGCAGCTGAGACAAAATCAGTTGTGAGCTTTACTGCTCTCTCCGCAGGGTCATTCACAACATTTAACCCATCCACAATGGACTTGGCTGCCTTGAAGTGGTCATTGTTCTGCCAATTGTCAACATCCTCTGTTAGGAAGGTCATATCCAGGTGAAGAAGGTTCACTGTAAACCACGAGTCCTCGTTCACAAGATCAGCCAGGGTTGTCGCTTCTGTAATTTTTGGAAATGACGGTTTGCCATATCCAGAACCGTAGCGGTGTTTTGGAGTGCTTGGCATTTCATCTGGTTGTATGGCCAGTAACACATCTGCAAGGGCACGACGCTCCTTTTGAGGTACTGCATTGCTGAACAGTGCCAAAACAACCAGTTCTGGGGTTAAATACCACAAATGTCTATCAAAGGCTTTCACAGCGCTGACTGAAATGATTGAGTTGACAGCTTTATAGTTGAGCAGAGTCTTGTATAAGCACAAATCAAACCATGGGGCATTTGAAGCAGACTGACATATGAGCCACCAATCACAATAAATATAAACAACAAAAACAACAAACTCCTTCAGTTTTTCCTGTTGATGTTGTGTTGTTACAGTTCCTCGAGGTAGTACAGAAATTTGCTCTTCAAGTAGGCATATTTTGATGGAATAAAGAATCTTTGACATCCACCTTGCTTTATGCATGGCCCCAGGTCTGTGGAGTGTTCCTTGTTTTGTGACATCATCATCGAGGACTACCTGGCAGAGTTGTGCCATTTCCTTGTAGTCTTCCCTACAGTATGAAGCGCTTGTGCGGATTGTGCTTAAAACCTTGTTTTTGCAGGATAAAAGCAGTTGTTGTGCATCGTCATTGTACATTGAAATGTCAATTTTGGTTAAACTTTCGTCCTTTGCATGCGATATGCGTTCCCAATTCTTCTGGAATCTTTGGAACAAAGATGCTTCTGGAGACTTTGATGTCTCAATTTTGAGAGCGTCAAACACATGATCCAGGATTACCTCTCCAACATGATGGCGACATGCACACCACAGAAGAGCATGGTCCAGTTTTGATTGAATGGTAACACAGGCAGCTGTAACGTGTCCAGTGTTTGATGCTGTTGTGTCAAAACATAAGTTGACAACTGACTGTTTGCACTTCCATGAATGTAGAAACGTGTAAGTGTGCTCGGCAATGATGTCACCTGATGACATATCACTTCCACGAGGATATCTAGCCACTCCCAGTAGCTTTACATCAGTGGCATTCCCAACCAACACTGGCAATCTTTCTTCCTTGCCATTCTTGTTTGTGAGCGTATGCATCTGCTTGCCATCCCAGTGAAGTGTTGCAGCTGTTGGGGTGATCCAATTTTCTCGAATATCTTTGGCGATAGCACTTGTTATTGATCGTCGAGCCTTATCAGCAGTTGAATACGACTTGGCCACATGACGTGGATCACCTCCTGCCTCTTGAATTACAGCTTCGGTGAGCACAGCCTGTTGAACAGGAGTTATGTTTAGTCGAGTAGCAACAGACATGACTGAAGGCCTTTTCAGAATATCATGAGGAATAAAGGCAGACGTACCTGCATATGCTGATCTGTGGTGACTACGCTTCCTTTGAAGCTCTGGAATCGCCTCTTCTTCAGTTTCTTCCAAGCTATCTGCAGAGGCACTATCATCAGAGCATACAGAACTTTTCATCTCTTGTACACTGGATGATTCATGACGTTCTCGTCTTGAAGCTTCCGCTAAGATGCGTTTTTCTTTTCTACGATCTTTATCAGCTTTCTTCTTGTCAACACTACCAAATGAGCTACTCTGTCAGATTTCATTGACTCTAAAAATGCTCTATCTTCCTCATTCTTAATGTTTGTCATTGCATCTTTTGTCCATACACCAAAGGTCTTATCAAGACGTTCATTCATGGATTGCAACTTAGCCAAAGTGTTTGGAGATTCTCTGCGAGAAACAGGTATTTGACGCAATTTATTATTGTCATTAAGAAGGTCAAGTATTAGTTTGCAGCATTGATGGTCTGAAAGCATAGGAATATTTGCTTTAGTGTAGAATGTTTTCAGCTGGATAAGGACTATGCTGGCAGATTTCCATTTGAGTGGCTGTGTTTGTTTGCCTTCACATATTTCTTTCTGGATGTGCCACATCACGCATCGAAGAACCTGCCGGCAAGTTGGGAGGCGGACTCCTGTCAATGTACCATCTCCTTCTGTAAGAGCATTGCCAAGACCAAAAATGGCACTTGCTAATCTGGTCTTCTTAGCTTCCATTGTTACAGCTTCCATTGTTTCTGAAAGACAATAAAGGATATTATTAGACTATAAGTGAAGTTTCGTTTATGGTACATGTTTTATGTAAATCACCCCTTTAGGGTGCATCAAACGCCCTTAGGTTCTTGGATTTTAATGTCTATTCTCTCAAATGTTATGTAAATCACCCCTTAGCAACTCTATATTAAAAGAAACAATGTAAGTAGTCAACTGGTTGGTAAATAAAAAAAATAGATATTTTTACATAGCGCGGCACCCGAAAATTGCCGTGAAAATATAAAAGTGACCGGTGGCCACCCAGGACCACCTCCGATTTAATTAATTTTTGGCATACACACTTCTAGCAACAAGTGTAACATTTGAGAGAATAGACATTAAAATCCAAGAACCTAAGGGCGTTTGATGCACCCTAATGGATATTACTGTTGGACCTATGTGCTAAATGATCTCGGAGGTAATGAAAGGGCGAAATAGAGGTGTATGAGTTTGTGTAGGTATATATGTGAGTATGCGTGCGTATGTATCTGGAATTCTGGATGTATGTGTATGTATGGGGTATATAATAGATATAAATATGTGTATATAAGTATTTATGTATATATTGGTATATATGTATATGGGTGTATGTGTATGTATATATATATATATGGATGGTCTCCGGGGGAAAATATGTCATCGCGGGTCTAAAGGATAGTTAAGTGGGAGATTCAAAATCTGAGGCATGGATGGGAGAGTCCTGGAAAGGTTGGACAATGGGCAGTCAGCTCCCAGCCAGTGTTCTCGCAAGTTTAATGGATCTCAAGATACAAGACTTTCAGTGCAAGAAAGAGGCCAGTTTTTTTCTGTAAATAGGCTGAAAAGGACATTCTATACTGGTACCATATGGCCTATTTTATTATTTATTTATTTATTTATTTTTATAATGTATATCATTGCAAAAGTATACCTTATAATTAAATTGGCAATATCTATATTAATTATTAAAAAAAAACAAAAAAAACAAAAAAAAACTACAAAAAAAACATGGACATAAAAAAAAAAAAGGTTTTTTAACGTCACTACCTCAGACTCGCTGTCTCACTCACTTTCCCCTACCTCCAACACTACCACCACCATGCTCCACCCCCAACCCTGATGCCATGCACTCTCAGTCTCTCACTAACCTCCTCCTCCTAATCATCATCCACCATCCACCTGCATCCATCCAATCAAGCCCAACTCCTCTACTTCTCAAGACAATAAAAATTTGCTGTTTAACATATTTTATTAACATATTTTATAAGGTACTAGTGAAATGTCCTCATCCTACTCTGAATTTGTGCCAGTCCGAGGATCACTGTACCTACTAATTCAACACTTTGGGACTAGGCCGGGCTGAAACTAGAATTTTTGTTTGATTTTAATTTATCAGAGTGACTAACAGTTGGCTTTTGATATAAAAATAAGATTCCTGAAAAAAATAATTGGTGGCCACCAACGTGTGTCCAGCCACCCCCATTTTTGTAAAAACATCTAATGCCGCACTAGCAAAATCAGGAAAATGGCAATATCTCTTCTTCTGAACATGCTAGAGAGATGGTTTGCATACCAAAAGATGCAGAATTTGATTTAGAACAAATTATTAAGAGTGGTATTTTTTCATAAAACCTTCAGTTTTTGAGTTATTTTATAAAAACTAATTTTTGGGGCCCATAGACCCCCTTTCGATGGACCTTAGTGACAAAAGAAATTCTGAAATAAGCATGATTTGGCTTTTTGATTACTAACATTGCCCTAAAAGGATGTTGACATGGACATAGTGATCACATGATATGGCTTTTCCTTGTTATCTTGCATCCATTATGCTTGATTAAAGAATAGAGGGTGGGGGCTACTTCATGAACTTTTTTAAATGTAATAAATTGAAAACTTGTTTTTTTTTCAGGTGCCTTTGTTATAAGTTTCCAACTGCAATTTGTCATTGAATTCAACATTTGCAATATAAAGTATGACTTCTACAAGGAAAACAGTTGCTAAAGTACTTGGTGATGTACGTTTTATGCCAGCAGAACAGTTTCCTTTAGGGAAATTGCCTACGTTGAAGCAAGTTATTGAAAGGTGTTTGTGTTTCAGAGACTATAAAACAGATGCTGTACTGAGAGCTACTTCTGAGGAATTGCATAAATTGTGGGTCACATATAATGTTTATCCAATATCAGTGAATGCCATACAGAGCCGACTGAAAACCCAAATAAAGGAATTCAACCGCCTTCTGAAGTATGACAAAAGAAAAGGGGACCTAAATATCATCAAGATCTGGATGATTTTCTGAAAACTGTAAACGTTTTATTTGACATATATCAACATGATCACAAACTGTTGGCAGATACAGAGAAAAAGCACTTACTAAAAATGACTGAATCTGATTACCAGTTTTATGAGGTAGATCTGTTGATTGAATTTCAAGTTGTAAATTATTAATTAATATTAATTAATTATCAATTATTAATATTATCAATTATTAATAATTTGCTACAATTTTTAAAGTGCATTTAATAAGTTAGTAATATCAATAATACCACTGTATTATTGATATTACTAACTTATTAAATGCACTTTAAAAATTGTAGCAAATTATTAATAATTGATAATATTAATAATTGATAATTAATATTAATTAATAATTTACAACTTGAAATTCAATCAACAGACCTACCTCATAATGGATGCAAGATAACAAGGAAAAGTCATATCATGTGATCACTATGTCCATGTCAACATCCTTTTAGGGCAATGTTAGTAATCAAAAAGCCAAATCATGCTTATTTTAGAATTTCTTTTGTCACTAAGGTCCGTCGAAAGGGGGTCTATGGGCCCCAAAAATTAGTTTTTCTAAAATAACTCAAAAACTAAAGGTTTTATGAAAAAATACCACTCTTAATAATTTGTTCTAAATCAAATTCTGCATCTTTTGGTATGCAAACCATCTCTCTAGCATGTTCAGAAGAAGAGATATTGCCATTTTCCTGATTTTGCTAGTGCGGCATTAGATGTTTTTACAAAAATGGGGGTGGCTGGACACACGCTGGTGGCCACCAATTATTTTTTTCAGGAGTCTTATTTTTATATCAAAAGCCAACTGTTAGTCACTCTGATTAATTCTATCTTGAGTTTCAGCCCGGCCTACTTTGGGACTCTACCTCTGTTGAATTAAGGGAATTTATGAATTAACCAAACTGTATGAAATGTGTCCTATAATTCACACTTTCAGAAAATCTATCACCCCTAATTTGTACTTTTCATACTCCCCACAAAGCATGAAATGTGACTTGTAATTTGCACTTTTTCATACTCCCCAACATGTCAGAGCATGAGCAGGTGACCTGTTGGGCATCAGACAAAGCAGTGTGTTGGGACTTGTAGAAGGCCCATATGGTATTTTCATACAGTAGACCCTCACATTAACATACACTTTGAGGGGAGCATGTGGTCGCTAAAGTGAAATTTCTGCTAAAATGAAGTATGGAAAACCCCCACTTTAACGTACCGGGGAACATTAAAGTGAAGTACAGATGACCCCCACTTTACTGGACTATGGGACATTAAAGTGGGGTTTTCCGTAACCAGAATACTTCAGTACAGTTACACTTGTATGTATAGCCCTCAAATCTCCACATGGAAGCGGCACTATGCACATACACAACCACTTGCCACCACTGCCCACACAATACAACAGGAAACAACTGACCACAACTTCATCCAAGGGCTGGTTCCAATAATATTCTGGTGGCATCACCTTCACTTTAATAACTTGGAGTCTGCTAAAGTGAAGTTCGGTGATGCTAACAGACTTTTTTAGCGGAAATCTTCACTTTAACGACCTGTATTACATTAAACTGAATGTTAACAACCAGACAGCGATTTAGTCCATCCAAGTGAAGTTTCTGCTAATGTGAAGGTTGTTAATGCGGGGGATTTCTGTATTATATTTGGGTTAATTTTAGGGATGTACTGATATCGCTTTTTAGCCAATAACTGATACCAATAATTAAAAATAGTATCGGCTGATAACCAATACCAATATCTAGCTAGGGTTTATTAGTTTGTCATATTTTTGTAACATATTCATAATTTATTTTCTCTGTTGAAAATTTGGCAACACTGCATTAGATGTCATAGTTTTGTTTGTTATACAATTGGACTGTGGGCCGATGTTGTGCTTAGTAAATGTTTTTAACCAGTTAGCTGGATTAATATTGTGAGCTATGACTACAAGATAGTTTTTTGGTTTTCTAGGCTTTATAGCTATTTCTCAAAGGATTTACACTTGTTTGATTGGCTTTTTGAAAGGAAAATTGGGTTAAACTTATGTGCTACATTTCTTAGGACCTAGTGATAAAAACAATAAAATATTGGAAATTTAATCTTCTAAATAGTCTTTTATTCATAATTTTGGAAAAATCATACTTTTGAAATATCAGCTGATAGGCCTACTGACAGAGATGGGCAGTATCTTGTATCTCAAGATACAAAAAGTATCTTAAGATACAAGATACGTATCTTAGATACTTTATTTTTGGAGGATCTTGAGAAGTATCTAAGATACATTTTGTCATGTAGCTTGTATCCTGGGATACACTTTCAAAGATACTTTCATAAGATACTTTTTAAATAGAGACGCTAATAACTATTCATGAAATATGATCATATCTGACGCACGTTGAAGCAGGCTGGCGATTGCTGTTACATGTTTGTACATGAATACTACCATTGCGCTGCGCGCACAGTCTCGGCACAGATGTACTCAGGTTTCATCTTGTATCCCGCAATTTTAACATGTTTTAACATGATTAAAAATCAGGAATTATACATATACTGTATTTGCTTATTCCTGCAAATATATTTATTATGAGGAAAACTTTATTTTTTTCTTCGTGAGTAGGTAACTGAGCATACCTGTATTAACAATTTATTTGAAATACATAAATTGAAAAAGTGTGGTTTATTTTATTTTTCCATACCTAAAAATTTTCAGGATTATTTATACATATTTACTTTGTGCTTTCCTTTTAGTTATATCACTATATGAATACTGAGATATGAAGTACCATTGATTTGGCATTTATTTATATCCAGAAAATATAATAATAAACAATTGAATGAGACAACTCGTGCGCTCATGGCTCACCAGGTGAAACTAAACTCAAATAATTATTCTTTCAAAAGTATCTTGTATCTTAAAAATGTATCTTGTATCTGTATCTTGAAGATACAGTTTTTTCGAGTATCTTGTATCTGTATCTCAGATATAATTTCCAAGTATCTTGCCCATCTCTGCCTACTGATAGGTACCATTAAAAATCTACCTCTTCTTCTTCCTCAGCATAATTAATCCCATTTTTATATGGGGTCGTTGTTTAAGGTGAGTCGCCTCCATCTTGGTTCTTGACTCATCTCATTTGGTTGTGGCGTGGGTTTTTACGGCTGGATGCCCTTCCTGACACCAACCCTCCCCCTTTATCCGGGCTTGGGACCATCTGGAGAATAAGCTGACTATCCTTGCCTCCAGTTGCTGTTGAGACATTAGGAGGAGTCTCGTAATACCTTCCAAAAATCTACTTTTGGAAATAATAATCTCTGGAGTCATGAACTTAATTTCCATATGGATAAAAGTTGTTGAAAATAGGCTATTTATTGTCTCTGTTCTTTTTATAGTTTATATCAGGGTAAAAGTTGTTGTTTCGATATCTATTTTTGTCGTTGATTAAATTATTTGAGATCTAATAGGCATTTCATTTCTGTTTGTTTCGACATTTTCTTGTGTTTTAAATTTTCATGTAGTGAATCGGTAAAATAAAGGTGCATAATATCTTCGATCTTCTGAATTGCTAAACCCTTGTTTGCACGTTATGTTTCTCAGATAATCGGAAGCCTAAAAATCTACCGATACCGATATATTGGTACATCCCTAGTTAATTCATTTACTGCAAAATTTTCTCCATTATTTTGATTTTGTACTTTTTCACTTAATTTCCTTTTTGGAAAAAGTAAAAATTTTTCTTGGCTATTTTGATTTTGTACTTTTTCCACTTCTTTTGCATTGTTTTGGAAAAAGTACAAAATTATTTATATACATTTATTGTACAATGATTTAAGAGCTTTTATTCGGGTAAAAATTACTTTATATATGATTTTTTAAACTTTTATCCCCCTAACCCCATTTATATTATGGGGAATAGTTCCAACCTGCATGATTTTGCACTGCACAAGCTTTTTCAGAAATGGAACCCTCATGCAGGTTGGGGGATCACTGTAATACATACTGTACCTATAAGTTAAAGAAATAGATTACTATTAATTTTTACCTATAACAGTGCTATGCAACCAGGGTGATGCAGGGGTGCCATGCAGATCAGTGGTATTGTAGTGCTAAATTGTTGCAAAAGGAAGTCCACAGTAACAAAAAGAATTAGCTAAATATTTTGTACATGCATCACTAATGACTGGTTGGTCTTTGCTATTTTAAATTATCCAATCATATAGCAGGAACTTCACAAAGGGTGTGGCTTATGTCTTAATCCAATATTTTAATTGATCAGTTGGATAAAAATGAGAGTCACAATTTAGTAATGTGAATTTTGTATCATAGAGGAGGTTGAATTTACAGTAATTATGTAATTTATTTTCCATTATATTGCTTCTTTTCCTTTTAAATATATTAATACTGAATTCTGCAATTGGTGAATATATTACATAATATACAGGGTGTCTCAAAAGTCACTATCTATTTTGAAAAATAATGGGAATTATGAAAAACTGGTTTAAGACATGAAAAATATATTTATTTCAAAGTAAGTGCCACAAAGAATTAGTGCTATTTATTTATCTGTCTCCACATGGCGACCATCAGTGTCTCTACAGAGCTCAAAGCGATAAGTTGTTTCCCAGAACACACTTTCCAGCATTTGAGGTGTTATTTTCTGAACTGCATCGGTAATACGATTTCGAAGTTCGGCTATATCACTAATTCTTCTACCAGTGTACACCTTAGACTTAATGAAACCCCAGGCAAAAAAATCTAATGGTGTTAAATCGGGTGAATGTGCTGCCCATGGTTGTGTTCCTCCATGACCAATCCAGCGACCGGGGAAGCGTCTGTCAAGATAATCACGTACAATTATTGCATAATGGCACGGTGCTCCATCCTGCTGAAAAACTACTGTGTCAAGAATGCCATCTGTAAGAAGTTGAGGTTCGAGGAATTGTTCAAGCATGTCAAGATAATAAACCAATTAACTTTTTTTAAATACACAAATTTGCATCAGAAGTACATACAGTGGAACCTCGACTTACGAACGCCTCTATTTACGACCAAATCGACATACGAACATATGCTGGGCGCTTCGATTGCGATTGCGAGTGGATCTCTCGCATATTTGCTCCGTGATTTTTCGTTTATTGCTTTATCTCTCGCATATTTGCTCCGTGATTTTTCGTTTATTGCTTTATCTCTTGCATATTTGCTCCGTGATTTTTCGTTTATTGCTTTAATAAGCCCTTCATTATGGCTCCCAAGAAAGTGAAGAGTGATAGTGGCAGTGAAAAAAGAAAACAAAATAACCATTGAATTAAAGAGACAGAAAAGAGACAAAACCCCTGAAGGAGAGGTGCCCAGTGTTCTTATGGAATGGGACTCTCCTTCCAAACAGTAACTTCCCTCCCCCTTCCTTTCCTCATCACCATCCACTCATGCCAGCGATTATCCTCCACAAAGGTACAGTAAAATTATACAGCTTATTAAATTTAGTATAATTTTTTTCTCTTATATTTTCTCTTTATAAACTCTTACAAAGCATTAAAAGTACAATTATCTGGGGCGCTGGAATGGATTAATTAAATTTACATTAATTTCAATGGAAAAAATGGATTCGATTTATGACCAATTCGAGGTGCGAACAGGGTCTCGGAACGAATTAAATTCGTAAGTCGAGGTTCCACTGTATCTTTATGCCAGCATAGCATTTTTAAAAAAAACATCTAATGTCACCGAAATAGATAGTGACTTTTGAGACACCCTGTATAATAGGATATGTGGTAGATATGTTTACAAAATTGAGCAACCTCAATCTTTGTCTTGAAGTGCAAGGGATGGATATCATCTCTGCTGAAGATAATGATAGAGGTCACTGAGTAAGTTGAGGCTCTCCATTCAAAAATGAAACATGCTGTCAGCACATTTTGAAGTCTTGGCAAAGAACTTTGAGAAGTATCATACATCCCAACCAAAACATGATGAGAAGCAGGAGAGACTGTGGATGGTGAGTTCTTTCACAGTTAACATGAATCATGAGTTTCTTAGACTTGCATTGTGACTCCAGAATGAAAGTTTACGAAGAGTAATCGAGATTGGTTACTTTTCATAGCAGTTATCACTGTGAGGAGGGATTTTCTGAATTGATTTCAATTAAGTCAAAAAAGGGAAATTCATTGAGTTGCCAGCATGCTGCAGCACTTGTTGCAAATCATCCTGACCAGATCTGTGCAGCCACATTATGGAAAAATTGAGGGTGACATGCAGTAACAGTGCTCCCATTAGTATATTGTACTATTGTTTGAAGGTGGTGTGTGAATATTTTCTTTCCTCTTGTTAATAAAATTGACACTAAAGCTGGGTAACTTTTTTATGTCAAAATTTGCAATACATGGTCAACTAAGGAAACATTGGTGCTGTCACGTGTGGGTGATGAATGGTGGATAATTAATGTAAAGTTGGGAATGTTGATCAAGGGTGCCATAAAGTTTGTGATAATTGGTCAAGGGTGACACTGATAAAAAGGTTGTTTAGCACCGACTTATAACCTGTAGTAAATGTGACTTAATAGGTTATTTTGTATCTAATAATTATTTTACTTTAGCTAACTTTAAGGATTTAATATACTTCGCACCAAAATTTGAGAGAGTATCCTATATTACACCCAAATTATCAGAAAGTGTATTGAAATTATAGTATTTGCACCTAAGACAGTCTTGATTTTGCATCAAAAGCTCATGATTTCATTACATTTGGATTTCCTGCCAAAATTTTCAGAATGGTTGTTGGGCAGTTAGGTTCTTAATTTATTATTGTTTCATAAAACCTTAATAAATTTATCTTTGGGCTATACTAGAAACTTTAGTGAATTTCTGGAATCCAGATGCTTAGTAACTTTTCTTAAACCCTAGTGGACCTGAATCAGCTGGCACATCCACACTGCAGAATCTGTGAAATTCTCGTGTGACTGACATTCTTGGAAAGATTTTTTCCAAGTTATGAAAATCTTATACAGCAATACCTTGCACAGTGTGGTTAATTGGATCGTCTATTGTTCGAATAAAAGTCGAAAGTTTGTTGAATGAAATAGTACCGAAAAGAAATTAGAAAACAATAGTAAAATTGCGTCATAAATTAAAAAAAATTGACGAAAATATAAACCGTGCTACATCAAAACCCGCGCTAATCAAAACTGCGCTGTTCAAGGTATTACTGTATAATCAGGGCCCTAGGACAATGATATGGTTAGGTGTCCCTGGGTTTTCCAAGACTAGCAAATCCCCATAAAAACTGGTAGCTAAGTAGTGTGTTTAAGTAATAGTACATACTATTAGTTTCTACTACTACTACTACAACTGCAAGTGCTTAATTTAAGATTCTAGCTTCATACAGCTAAAATTCTATAGATTAAAATATTGAAAATATAAAAATCTTAAAAAATATTAATGTAATTATCCCCTCTCATAAGGCCTGTATGCAATATAAAAAATTCTCCAATATTATTTCATTCTCACTCAAATGCACTTTGGAAAAAAATTCTTGCATATACAGCGTGTCCCAAAGAAATGTATACCCACTTTGTTCGATAATACCAGCTATGAGGATTATAAATATATTACTTTTTATATGTTTTTTAATAAAGAATTTTCTCCTGAATCTAAATATGTAATTATTTTTATTAAAAATTGAAAAACAAAAAAGTTAGATGTTTAAATTATAATTATTATTTTTGAGACTTCATGTGCGATATTTTCTAATATTTTAACCGACTGTTTTGAGATACTTATGTTTAGTGTTGATATTGAAGCATAAATGTTGTAATTATTAGTTAATTCAAAAAATTTACAAATTCCATGGTTAAATGACACTTTATCTAAGATGTTCAAATTGTCGTTAGAAAAGAACAAATGTCGCAGAGTTATAAGATGTTAGATAAGGTTAGAGCAAAACTGTAGTCTTGCCTAATTAGAACTCAATGAAATGGCTAGGCTAAGCTAGGCACTAAACATAAGTATCTCAAAACAGTCGGTTAAAAGGCAGGCCAGGCCATAAAAAAAAATATTAGAAAATATCGCACATGAAGTCTCGAAAATAATAATTCTAATTTAAACATCTGTAACTTTTTTGTTCTTCAATTTTTAATAAAAATAATTACATATTTAGATTCAGGAGAAAATTCTTTATTAAAAAACATATAAACAGTAATATATTTATTATCCTCATAGCTGGTATTATCGAACAAAGTAGGTATACATTTCTATGGGACACGCTGTAGTTCAGTCAAAACTTTAATTTGCATTAAAACTTTGACTTGATGCATTTGGTACGAGTAATTTCAGTTAAAACTCTTACCTGATGCATCAGGCATGAGTGTAATGGAACAAATCCTTGCCCTGACACATTGGAAAATTTGAGCAGTTTCTGCAGTTGGCTTGCACTATCAAGAAAGGGATTCTGCAGCAAGAAATGTAGGTTTTTGAGGTACCGTAAAATAAAGGGATTTTTTACATGAAAATGTTTAAAAATTTAATAGTTGCAGAAACAACCTTATAACTGTAGTACCTAAAGCCTTTTGTATTCTCTCAAAAAAGTATTAATTTTACATGGACTTTTAAAATTTTTAATAGCGGAGAACAAGGGATATTTTAGCCTTGCTGTCAGGGAATGTTGTTTTCTCTTTCTTTAATATTTGAAAAAAATCTAATAAGCATTACAGAAGGATATAACTGGATGCTTGGAAGAAAAAGTGATTTAAGTGCATTTTTTACCAATTTTTGTCTTTTGCCAAAAGGTTACTTTAGTACTTTAAACCACACACTGCATATGAAATATGTGCCTGCATAGTGACTCAAATCTCACTTTGTGAGGAGAAAACTTGATCAAAAGCGACTCAAGTACTTGACTGACTTATTGAGTTTTGGCATTCTGAATGCACTTGAATCATTTTCATTTTCATGCATCCAATTATTGGTGGAATAAGGTTCCAGACCAATTGTAACTACTTTTAGATGAGTTGAGAATCTTTCACTTATTAAATTTAAAGGATTTTTAAAGTAAATTGAATAATATGGTAGTCCCTATCATGAATCCGTGATGATGGAATACTGTAGTGTTATTGGGGCTTCCACTGGAGTTTAATTTAGGTATTTAGGTACCCAAACCAATGTATTGTGCAGTACCTTTGATTATTTTATTCAGAAAAACCTAAATTACAAAAAGAATTAAATATTTTCATTAAAGAGCATAATACCTCGGATGGGGTTAAATTTAGTGGGTTGTTTAAATCTAAAAATGTTAATCACTCACTCAACTCCAGGAATCTTCTTATTCTTCTTTCTCTTCGCCCGTTCCCGCCTCTATGCGGGGTCGGCATTTCTGACCAGCCTCCTCCACACAGCCCGGTCCTGGGCTTCTTCCCCCGACAAACCCTTCTCCCTCAAATCGTCCCTCACCTTCTCCATCCACCTTCGCTTTGGTCTGCCTCTCTTTCTCCTGCCATGCACCTCCATATTCATCGTTCTCTTACCCACATAATCTTCGTCCCCTCTCATCACATGTCCATACCATTTCAGTCTACTTTCTTGTATCTTCCTCGAGATTTCTCCAATCTTTGTTGTGCCCCTTATCCTTTCATTCCTTACTCTATCCAACCTTGTCACTCCGCACATCCATCTCAGCATTCTCATCTCCGTTACATCTAGTCTTTTCTCATGATCTTTCTTTATAGCCCAAGACTCAGCCCCGTACATCATAGCCGGTCTTACCACAGTCTTATACACCTTTCCCTTAACCCTTGCGCCTATTCTTCGGTCACACAACACCCCTGAAACTTTCTTCCAATTTTTCCAACCAGATTGCACTCTGTGCGTTATTTGTGTGTCCAGCTCACTGTCCTCAGCCACTGTCAATCCCAAGTACGTAAACTTACTTACTCTCTCTAACCTCGCTCCCTCTAAACTAATTTCTGAGTCTTGATTTTCGTAGAACCTCAGGTACTCCGTTTTCTTTCTGCTGATTTTCAACCCTCTGTCTTCAAAAGCCCTCCTCCATTCCTCCAATTTTCTTTCTACTACTTCTCTCCTGTTGCCGCACGGAACAATATTGTCTGCAAAGAGCATACACCAAGGGGAATATGCAAATTAAAACATGACAATAAGCAAAGGGCTCTGTTATGTCAGTTTAAAGCCTAAGGGCCAAATTAAACTGGAAAAATAAATATCAGTAGTCCAATTTGGCAAAAAAAAAATTTTATGCAGGAAGGAGGGGTCAAGGGCAACACCCACAAAAATGTCATAGAAGAAAAATATCAGAACATAAATGTCATTATTATTTTTTTATTTTATTTTTTTTTTTAAAGATTGCCCAGTGTGTAAGTTGCATGTAGGCATAGTGAGGAATAGTGTGTGTTTGAGAGCATGCTGGATTTCTCACAGGGTAGATGAGAGAGAGAAAAAGATCAGCTCAGGAGGATAGTGACTGGAGAAATGGGAGTTCCAGCACTCTGTTTCATGCCTAACAGCTACCCTGGAGTACTTTCCTGGTCAATTGGTGTCTGCAATCTCCTGTTTTCTATGTTGAAATTAGTAATTATTATTTTTACCAATAAAGATTTATTCATTCATTCATGTGAAAGTATGTTTCTGTCCACTTGTTTTGAAATTTGAGAATAAAGATTTGTGTAGGATGGAATATATACTTTTACTAGTTTACCACATTTATTATCAGTTGTAAAGATTTGCCTATACAGTAAATTGTTAATTTTAAGTCCAGTATATATATATATCTACCTTTTTACCCCAACAGCTCTGAAAATAGTAAATTAATTATAAGATAGAATTTTGGGGAATTTGGTCACTAACTACTAATCTTCACCCTGGGCCAATAGCAAATCACTTTTCACTTTTGGCCTAGGGCTTAATACTGTAGGCTATGTAAACCCTTGTGTACTGAGCTTACGTTATTTATCTATGGTGTACTGTTTAGTGTTGCTCATGTTGAAAGCAAGCCTTTAAGTATTTGATTTAAAAGTATTTTTGGAAGTATATCTGAAAACAAAGTGACTGCAAAAATGTCTCTTGGAAGTGATAATCGATCCTCAAAACTGTATGAAGCCCTACAAAATGATCTGAAGAACTTGTGCATGGAAACAAGGAAAAAATACTCTCACATAAAGGATGTAAGTTATATATATATATATATATATATATATATATATATATATATGGTAAAATGTACTGTAACCTGTTTTATAGATCTTTAAAAATAGGAGTAGCCTAGGATTGAGTAAAGACTTGTACAGTAACCAAATGAGGCTTGGTTCTGCTGTCACAAATTCTGTTGATTGACTGGCCTATATAGGATATAATATAAGTAATTGTGTACATACAGTAACTATAGGCTTATATGGCAGGCTTTTCTGTGTATATTTTATTTCTTTATTTTTCTTAGTCTTGTGAAGAAGCAATAATAAAAGTAAGAGGAGCTGCAATGAATCCACAATCATCTTCACTTGCTTTGATATCTTCACAAATTCTTTATCCTCTTGTTCAAGCAGCAGAGACAAAAGACCCCAAAATTGTGAAGGTTAGTTATGTGGTTATTAAAATATATTTTGATCATTCATTATTTAAATAATACTAGTTGACAAGGATTTTGTTTCCTCAATGAGATTGATTCTTATAGATTTTTTAATGCTCATTACAGAAATGACCTTGTAATATCTATATCACACACATTTTTTTACTAAATTTTCTATTCTTTTATTTCATTATTATCAGCTTCAGTATTTTTATTTTTTTTAAGTACCAGCTTCACCATAATATGAAAATAAAAACCCACTCTAATAGACAGAGTTTATTTCCACGACAGTTTCGACGCCCACTGGCATCCTCCTCGGGTGGATACAGAAACACGAATGAACCAAAACAAGAGGGAAAAACAGTCCAGGGACCGACCGTTAAGAAATTCGCACCTAGGTTAGATCCCATTCTCCCGACACCGGAAGGGCATTTTCATTAAGTACATTCGCGCAAATTTAAAACTATCTTCCTGTTCTAAACATACAGATTCTATCATATTTTTTTTTTTTTTTACATAATTATTGAATTTATTATTAATTTTATTACATTTAACATTGCATAATTATTTATTACAGAAATTATAAATTTATTATTACATTGGTTATTACATTATTGTTTATTATACAGAACTTATAAACCGAAAAACGAATGAAAAAAGCCGATTAGGAAACAATCCAGAGAAATTCGCACCTAGGTTAGATACCATTCTCCCGACACTGGAAGGGCATTTTATTACAGGGTCCGCTTATAAGTACATTCCCACAAATTAAAACTATCTTCTTGTTCTATACATACAGATTCTAATATTTTGACATAATTACTGCATTTATTATTACATTTATATTTTTTTAACATTTATTATTATTACCTTTACCCTAATTATTAAATTTATAATATTACCTTTATTATTACATCTGTTGCATTTATATTTATTTCCATATTTATTACTTCCATTATTACATTTACTAAAGGCGAGTAAGGAAACATTCCAATCCAGAGACATTTAAGAAATTCACACTTAGGTTCGAACACGTTCCCACGACTCCGTAAGGGATTTTTTGACCAAGAATCTCATTAAAGGGTCTAACTTATAAGTACCTTCACACAAATTAAAATTATCTACTTTTTCTATACACACAGATTCTATTATTTTTCTTTTGACATAATTATTATATTTATAAAGTACCTTACTTGATTCCCAATCTATAGCATGATTATTTTGGCTGGCGTGATAAAAAATGGCATTATTAGTATTACAACTTCTGAAGGCATATTTGTGTTCTTTAATACGGGTTTCAATATTTCTTCCAGTTTCTCCCACGTATACTAAATCACAACTTTTACAGGGAATGCTGTAGACACAGGCTTGTTCCTCTTTTGCCACGTTATTCCTAACCAATTTACTTTTCACGGTAGACGAATATTTGAATGCCAAAGCAAACTTAAAATCTTTCGTCAACGGTTTTACTCTTTCTAAGCCGGCAATGTAAGGCAAACTCACATATTGTTTTTGGTTAACTGAAGGTTCCCGAGGGGCATAAAAAGATTTTCTGGCTTTAAAATACGCCTTTCTGATAAACCACTCGGGATATTTTAAATCCTTAAAAATGTTCCAAATCTTTGAATTTTCCAGGTCCAGCAAATGTGGGCTACAAATCCTGAGTGCTCTTAGAAACATGGAAGAAATAATTGAGCTTTTAACCCCTTCATCATGATATGAAAAATAATGAATGTACGAATTACAATGAGTAGGTTTTCTATAAACCGTGAAATTGGGCTTTCCGCTTTCATTAATGACAGGGGTTCCTTTAGTTACAGGTTATCTAAATTTCTTGCAGATAAATTATCCCCATTAGTTGGTAAATTTTCAGGCTCGCACATCACTAATTCCTGTGACTTTATTAACAAAGTTATGTCCTTAGATTTAAAACGGGGAAGAATGATCAGTTTTGACGTTGAGTCCTTGTTTACGAAAGTTCCCATTGATGATGTACTTAGTTTTTTAGATAGAAAATTGCCAACATGTAACGTAGAACTAGGCATGCCCACATCTGTATTTTTAGAACTGATAAAACTCTGTGTCACCAATAATGCCTTCTCCTTCGGTGAAGAATTTTATTTGCAACGTTTTGGTATGGGAATGGGGTCTCCTTTATCCCCAATACTGAGTACATTATACATGGAATACTATGAGTCGGAATTGTTGCAAACAATATGTCCCAGGAATCTAATTTGGTTTCGTTATGTAGATGATATTTTCTCATTTTGGCCTGACCACTGGAACAACTTTGACACTTTCTTTCAGTCATTAAATAATCTTGTTCCCTCTATTAAATTTAAATATGAATGGGAGAACGACAAACAATTACCTTTTCTAGATGTTTTGGTCATTAACAAAAGTGGAAAGCCCAATTTCACGGTTTATAGAAAACCTACTCATTGTAATTCGTACATTCATTATTTTTCATATCATGATGAAGGGGTTAAAAGCTCAATTATTTCTTCCATGTTTCTAAGAGCACTCAGGATTTGTAGCCCACATTTGCTGGACCCAGAAAATTCAAAGATTTGGAACATTTTTAAGGATTTAAAATATCCTGAGTGGTTTATCAGAAAGGCGTATTTTAAAGCCAGAAAATCTTTTTATGCCCCTCGGGAACCTTCAGTTAACCAAAAACAATATGTGAGTTTGCCTTACATTGCCGGCTTAGAAAGAGTAAAACTGTTGACGAAAGATTTTAAGTTTGCTTTGGCGTTCAAATATTCGTCTACCGTGAAAAGTAAATTGGTTAGGAATAATGTGGCAAAAGAGGAACAAGCCTGTGTGTACAGCATTCCCTGTAAAAGTTGTGATTTAGTATACGTGGGAGAAACTGGAAGAAATATTGAAACCCGTATTAAAGAACACAAATATGCCTTTAGAAGTTGTAATACTAATAATGCCATTTTTTATCACGCCAGCCAAAATAATCATGCTATAGATTGGGAATCAAGTAAGGTACTTTATAAATGTAATAATTATGTCAAAAGAAAAATAATAGAATCTGTGTGTATAGAAAAAGTAGATAATTTTAATTTGTGCGAAGGTACTTATAAGTTAGACCCTTTAATGAGATTCTTGGTCAAAAAATCCCTTACAGAGTCGTGGGAATGTGTTCGAACCTAAGTGTGAATTTCTTAAATGTCTCTGGATTGGAATGTTTCCTTACTCGCCTTTAGTAAATGTAATAATGGAAGTAATAAATATGGAAATAAATATAAATGCAACAGATGTAATAATAAAGGTAATATTATAAATTTAATAATTAGGGTAAAGGTAATAATAATAAATGTTAAAAAAATATAAATGTAATAATAAATGCAGTAATTATGTCAAAATATTAGAATCTATATGTATAGAACAAGAAGATAGTTTTAATTTGTGGGAATGTACTTATAAGCGGACCCTGTAATAAAATGCCCTTCCAGTGTTGGGAGAATGGTATCTAACCTAGGTGCAAATTTCTCTGGATTGTTTCCTAATCGGCTTTTTTCATTCGTTTTTCGGTTTATAAGTTCTGTATAATAAACAATAATGTAATAATAAATTTATAATTTCTGTAATAAATAATTATGCAATGTTAAATGTAATAAAATTAATAATAAATTCAATAATTATGTAAAAAAAAATATATATAATAGAATCTGTATGTTTAGAACAGGAAGATAGTTTTAAATTTGCGCGAATGTACTTAATGAAAATGCCCTTCCGGTGTTGGGAGAATGGGATCTAACCTAGGTGCGAATTTCTTAACGGTCGGTCCCTGGACTGTTTTTCCCTCTTGTTTTGGTTCATTCGTGTTTCTGTATCCACCCGAGGAGGATGCCAGTGGGCGTCGAAACTGTCGTGGAAATAAACTCTGTCTATTAGAGTGGGTTTTTATTTTCATATTTTGACCTTCACATAGAAAAAAGTGAAGTTTTTTTGCATTCACCATAATATTCTATAGTGCAAAAGAAAATGGGTTGGGTACGATTCGATGTGGCCGACTCGATGCGACCCAACTCGATGTGGCTGACTCGATGTCAGGACAACTCGATGTGATATCCCTAAGGGATATTTTCGTTAGTTTTAACGAAAATATCACAATTTAACCTAACCAATCATCAAGGGCGTACAGTTGACCTAACCGGGCATTCAGTTAACCCGGTTAACCTGGCATTGACTTGGCTTGACATCGAGTTGTCCTGACATCGAGTCAGCCACATCGAGTTGGGTTGCATCGAGTCAGCCACGTCGAATTGTCCCTGCCCCAAGAAAATATCATTAGACTTATTATTTTCCAGTTTTTGAGGTGCTTAAAAATTAAAATTCATTGGGTGCTAAAATCAGCACTATGTTGTCTGAAAAAACACCGTTTAATAATTTGTTGGGTGTCATTCAATGCTCTTGTGTGTTAAAAGCTCTAAAAAAACTATTGCAAATGTGTTAATGACTCTGATACTTTCTGATACGTATGCAGTGAGTTCACTCTCAAATCTCAAAAGAAGAATATTACTGCTCTCATTAAAAATAGAATACAAACTCTATTTTGGATGTAAAATAGGGGACCAAGACAAAAGCTGGACTCGTCATATTTGTTGTATATCTTGCACAGTGTAAATTTCAGGGCATGGTTAAAAGGTACTCACTGATCCATGCCATTTACTGTCCCCATGGTTTTGAGAGAGCAGAGAGACCATATCACAGACTGTTACTTTTGTTTGATGAATGTTTCTGGATTTTTTCTAAAAGCAAAAAATTGCTTGAATATCCAAGTCTTCAAGTGGCAATAAGACTGGTGCCACAGGGTGAAAGTCTTCCAATACCAGAGTGGAGTGGCTAGAGGTATGGACCATAAAAGATGAAACTACTGTGGATGAGCCTATGGAATTGGAACAAGACATTAGAGGTGTACTAAAATTCTGGTTCTGGTTCCTGTTGGCCAGAATTCCAGCCATATATTGTGAGTTGCAGTTCTGGCTGGAATTCTGGCCATTTATTGTGAGTTGCAGTTCTGGCTGGAATTCTGGCCATTTATTGTGAGTTGCAGTTCTGGCTGGAATTCTGGCCATTTATTGTGAGTTGCAGTTCTGGCTGGAATTCTGGCCATTTATTGTGAGTTGCAGTTCTGGCTGGAATTCTGGCCATTTATTGTGAGTTGCAGTTCTGGCTGGAATTCTGGCCATTTATTGTGAGTTGCAGTTCTGGCTGGAATTCTGGCCATTTATTGTGAGTTGCAGTTCTGGCTGGAATTCTGGCCATTTATTGTGAGTTGCAGTTCTGGCTGGAATTCTGGCCATTTATTGTGAGTTGCAGTTCTGGCTGGAATTCTGGCCATTTATTGTGAGTTGCAGTTCTGGCTGGAATTTTGGCCATTTATTGAGAGTTGCAGTTCTGGAAGACATGACTTCATCTTTTATAATGAAGATTGAATGTATATAGAAAATGAACGTTGCAGCATTTAATCAAGTTTCATTATTAAGCTAAATCTAAAAAAATGATTAAGTAATTTTAAAAAGAAAGAATTCACCAATTATTTTGCAGAAATAAAATAGAAAGCAAATAAAAAATTTATCCAAACTTGAGTCATTGTTTAAAATGCAATTTTGGTCTCTATGTGAAAATGAATATATGAATATAATTGTATACAAATATAAGTATTATATGAATATAATGAATACAAATAAGTATTATATGAATGTAAGGATTATATAAAGATAAAGATTTATATGAAGATAAGGATTTATATAAGAATTATATGAATGAATATAAGAATTGAGGGGTCACACGTCTTAAGGTACCTAAGTGCCAAAATTAAAATTTGCCACAAATCACCTCCAAACTTCAGCAATATTCTGACAATAGTATCTCTGTTATTAATTGAGCTAGAATGTTCATTTCTGGCTAAATTAGAGTTCTAAGTATGCTAATGAAGATGTTGATGAGTTTTTGGAATAGATTTTCATATTTTATATATATATTTTTAAAATTTTTTTTTTCTTATGCTGAACTTTGGGTGTGATTTCTGGCACAGAATGAGGTGAAAAAAAGTAGTTCGCTTCATAAGGTTTTCAACGATACTTCTAGTGTCGTAAGGTCATTATAACCCAAACCACACGATAGAGGAAGGGTGAAAATAGTGATATCCATCAAAAACACATTTTCACCTGTGGTGGCATCTAGGTACCTTAAGACACGCAACCCCTCAATTATTCATTGTTCATTTTTACAGGGCTCTCTTCTCTAGAATGATATTAATACAATAATATAACATCCTAACTAATTCTAACTAATGGTTTTTACAATACAGATTTATATACACAACATAAGTCAGGGTGGTTAAGTTACAATGCACATTAATTAAAAAATCAAATCCTTAACACGATATTTGTTTAGAGTTATTAACAAACCAAGGACCTGAGGCAAACTGGCTGCCCAAAGGGCGAGGCTTTGACTGCCCTTTCAAAGTGTTTGCACTTTGCCTTGGAAAAACTCCCATGGTGCCATGTTTACAAAAGATTCTTAAGGTTGCAAAGGTTGTCTAACAATGATATTAGCAAAGGAATTCATATAATTTTGGTTCTACACTTAACTCCTTTATGTGATTTATATTAGCCAAAAAGAACACTTAGAATTTAGGAATCTCTCTTTAAAGATTATAGATTTGGCATACTGGAGTTGTTAGGGTTAAGAAAGGGGCCAGATGATCCACTGGGGCATTGAGGCAAGTTATAAAATATTAAAAATTCAAAGATTAATACTTTAATTTATGCAAACAATAAAAGGACTAATACATTAATTTAGACAAACATTAATGATATTGTTAAATTTTACAAAAGTTTATTTTCCTGTGTAAAACCTTCTCCACATGGCTCCCCTCCCAGAGTTGGAACTAGGGGGTTAGTTTGAATATCCCCTCAAACAAAAGCAGTTGGATGTAATGTTCCATAAGGACAAAAGAAATAGTTAAATAAAATACATCTACTTTGTACTAAATCCACTATATTTATTAGTCAAACTTTACACTAAAGTTGATACTTATGCACTAATGAACACTTATAATTAACAGTCACTTGTGTGTCCTTGAGCACTTGGAGTCTGATTTGTCTAGGTCCACTTTTTACACTGGTTGAAGTTCACTGTGTGCATACACTTTTAAATCAAATGTGATTTTATCAACTTTATGAGGAGAAAATTTGAGAGAAATGAATTTCAGTGAACTATTGGAAAAGTACTTAAGTGAAATTGATATGATTTCTGCAAGGTTTAGAATGGATATGGGTCATTTGAGAACTTTTTTAGAACTTTGGAATTGACTAAACTCTATAGTGTGGAAGGTATAAAATTTCAAGGTATTGTGCAGTGAAAGGTAGGGCATGATTGCACAGGTATTGCCTAACATTTGTATAGAGTATGTGTGGTGGACTGGTGGTAGCTCTGGAACTGGAAGTATAGTTAAAGAAATAATTTGTAATTGGGGTAAACTGACATTATGATTACTGTTCTTCATTTCGTGTATTTGAACCTTTTGGAGCTATGCGAGTGACCTTAGTCATGGAAGTTCCACTTCTGAAATGAAAGTGGCAGATGGCTCCAGAAAATTGTGACCAATCAAATATTCAGGAACAGGCAGGAGTCTGAATGAGTGGGGCCAATCTTGGAGATAACCTTGAAGAGTGGTGGCCTATTGGGCTGAGAGATAATAGGGATAGAGATTAGAGAAGGGTAAGAAAGGACTTGAAACACAGATTAAGATGACAAGAATGAAGAAAGCTGATGAATTCCAAACATAAGTATTCCCAAAAGCTGTTTTATGGTGGGAGAAAGGAACATTTAGAGAAGGAAGGAAGGTTATGGTCAATGCTGAGGTTCTTGACCCATGGTTTGACCTGAGGAAGGGCCAACAAGGAGACAGAAGAAAAATTGGTATTCTATTTCATCAGAGAGGAAACAGGAGGAAGCTAAATCTTCTGTTTAGTAGGAGAAAGAGAAGACTTTCTGCAGGTGTCTGAAATGGTACTGCAAAATTTCAATTTCCAAACCTTCTGATTAGAAAGAACAGAATTGAATGATTGTCGTCCTGTAGAGCAATGCAAAGATGCATGTGGCAAGATTTGAACCTCATTAAGACAATGAGACTTGGTCATAAGCTGAGCTTGCATCATGTCCAAAGAACATAGGTGAGTTCTCTGTGACTTCACATAAATTTGCAGAAGAAGGGGATTCCTCGGAAAATTCCCCTCATTGAGAACTTCCCTTGTAATGTCTGGGACAGCATCTTTATAGAGTGCTTCCATTGTGGGGTTTGAGACAGCCTCTTCATAGAGCGCTTCCATTGTGGGGTTTAAGACAGCCTCTTCATAGAGCGCTTCCATTGTGGGGTTTGAGACAGCCTCTTCATAGAGCACTTCCATTGTGGGGTTTGAGACAGCCTCTTCATAGAGTGCTTCCATTGTGGGGTTTGAGACAGCCTCTTCATAAAGTGCTTCCATTGTGGGGTTTGAGACAGCCTCTTCATAGGGCACTTCCCTCATCATACTGAGGACACCCAGTGTATCATGCATGCTACACAAACTAACTGGATGGACAAGTGTATTCTGTGCTTGCCTTTCCATATGAACATTGAACAACTTCTGATGGCGGAGTAGGTTCGGGTTCACTCCTGGCACCTGTAGGCTTAGTCTTGGAATTGGGTGAAAAATCCTCTACCTTTGAAAACAGAATCAAGTCATCTTCCTTAAATAGGGATTCAAGTGAAATGACCAAACTGGAACTTGAAGGAGACGAGTCTTCAGATTTATTTGGAATAACTGAAACTTTGAGAACTTCAAGTTCCTGCCTAACTAACTGAAGGGAGCGACTCACTCTTGATGGAGTCACAGGGATCTACTGTGAAGACATTTGGGTCTTTGTGCTCAAAATTACCAAAGGTATGTTGGCTTTCTAGTTCCTTGTTTGCCAGAACTGGAATGGAACAATTGACGATTGATGAAGAATCTTCCCCATCTAATAGCAGTTCCTCTTTATTTTGAACTGGCTCCAGGGAGTGATTTGGGCTCAGAAACAATTCTTTCACCCTCAGTCAAAAAGAATGAAGAGTAAGGTTGACAAACATACTTGAAAGGTGGGTTCTCTCCTCAAATTAGGCCTGCTTCTCTATTGGCCACATAGAAATTGTGTGTAATAAAGAAATTCATCCTCAGGATTAAATCTCCATCCCAGTCTCCTTCAGATATGACCACAAATGGGGTCAGATAAGGGACTGAATCAAACTCAATAGGAAGAATAATTTCTCTGGTACTGTATTCTTCCCAACCACCATCATTGCTCGAAGTGAGAATGCAAATTGAAATTTCCCATAGCCATCTTAAGTAACTTGTATAAATTTAATTTAATGTAATTTGCCTAACAGCAGTCATCAACAAGAGTCAAAACTGCTTGGTTGTTGACAGAAGTTTTCATGAAAATTTGTGAGCTCTCGTCAAAAAGCACCATTTTGTAAGTCCAAGAAGGCTTTTCCGAAACATATGAACATACTTCATCTGCATCATCGATGGTTTCGTGTGATGTCCAGAAAGCTTCTGACCATCCTGTCTTCCTAAATCTATCCATTTTCTTCAAAATATGACAAAGGAAAAGAAAAATGGACTTACAAATGAGGAAGGTGAAGTGAAAAAAAGAAAAAGAAAGAAAACATCCCTAATACCATATATACACAACAGTATTGAAACAAAAAACTTAAGTGTAACATTAGCTATTTTGGTTTAAATAAGCACTTCATAAAGTCATCTCAAACAAAGATGCAAAACTTGCTTGTCAATTTTGACATATTACTCAAAATGTATGAACTCATTTTAAAAATTCCATAAATCTACCATATACTTTGCAGAAACCATTTTTTGTTACAAACAATAAAATATATAATTCACCGATATATTTATATATATAAATACTGCATACAAAAAGAGACAAACCTGACAATTTCTTTCCTTGTATACAAAAAAAAGAAAGTTGAATTAAATTGACTGCACTGAAACTGGCTGAACTAAAACTGGCTCTCTATTATTCTCTGGGGCAGTTGTCCCTCTGGATGCAACCAACTGACTTGAACTGCTATAAACTGGAGTGGGTTTCCTATATCCTCTAAGAAACAGGGGCGTACCCAGAAATTTGCCAAGGGGGAGGGGTGAACTTTAATTGAAATAGAGAGAAATAATTTTTATGTACGTTCATGATGAGCTTATCGTTCAGTTAGAGATGATTAACTAGCTACTGCTAAGACACATTATGAATAAAAATATAAAAATTATATTATAAAAAATATAAAAATTATGATAAAAATCTGATTAGTAACATAATATTCAATGCAGACTGCAATTAGGATGCTCAGATTTGTATTAACATAAGAATAAAAAAGTGTTAATTTCGAGATTAAGCATTTCCTTGGACTGTTACCTTTATAAAAGAAAATTATTCTCAGGGCCAGATTAAGTTTTTGGGATCCTAAGCCATTTTAGATTTTTAGTAGTAGGGGAGGCAAGAGCTAGTGCCAAAGGCACTGAAATTTTTTCACTTTCATTCTCATCCTGTTGTAACCTAGCAATTTTACTGGGAAAATAATAATAATAATAATTTATTAGCTGAAGGGGGGGGTAATTGCCCCTGTCACCCTCCCCTTCGGTATGCCTCTGCTAAGAAATACACAAATAATGCACAACAATTTGTTTAACTAGGGAAAAATTTGAAAAAAATTGTAAACAAAATGATAAAGAAATGTAAACAAAATTTTACTTGAATGTATGTGAAGGTACAGTAATATTATGATTGGTACATTAAATAAAATTATTCTATGCTAATTATAATGGAAATATAACTGTTTCAATAAAAAGAAATGTATCACTGGTGTATGGAATGTTCACCGTGTTTTTTGTTAATTCTGTCTTGATACTAATTATTAACTGTTAATAATACTGGTTTCTCAAATGTTTAGTAATTAATTTGAAAAAAGGATCTGTACTTAATAAGATTCTTATGGCAAAATCCATGAAGATGTGTTCTGCTGGCCACTTGTTCCTGGATGAAGAATGGGCATGGAGAATTTGGAGTCATGACACACTGGTTGAATGAGGGATGTGAAGAACTGGAAGTCATGACATGCCAGTCAACTGAATGTTGGTTCTAGTTTCAGGGTCTGAAAGACTGGAAGAATCCTGGTAAGGTCGCCAGTTGTTAACCCCTCTGTCTATGGCCTTGGTTGGTTTGAAGTTGATGGGGGTTCTGGTTAGGTGGCAGTAACAGATTTGTTACTCTGGAGTAGCTGGTACCATATAGGGAATTGCAGTAGTTTCTTCTATACTACTCTCCGATATCTTCTTGTAGTGATCAGAGGATTCTGTGGAGCTTACTAAATTCTCTGAAGGTTCTCCGCTTCTTCTTGTAACGTATTGGGGAAAATATAGTTTTTCTATTTAAGACTAAGTTCTCTGAAGAGAGCAAGACTCGAAGGAGAAGGCAAAAATTTCTTTCTTACTGTAATTTTACTGCTAAAATGTTACAAGTAATGCTCAACCTCTAAGTTAGATCAGTCAAATCAAATTGGAATAATAATTTGAAAAATTACGTGGGTTTACAGTATATATCCAAATTTTGTGGATATCATTATTATTTAATGTTGACTTGTTTTGTTTTTATTCTCAATTGGCTGCATTATTTTGCAAAATATTTAAAGATAAGGTAAATATTTTAGATGTGGCAATGTCTAAACAGATAAGCAAGATATTTGAAGATGAAGCCATATTTTTATTTTAAACTGCATATTGACAGATCTGATGTTATCATGATCTGCCAAATTAACTAAAAATGGAAATTGAAATATGCATTTTATTATGAATTACACTTAAACACGCATATGAGCAAAAATTAAATGATTAAGATTTAAAATTAAATGTTAAGCAAGACATGACTTCATCTTTTATAATGGAGAGAATGTCTACAGAAAATGAACATTGCAGAATTTAATCAGGTTTCATTATTAAGCTAAATCAAAAAAAAATTATTAAATAATTTTTAAAAGAAACAATTCACCAATTATTTTGCAGAAATAAAATAGAAAAATAAAAAATTTATCCAAACTCGCATCAATGTTTATGCGATTTTGGTCTCTATGTAGAAATGAATATATGAATACGTATATAAATATAAGTATTACATGGATTATATAAGTATTACATGGATTATATAAGTATTACATGGATTATATAAGTATTACATGGATTATATAAGTATTACATGGATTATATAAGTATTACACGGATGAATATAAGTATTACACGGATGAATATAAGTATTACACGGATGAATATAAGTATTACACGGATGAATATAAGTATTACACGGATGAATATAAGTATTACACGGATGAATATAAGTATTACACGGATGAATATAAGTATTACACGGATGAATATAAGTATTACACGGATGAATATAAGTATTACACGGATGAATATAAGTATTACTCGGATGAATATAAGCATTACTCGGATGAATATAAGCATTACTCGGATGAATATAAGCATTACTCGGATGAATATAAGCATTACACGGATGAATATAAGCATTACACGGATGAATATAAGCATTACACGGATGAATATAAGCATTACACGGATGAATATAAGTATTACACGGATGAATATAAGAAATAGGAATTATTCATTGTTCATTTTTACATGTATAAAGCAAGACTCCTTATTTAATCCTGTTAATCTAACACCTTTGCATATATTTGCAGCATTGTCTGTTATAAAAGCATGTACAGTGGGTCCTCATTGTTTGTGAGGCTCTCTCTTCATGATTTCGCAAATTTGTGATGACCCATTTTATTACCATGTTTCAGTAAATTTGTGACTGACTCCATAAATTTGTGATTTTGTCATGTGGCATCTGCAATGGGCTAGGCCGGGCTGAAACTATAATTTTTGTTTGATTTTAATTTATCAGAGTGACTAACAGTTGGCTTTTAATATAAAAATAAGATTCCTGAAAAAAATAATTGGTGGCCACCAACGTGTGTCTGGCCACCCCCATTTTTGTAAAAACATCTAATGCCGCACTAGCAAAATCAGGAAAATGGCAATATCTCTTCTTTTGAACATTCTAGAGAGATGGTTTGCATACCAAACGATGCAGAATTTGATTTCGAACAAATTATTAAGAGTGGTATTTTTTCATAAAACCTTTAGTTTTTGAGTTATTTTAGAAAAACTAATTTTTTGGGCCCATAGACCCCCTTTCAACTGAATGTCAACACAATAAAACATTCTCAAGCTGCAAATTGACATGTATTAGTGGTTTTCAATCAGCAATCAAAATCAATCAAAATCAGCCATTTTAAATTCATTAAAAATGCTTTTTGACATTCCAAAATGCCAAACATTCAATTATACAATTAAAAAATTGTCATTTTGTCATATTTTAGCATGGTAAATAATAATCTAGAACTTAAAATATTTTTTAGACACAAAATCTTTCATTAATTTACGTGATCTAATTTTGTTTTTAATAAGACCATCTCTACGCTCATGACCTACAACAGCCAAGGATGCTTCAGTGACAAGCTTGATGTGCCTTTCAACATTCTGACTGTGGCACTCGTGATCCAGTTTCAATGTGGTATTAATGATATCATGCAGTTCATCATTACTGAATTCTTTTAATACAGGTGGAACAGTTTCCCATTGGGACATAGCAGACAGCTTGTGGTATGCAGAAGCTTTGAAATTGATGATTGGCTTTCTAAAGACCCTAACATTCTCATCTATAGCAGGATATTCATCAGTACCACCTTCATGATCCTCTTCATTCTCATCATCACTTTCAATTATTCCACCTGCAAAATATTACTTATCATTAACATCATTAATAGTGTATTATTGATATTACTAACTTATTAAATGCACTTTAAAAATTGTAGCAAATTATTATTAATTGATAATATTAATAATTGATAATTAATTAATATTAATTAATAATTTACAACTTGAAATTCAATCAACAGACCTACCTCATAAAACTGGTAATCAGATTCAGTCATTTTTAGTAAGTGCTTTTTCTCTGTATCTGCCAACAGTTTGTGATCATGTTGATATATGTCAAATAAAACGTTTACAGTTTTCAGAAAATCATCTAGATCTTGATGATATTTAGGTCCCCTTTTCTTTTTGTCATACTTCAGAAGGCTGTTGAATCCCTTTATTTGGGTTTTCAGTCGGCTCTGTATGGCATTTACTGATATTGGATAAACATTATATGTGACCCACAATTTATGCAATTCCTCAGAAGTAGCTCTCAGTACAGCATCTGTTTTATAGTCTCTGAAACACAAACACGTTTCTATAACTTGCTTCAATGTAGGCAATTTCCCTAAAGGAAACTGTTCTGCTGGCATAAAACGTACATCACCAAGTACTTTAGCAACTGTTTTCCTTGTAGAAGTCATACTTTATATTGCAAATGTTGAATACAATGACAAATTGCAGTTGGAAACTTATAACAAAGGCACCTGAAAAAAAAAACAAGTTTTCAATTTATTACGTTTAAAAAAAGTTCATGAAGCAGCCCCACCCTCTATTCTTTAATCAAGCATAATGGATGCAAGATAACAAGGAAAAGTCATATCATGTGATCACTATGTCCATGTCAACATCCTTTTAGGGCAATGTTAGTAATCAAAAAGCCAAATCATGCTTATTTTAGAATTTCTTTTGTCACTAAGGTCCGTCGAAAGGGGGTCTATGGGCCCCAAAAATTAGTTTTTCTAAAATAACTCAAAAACTAAAGGTTTTATGAAACTATACCACTCTTAATAATTTGTTCTAAATCAAATTCTGCATCCTTTGGTATGCAAACCATCTCTCTAGCATGTTCAGAAGAAGAGATATTGCCATTTTCCTGATTTTGCTAGTGCGGCATTAGATGTTTTTACAAAAATGGGGGTGGCCAGACACACGTTGGTGGCCACCAATTATTTTTTTCAGGAATCTTATTTTTATATCAAAATCCAACTGTTAATGACTCTGATTAATTCTATCTTGAGTTTCAGCCCAGCCTACCAGTGCAACGCTGCCCACACAGGTTGACACAAGCTCAGTGCATCTTTCATTGAGTGAGGTTGTCATTTTGTGCTCTTCAACACCAGTGTACTATATTTAGTGTGTTATTTAGTTCTTTATAAAATATTATTGCTTTACATAATTATGTAATAATAATGCTTTATATTGCATACAGTAAAAAGTTTTATTTACGTAAAATATCATTGTTTATGTAATGTTATTGGTTTTTTATTAGTGTTTGATGCGAATCATTGTTTAACCCTAGATAAGCATCGCTATATTTCAGTAACACCGGAGGCATCACTGGGTATTATTCACTTGTCTTAAGAAAAAATTTATAAAAAAATGTTCTAATCAAAATATATCCATGAAAATTGGTGTACATGTAGAAGAACCTATGCTTTACACACTAGTAAACATATGATATAAAATTTTAAGAAAAGGTTGGAGTAATTGATATGTGCAAAAAAATAACTGAAAACATTGAAAAAAAAGCAATCAAAATCAATAGCTTATAACAAAAAATATGCAATATAATTTGTAGCAATTGTTTATATTATACATATGTGGTTCTTTGTTGAGGTCCAAGCACAGGCTGCCAGTACTGCTGGTATCTGTAAAGCAGAACAGTAAACATACACTATAATTTTTGTGAAAAATAACAGATTTTCTAGGTCATGTGTAATCCACGAAATCTAATCTAATCTGCATTGATAACACAGGTCTGCGATGGAAAAACTTTTTTCATAATTTTAGCTGTTTCCAATATATTTTTGTGTGCTGAATTCGAAAAACATAATAAAAATGTCATACGACACAAAGTTATTTCACAAATTCGATTTTTTTGTGAAGCGACTTCGAGAAAATGCCAGATTTCTGGAAATTACTAGAAACTTCTAAGAGACTGTAAATACTGGGTTGCCAAGCCATATGAGTCAGTTGTTACTCAGATTTCATGACGTGCGCACAATGATTCATCCGAAGCGAATTTTTTCAGTGATTTTGAGTTGTTTTTTGTGTTTTATATCAGCGAACTAGCGTGTTTTGATAGTGTTAAGAAAGCCTTATTTAGCCTTTATTAAATTAAATTCAAGACTCTTATTGTGTTCTGGGTACTGTAGTAAGTTGTGAATCATGGCTAGCCGTGGATGTGTCAATAGTCCCGACAGCTTCTGCTACATATGCGGGGAATTTGTGATCAAGAAACATCAAAGAAACGTAACAAATTTTATTAGGCAAGTGTACCATGCCTACTTTGGAATGAAACTAGGAGACCAAGACAAACCATGGGCACCACAAAGTTTGTTTTATTTGCGTAGAGGATCTAAGGAAATGGTGTAAAGGCAAAAAGAAAGCATTCAGATTTGGTGTGCTAATGGTATGGAGGGAGCCAAAAAATCACTGTGATGACTGCTATTTTTGCTCTTATGATGTTAAAGGCTATAACTCAAAAAATAAGAAAGCCATATTCTATCCAAATCTTCCATCAGCTTTTTGACCTGTTCCTCATGGGCCAGAAGTTCCAGTTCCACTTCCACCAGAAACATTGGAAGATTTGCCTAGTAATTCTGGTTCAGATACTGATCATGAAGAATTTCAGTGTGATATAGGAAGTCAAGACCCCCAGTTATTCACTCAATCTGAACTAAACGATTTAGTGAGAGATTTGGGATTATCCAAGGAATCTGCTGAACCTCTTAGGCTCCAGATTAAAAGAAAGAAATTTATTATCAGCTGGAACATCGATATATTTGTATAGAAGAAGAGAAAAGGAGTTTATTCACTACTTTTCACATGAGGGCAATTTAGTTTACTGTAGTGATATTGATGGTTTGGTACAGGCATTTGGCATTGAGTACAAAGTGGATGAATGGAGACTTTTCATCGACTCTTCTAAAAGAAGTCTAAAAGCTGTTCTTTTGCACAATGGGAACAAGTATGCCTCTGTACCTGTTGGTCACTCGGTACATCTCCAAGAAAGTTATGAGAATTTGGAATTGGTTCTTACAAAGATAAAATATTATGATCATCACTGGATGATTTGTGGAGACCTTAAGGTATTGTGCATGCTTCTGGGGCAGCAGGGAGGATATACTAAGTTCCCATGTTTCCTTTGTGAATGGGATAGCAGAGCAAAGAGTCAACACTGGGAGCAAAAACACTGGCCACAAAGATGATCTCTAGAACCTGGAAGCAAGAATATTTTGCGTAAAAATCTTGTTGACCCAAAGAAAGTACTTCTACCACCTCTTCATATAAAACTAGGCCTTATGAAACAGTTTGTTAAGGCATTAGAAAAAAGTGGAGAATGCTTTAAGTACCTCTGCAAGAAGTTCCCTAACCTATCAGAAGCAAAATTAAGAGAAGGTATTTTTGTAGGCCCAGACATTAGAAGACTGCTGTCAGATGAAAACTTCTTGTCTACGATGGCTGAAGTAGAAAAAGAGGCTTGGAATTCCTTCAAAAGTGTGGTTACTAAGTTCCTTAGGAATAATAAGGACCCTGAATATGCACTCATTGTTGTAAACATGCTGGAGAAATTCAAAGCTTTGGGATGCTCAATGAGTATCAAAATTCATTTCTTGAATGCACACTTGGACTTTTTCCCAGAAAATCTAGGTGCAGTAAGTGAGGAACAGGGAGAACGTTTCCATCAAGACATTAAGGAGATGGAAAAGAGATACCAAGGCTGGTGGAACGTTAATATGATAGGGGATTATTGCTGGATGCTGCATCATGAAAATCCGGAAGCAGCGCACAAAAGGAAATGCAACAGGTGCAGCTTCACTGGCAAAAGAAAACGGGACTACTAAGCCATTCCACTAAGTAAAGATGTAAGTATCCAAGTTTTATAGTTTTTTAAAATAAATATATTCAGAAATAGTCAGGAAATAGGTTTCATGTGGTAATTCTTCACTACTTATTTTATTCAGTAACATATTACAACATAAAAACGTCATAGCAAATTGTGAAAAAACTATATGTGATGGAGCAAATCTGAGGCCATTTTTGGATTTAGCACCCCAAATTCCTATAAAACCAGCATACAATTTCAAAAAAGTTTTTAGGACCCTCAATTTTGCAGGCCTGTGTAATGTGTAATATATGTGAAAATGTGTTACACATAATTCTATTATATTGTATATCAAATGTGAAAATTATTCCTACCTTCATTTAGTTGCAGTCAAGACAGACCAGTAGACATTGGTGTAGACAGATATGCTTATGGCAGATGCTGCATAACTTTTTTGTCTTTCTGTCCTTGGAAGGCTCACACATACTGCACCTCCTCGTGGGCACAGGTGCGACTCATGGAGGAGCACTGATTCCACAGATGGGTGTGATTGTAGTCAAGCTCCTAGACAGTCCTGGGGTAGAGAGCCTCTGTTCTGCCCAAGGTTTTACCAATACCTCAGCAAGGCTTTTAATGAAGTGCCATTGGGTCACCATCTCTGCTTGTTGCTGCGCTTTGTTGCTGCTGTGAATGATCCATGCATTTATTGCTGCTGCATTGGCCATTCCATAAAAAATGCACACTGGCCACCGCCTTGTCTTCCAGCTGCAAGAGTACAATGAACACATTTGGTCAAGCATGTCGACACCACCTTTGGTTTTATTGTATGTCATGATTATCTCAGGCTTGCCATTGTCAGCAACGTCAGGTTGGTCATACATTGTGGCCTCTGCTACATATTCTACGCACTCTTCACTATCATACATAGTTTCTGGTTCTACGTCATCCACATCTTCGTCACTAGATACATAATTTGATAATTCTGTTAAGCACTCCTCTAAAGACAATGCCCATTTTTTAGACATTATGAATATAATCTATCACAAAACCTAAACTTAAAGATTATGTATCTGAAAAACATTAACCTGTTAATGGACACTAACGTAAATGTACGGCGAACGAATTCCGTCCTTTGAGGCCTGCGACCTAAATGTACGCTTGCTGATATAGTTGCTGCAAATAAATGTTTTGTGCCATTTATGTACGCTCTTTCATATTTTTATGCGAAAAGTGACTAGTTGGCAACTCTTCCTTGTGCTTTCCTGCGTTGCCCGATAATTTGCGCGATATAAGACAATGATAAAGCGAGTCCAATTAGTGTGCGTGAATGCCCCAAGTTCCAAATTATGTTAAATATTCATCTTTACTAAGTTTATTATTTCCCTGGGTCTACAGATACGCCAATGAATATTTTACCCAGTAAAAAATAGTTATTCCTGAGGTGCCAAATGGCTTTTAAAGCATTATATCTCATGTTGCCGAGGATAAATAAATCTATAAGTAAAACATGCATTGTGACCCGCCGGCATCTCACGTGGTACTCAAAGACAGATAACATGAGAGATGCTGGCGGGGCACACAGCAGCCAACGTGTTAAGGTGCGTAAATATATATATATATATTTTTTTTTCGGAAATATGTTTATTTAGTTATAATTTACTTACAAATAAATTTTCATTACAATTTAGCCACGTAAACGAAAGTTATGAGTCAAAAAACGGAAAGCATTGCGTGCACGCTTTTTACCGCAAAAAAGGTGACCAGAGCAGGATAGCAAAGCTGCGCTAAAGGTGTCCGTTAACAGGTTAAAAAAAAAATCAGCATTACACTGAAATGGGGGCGTGATGCTGGTAAGTGTATCTGTGTAAAGATGCGTTTGCGTTACTCACCTACTGGATACTCTGTTAGTGGGGTCATGGCAGCTGCTGCTGGTTGCTGAGATGGGAGATTTAACTGCCAGTGAGGACCAACCAGAGGGCCTTCAATTGAATAAAAATCCTTTGACTTCAGCACCACTGCACTGCTAAGAATGAGAGAAATGAGGTGAGCAAGTTACCAATTTTAGTGCGGTTGAGATTGTCAGATAGGTGGCTCCTACCAATCTGAAACTGGGTTCTCATCTTTAAGATCTCTGGGGCATAGCCAGTCTGCCTCTTTTAACAACGTACTCTTCAGCTTATGGTGGGAGGATTTAAGAAAAGTAAAATGTCCTTTGCTTAATTTAATCAACGAAACAACAATAACACTTACAAGGTTAACTGCATCAGCAGGCAAGTTTTTACAGGTAACTAAAGAAAATATGAACAATTTTATTGATCATACACCAATGTGTATTCAGAACCAACTAAGCACTTGAAAAAAAAAATTATTACTACAAAACAAAAGAAACAAACCTCATTAGTCCCATACCACACACAAAAATGTCAACATAAAATAAAACCATTAAATTATTGGCCATCACCAGCCCATTACCACACAAAGGAGACAAGACTTACAGAAAAAAGGAACTTACATAACTAATGTAAAAAAAAAAAGAATATTAGTCACTAGGGCAAGGTCAATGAGTGTTACCCAAATTGTATAAACCTGATAAGTCCCAGATGTGTCATTTTAAACTCCACTTCATCTCACAATCATTAAAGGTATTCTTGGCTCAATCAGTACAAACAAAAGCAATGTTTATAACAAAAAAAATTATGTGAACACTAGCTTCAGCATTCGTGCAGGCATTGGGGAAGAAAAAGCTTTGTCCAAATTCACTTCAATAAGCAAATGTCCAAACCAAAAACAAATCCCTGATAGAGAGAAAAACCATTAACATTTAGAGATTATCCCCCCAGCACTGTCATCAGTGGACTCACAGGAATCCATGAGTGCAATGGTGCCAGAAAAGGGAGCAAAATTGACAATGATAATTAATGTTCTAAAATTTTGGGATATGTACAGTATTTGCATTAATATGTTGTGCTCATAAGGCAGTTAAAAGTACAATTTAGTTCACAGCCTGAGAAAGCTCAACATCCATTGTGATGCATGTTGATAACTGAAGTTAGGTTCTTCAACAAGGTCTTTATAAAGGAAATCAGGCATTCAAAAATGATTATGATATTTACATGATAATTTTAAGTGATCCAAATATGTGAGACATGGTTCTTATAGCTAATGGTTAAGCAATACCAAACACCAATGGTAAAAACAAGACTAGGATCACCTACCACACCATCAAGGAGAAGTGAGATGCTTTCCCGTCTCTTGAAATGGGCATATGGTTGCCTCAAGCGTCTGATTCTCTATACTGAGAGAATTTCAAAGCTGTTATACTCAGGCATATGATTGCCTCAATGTTTTTAACATTCTCTATATTGAGAGAATTTCAAATCTGTTATAATCAATTAAAAAGAGAAGAAAAACATTTTTAGTAACTCTGAAGGCTTGGCTTTCTAAGAAAGCTCTGGCCCAGTGGGGATTACTGAAGCCTCCCAGGCCCTACTGAGGGGTTTGGGAGCTCTCAGGAATCCTTCCCAATAGTGGAGTTCCCACCAATTTGGGGTGTTAACCATACCATCTCAACACCACAAAACCTATCTATCACAAAACCTAAACTAATAGATTATGTATCTGAAAAACATTAAAAAAAAAAAATATCAGCATTACACCACAATTCTTTGCAGTACCCCCACACCATAATTCTTTGTTTTTCAAATAACAGATCACCACAAAAAATCACAGTTGTCAATTCATAACACTCCAGTATTAGAATACGTATTTGGTACAATATTCAATCACAAAACTGTATGTAAAAGAAGTCACACAATAAGCATCACCAGGTGTAAATCACCTGGCTGGCACAAACAAACACAGGAGGAGATGGATCAGTGTGTGACGCACCTAAACATTGCTGAGTCAGGACAAGTACTGAAGCTACACAGGATGGGAAGGTTCTGGATAGGTGGGAAACATACATACCCTACAATGGTGCCACATCTCTGGGTAAGTTTTACCTGGCAATGCCTATCTAGGGTTAATAATACATATTAATAAAACTTTTTTTGCCATTTTAAGGATATTTTATACTGCCATCCTTGAGCTTTTGGAACCAATTAGCCATTTTACATTGAAAATGGATCTTGTTTGCAATTTCGTAATTTGTGACAGTTTTCTCAGTCCCATTTAATCATGAACAATGAGGGCCCACTGTACCTTGAAACGGGGGCGCGATGCCGGTAAGTGTATCTGTGTAAAGATGCGTTTGCGTTACTCACCTACCGGATACCCTGTTAGTGGGGTCACGGCAGCTGCGGCTGGTTGCGGAGATGGGAGATTTAGCTGCCAGTGAGAACCACCCAGAGGGCCTTAATAAAAATCATTTGACTCCAGCACCACCTGCACTGCTAAGAATGAGAGAAATGAGGTGAGCAAGTTACCAATTTTAGTGTGGTTGAGATTATGTCAGATAGGCAGCTCCTACCAATCTGAAACTGGGTTCTCACCTTTAAGATCTCTGGCGCATAGCCAGTCTCCCTCTTTTAACGACTTACTCTTCGGCTTATGGTGGGAGGATTTAAGAAAAGTAAAATGTCCTTTGCTTAATTTAATCAACGAAACAATAATAACACTTACAAGGTTAACTGCATCAGCAGGCAAGTTTTTACAGGTAACTAAAGAAGATCTGAACAATTTTTTTGATCATACACCAATGTGTTTTCAGAACCAACTAAGCACTTGAAAAAAAATTACTACTACAAAACAAAAGAAACAAACATCATTAGTCCCATACCACACACAAAAATGTCAACATAAAATAAAACCATTAAATTATTGGCCATCACCAGCCCATTACCACACAAAGGAGACAAGACTTACAGAAAAAAAATAACTTACCTAACTAATGCAAAACAAACAAAGAATATTAGTTACTAGGGTAAGGTCAATGAGTGTTACCCAAATTGTATAAACCTGATAAGTCCCAGATGTGTCATTTTAAACTCCACTCAATGTCCCAAAGAGCTTAAAAAGCTCTCATTATTGTACGAACATGTCTATATGTCTGCAGTCAAAGATGTGTATTCAGCATTGCTAATTTCATTAAGTATTTTTTTTTTTACTCTAGTATATATATGTCTGGAATAACCTGCTCACTAAAATATCTTGTAGAAGGTAGGTTGTACTATGGAGCCAAATGCTCTATCAATCTTTTAAATCTCTTATCCTCAACTAAAGAAAATGGCTGCTGATCAGCAGCAATCATTTCTCCTATTTTCCTGTGAATTTCTGTACTTCTTTTGTTATTTATATCCTAAATTTTCTTTTTTTCTATCACCTGAAAAATTGTTGGTTGTTTTGAGTTTTTTGCTGTAGTTGCAGAGGAAGTCATAGCTTCTTCAGAGGGTCTTTTATTTGGTTCATCTTTCTTCATTTTTTCTTTTTGTAAGAAATCATAAACATTATAATGTTTATCTTGTAGATGCTTAAAAAGCAGGGTTATGCTATAATATTTGCAACCTTTATTGCTAGGTCCTCTTGATACAAGGATCTCTTCAGGACATAGAGTGCAAATAGCTTTACTGCTATCTTTGTTGTCAATTCTAAAATATTTCCAAACTCCAAAGTTGACATTTTTTAAAAATTTATTATTATAGAATACTATAGACTATAACTTAGCCTTAGGCTTATGAAAAGTATATGTATGTAAATGAAATATTTATATCTGTAAAGAGAAAACATAAAAGTGATAAAACAAGTGAAATAATATCTTGCTTAATAATGAGGCACCACATGCGAGAACCACCTAAGCACCAAAAATAAAAATTGCCAGAAAACGCAGTTAAAGTTTACCAATTTCGGATTTAATAATACAGATATTATTTAAAATTATAGATTTACTAGTTAGGGCCTAAGCTAACACTAAAGGTTCCAGCAGCCAGATATTCTGGCTTCTGGTTTCTGGCCAAAAAACTGGTTCCAGTACACCTCTAGAAGACATGGACCTATATTTTCAACCACCCAAGTCAAAAAAGCCTTACTTAATTACACAAGGTGAGTTAAATGACCTCATCAGTGTCTTGAGTTTATCAGAGAGTCAAGCAGAGTTACTAGGTTCTAGGCTGGAAGGGTGGAATCTATTGGCAAAAAACACTAACACTAACACTAACACTAACACTAACACTAACACTTCTATGTTCTGCAACTGTCAAAATGATTTGACCAGTTTTTTTCTTTAAGTGGAAATCTTTGTTGTAATGATGTAAATGGATTGATGATGGCATTTAGTCATGAATATAAACCAGAAAAATGGCAACTCTTTATTGACTTATCCAAGTTAAGTCTGAAGGCTGTGCTGCTACATAATGGAAATGTTTGTATCAATTCCCATTGGACATGCTGTTCATATGAAAGTCATATGAAAATATGGAGTTTGTTTTGAATTACATAGAGTAAACTAAGTACAACTGGCACATCTGTAGTGATTTAAAAGTTGTAATGCTTTTTGGCATGGAGCTGGGATTTATACAAAATACTGCTGCTTTCTTTGTTATAATGTTTCAGACCAACAAAGACCCTAGGATCCACTCATGGCTGGTCTACCTAACTGTGTTCGTAATCGTGTATTGTGTATGTCCTCCGTGGTGGCGGAGGGGACCTACAATTTTACGTGGGTTCCGAACCACAAGAACATAAGAAATTTATGTAAAAACCGCCGGTAAATTGGCAATGACCAATTTTTACGAAACTAAATAATTATCAATTTAAAACTAATTAATTATCGATTTAAAACTAAAGATAGAATCTCTGGATCCAGATGATCAAGTCATAATAGACTACTATCCACAAGTGTTACACTCTATATCTTTTTATAACGGACATGCAAATATATCAGATCCAAAGAATCCAGTCAATTTCATTACGGTATCCATCAAGTCACGGTCCATATCGATTGCGGACCAAGTCAAAATTTACAACCATATACATTACAATATATACACTTACGAGGAAAAGTGTAGGTGTGGCTGTAAAGACTATACAGTAATGTAGAAATGTGTGTGCACCCATTATGGGTCTCCCATTTAAAGGTGTTTGTGGGGCAAGTGAAGATCATGAGTTTTTCAATACCTCACAGTACTATGGGGGGCACCGCTCGGCAGAGGAATCTCTTTAAATGGGGTGTGTAAGGACAGAGAGTATCCCCTAACCCAAGATGCTGCCTCCCTATATCCCACAACACGTGTTGAGCTGTGGGATCTATCCCCACAAAGCCTTAATTTTACTACCTTAAACTATACCCTTTCTATCAACATGCGCGTCTAATCGGTTTTTAAACATGTTTATAGACGTGCTACTAATTACTTCTACCGGCAAACTATTCCAGCTATTTACTATTCTATGCGTAAAAATGTTTTTGGCAACTGCTGTCTCGAACCTTCTACTTGTCAACTTACACCCGTTATTTCTAGTCCTATTATATTGAGATATTTCAAAAAAGCTATCTCTATCTACGTTATCAAACCCATTCATAATTTTGAAAACCTGGATTAGATCACCCCTTAACCTCCTAGTCTCGAGAGTAGTCAATTTTAACTCCTTAAGCCTATCCTCGTACGACTTTGACCTAAGAGACGGAATCATCTTAGTTGCTCGTCTTTGAACTCTTTCGATTTTGTCTATATCTTTGCGCATATGGGTCATTCCATGTCAACTCAGCCACAAAATGGCACTTTTTGCACTCACCCCCTTTCCATTTTGCTCATACTTGGCACAATAGCAGATATACATGCCAAACTTAAATTCCCAAATTATTAGAGCTGACTGACCTTTGGTTACTGAGATACAAGGTCACAAAGTTGTGACATTTTGACCTTTTTTGCGTTAAATGACTATTTTCAAAACGGTGTAACTAAAAAACTATTAAAGCTAGAGCATTGATTTTGGTCTCATTTTAAAGCTCTTTAGTAGCCCCTTGTTTATTCTCTTGTTAAATATCTCTACTGTGAAAAATAAAAAAATCCCTTCAAAAGTTGACCTTTGACCTTGAATAAAAAAAAATACCTTCTAAAAAATTCAATTTTTTTACATTAATACCTTGAGTCATGTACAACAAAATCCCAAGAAGCTATAAGTGGCTGATAACTAGTTCAATGTATAAAAAATAAATGAAGTTGGCATCATTCTTCAATTTTAGATTTTTTTTTGTCAGTTCATTTATTTAAAAGTTCTGTTCTGATATAGTGTCAGTGAAGACTTAGGTCAACTTAACATTATTAGTTCAAAAACCTTTTTGTAACCTGTGCCAAAAGAAGTCTTTTAAAAGACAACCAGGGTTAAACCCCTCGACAGCCCCAAATCTACTGGAGTAGCGCTGATCCAAAGGCCCAACTAGTATATAAGTACTGTCAACTTTACAGAGTTGACTCCTGACTTCAAGTTAAAGTTAATTTATTTTTACTAAATACATGTATAAAAATTTATTTAATAATTCATTAATTGTTCATTGTTTTCTTTTCAGGATTTTCTTTGTGCTTTTGTGATTTCAGAGTACAAACATGGAACATTTAAAACTGAAACAGAAGTGTGCTGATCCTTTGCTGCGTCACAAAGGTCAGTGTCGAAAGAAGAGTTTGAGAATTGTACCACAGGAACTTGTAAATAAGTTTCCTGATCTGCACTTAACACTACATCACAGACTTTGTAAGCAGTGTAGAGAACATCTTGAGTCCTTGCCTGAGAAAGGAATAGGCACTTTGAATTCAGACATAAATGATGATTCTTCTTGTAGTAGTGAACCACCTGAAGATCTTGAGAAAATTGAAAATGTTGACAATAGTGATGCATCAACTTCAGAGCAAAACCATGAGATGTGTACTTTGAATGCTTCTTTTGTTTCAATTGGTGAATCACCCATAAAAAAGAGAAAGCTTGTAGAGCAAAAGTCATATGGAGCTAAAAAACTAAGCAAGGTGACAGAGACAGTTAAGAAGAGAATGGAAACCAGGGTTGGCACTAGTGGGCCCAGCCCGAAAAAACCCACCCGGGTTTTTTCAAAAAAACCCACTTGAAAAAACCCAATATTTTACCCACTTGTGGGTTTTTTCATGAAACTTAAGAAGTGCATATGCAATTATTTTTAAAAATTGTGATATAGGCGCCTATAATGATTTTACATGCAAAGCAAGCAAACATGAGTCAACAAATAGACCTACAGGTATAACTCTTTGGGTGAGGTAGCAGGTTATAGAGTGTAGACATCAGCCAATCAGGTGTTATACATCCTGATTCTTCAGTCAACTGCATCTTCAAGGAATTTTCTACTTCTTCATGGATTGTATTTAAAAGTGGACCAGACAAATTTCGACGGGAAGGTGGAGTGTAGCCTGGTCTTAGAGTCTCTATCATTTCAATAAAATACTTAGACTCTGCACATAGAAATGGAATATTATTTGCATAAAAGAATTTGGCTATTTTGTTATCAATGACATTTTTCTGCAAAGTTGTTGTTGTCATGCCAAAATCGCTTACTTTCTTTTGAATTTTTCTTTTTTTCATCTGTAATTGTGTCAGTGGTGGTGAGGATGAGTCTGGATCATCTGAGAGGTCTATGTCATGGCAGTATGAAGATGATGTACTGGCAGTATTGTCAGTCTTGTTTCTTGATTCCATGTGTTTCAAACATTTCATTAAATGCATTTTTATTCGCTCTATTTTATTACTTATTTCATTACTGCAATGTTTGCATCTAACTTTATTAGTCCCATCAATAATATTGACTTCACTCCATTCATGCCCTGATTTTCTTCCTGATCCAAAGGTCTTTGGCATTATTTAATGCAGTTATAACTTCAAACAGACTAATTCTGTAGGCTAGCAGTAAAGATAAATATGCTGTTGCCAGTTTGTTTTATTTAACTGTGAAATAAAAGAAAAAATATTCAGTAATATGAATTAAATAGATATAACTAGCTGAATTAAGTTCCCTTTGGGAGCTGTAATTCATCTACTTCCAGCAGAAGACACAGGGGCCTGTCTTCCATAGGAAGTATAGCCTAACAAATAGGATAATTTACCACACCAAATTTAGTTAAAATTGGTCCATGTTTTCCAAATTTTGTTGTGAAGCTCAATCTGAGAAAATAATAACTTTTTATGCTTAATTGCCTGGAAGGCAACCTTTTTGCTAAAAACAAGACAAATGTTATATTAATAGTGTACGGTACAGTACAGTATTATTATAAAAATAAGAATAGGTAGGTCTAATATGAACTACCATATGGACATATGAAAAAACCCAATTTTACCTGGTTTTTTTCGGGTTTTAGGTGAAAAAAACCGAAAAAACCCACCTGGGGTGGGCTTTTTCAAAAAAAGTGGGTTTCTTGCCAACCCTGATGGAAACAGTTGCAGGAAAAGAGATTTCTGACTCTCAATTTAAGGAGCCATCTGGAGATGTAGACTGTTTAGAAATAATAAATCAACTCGAGGAAAAATTCAAAAATGAAAATACTAAAAGAAGTGATAAACTAAAAATCCTCACTGTATTGCCCAAAAGTTGGAGCATTAGGAAAATTGCTTCAGAATTTAACACAACAAGGCATACAGCATCTATTGCTAAAAAAATAGTTGAAGAAAAAGGTGTCCTTTCAGACCCAAATCCAAAGGGTGGGAAAAGAATTAAACAGGATACTGTTGACGCTATTAAAGCATTTTATCTTTCAGAAGACATCAGTAGAACAATGCCAGTAAAGAAAGACTATTGTAGTATCATTGACAATGAAAGAGGAAGGATACATTTGCAAAAGCATCTTTTACTTTGCAATTTAAAAGAAGCCTATCATATTTTCAAAGAAAGAAATCCTTTGGTTAAGGTGGGATTCAGTAAATTTGCAGAATTGCGTCCAAAGCAGTGTGTTATTGCTGGAGCAACAGGAACTCACTCAGTATGTGTCTGTACAATTCATCAGAATGCCAAACTTATGTTTGTAGGAGCTGAATTAGAAAAACTAACTGCAAATGATGACACACCTATTAAGAATGTACGTCATTGTGTTGCCTTTATGGAATGCAATCCTGCCTCACAGAAATGCTGCCTCAGACAATGTGAACAATGTGGAGATCCATCAGATTTAAAAAACAGACTACTGGACATATTTACAAACAACTTCATTGATATCATAAATTTTAAAAAGTGGACCAATACAGATCGGTCAAATCTTGAATCAGTAGAACTGAATACAGATGAATATATTGACCAATTCTGTAACCAACTGAAAGAATACCAGATACATGACTTCAAGACAAAGATGCAAGCAACTTATTACCGTGAAACAAAAATGTCTTTGAAAGATGGTGAGGTCCTTGCTGTGTGTGATTTTGCTGAAAATTATTCCTTTATTCTTCAAGATGAGGTTCAGAGCTTTCACTGGAACAATGAGATGGCTACTCTACATCCATTTGTTATTTACTATAAAAAGGAAGATGAGATTGCTCACCTTAGCTTTGTTATTATTTCAGAGTGTAACATCCATAACACAGTTGCTGTACATTTGTTTCAAAAGCATCTGATAAAATTCCTAAAAGATAATATCTCATCCATCGGTTCCATCCACAAAATAATTTACTTTTCAGATGGGTGTGCAGGACAGTATAAGAACTGCAAAAACTTTTTGAATCTTTGCCATCACAGAGATGATTTTGGAATTGAGGCAGAATGGAATTTTTTTGCAACAAGTCATGGAAAGGGACCCTGTGATGGTGTTGGAGGCACAGTTAAGAGATTAGCTGCAAAAGCTAGTCTACAACGACCTTATGATGAACAGATCCTTACTGCAGAACAGTTATATACATTTGCAAGTGAAAATATTGTAAATATAAAATGTCATTTTTCAACCAATAAAGAGCATGAAGAGGAAAGCCAACTTCTCCAAGAAAGACACTCAACTGCAAGGACTATTGCTGGTACACAGAAATTACACCATTTACAGCCAGTTTCATTGACTTCTCTTAAGGTTAAACATTATTCATTATCAGATTATTCAAATATTGAGAAAGTTACTGAAAAGGAAGAAGTTGTGACTGAGGAGAAAATACATGGTTTTGTTACTGCTGCATATGATGGCCATTGGTGGGTGGCATATGTGCTGGAAAAGATACCAGAGAATAGAGAAGTAAAAGTCACATTCCTTCATCCTCATGGCCCAAACCCATCATTTGTGTATCCTGGTCGACCAGATGAATTAATCTTACCATATTCAGATATTCTAACACAAGTTGAGGCATCTACTACTAATGGACGAACATACAGGATTTGCAAAGAAGTTACTTTGAAGGCATCCAAAGCTTTGGCAGATCTACAGCACAGAAAGGTAAGAATTCAAAATTAAAATGGTCATGTAACTATATATACACTGCATACATTTTAAGTTGTGATAAATGGAAATCAATGAGCACTATACCTATACATATTGTATGTACATTTTAATATGTTACTTGTATTTGTTAATTAGGTAGCTATCTAGGTATACATTAAAAATTGTTTTCTCTTCTAGAAATCACAATAAATTGGGTGGCCCACAAGAATCTTGTCAACTACTGAAAACCATCACATACATGCACAACATACAGGTGAGGTGGGTAAAGAACAAATATTTAAAAATAAGCATTTGCTTGTTTGTAGAAGGCTGCAGATAGTATGTAGATATGGGTTGTATTTGTAAGAGATTGAGCTGACCTTAGACAAAAATGGTTACTGACATACAAGGTCACAAAGTCATGACTTTTTGACAATTTTTGTATAAAATGACTTTTTTCAAAATGTTGCTTGAATTCATTATTTTTTATACATTGAACTAGTTATCAGCCACTTACAGCTTCTTGGGATTTTGTTGTACATGACTCAAGGTATTAATGTAAAAAAATTGAATTTTTTAGGAGAAGGTATTTTTTTTTTATTCAAGGTCAAAGGTCAACTTTTGAAGGGATTTTTTTTATTTTTCATAGTAGAGATATTTAACAAGAGACAATAAACAAGGGGCTACTAAAGAGCTTTAAAATGAGACCAAAATCAATGCTCTAGCTTTAATAGTTTTTTAGTTACACCATTTTGAAAATAGTCATTTAACGCAAAAAAGGTCAAAATGTCACAACTTTGTGACCTTGTATCTCAGTAACCAAAGGTCAGTCAGCTCTAATAATTTGGGAATTGTACTCAAAATTTCTAGCTATAAAACCTAACACTTTGTTCGCCTTATTGACCACTGCTGTACTTTGTTTCGCTACTTTTAAATCACCAGTGACTATAACTCCTAAATCTTTTTCCTGCTCTACGCTTGTTAAATCTTTCCCTGACATACTATACGCAAAATTACCGTTACGCGAAGCTATATGCAAAATTTTGCACTTATCCACGTTAAATCTCATTTGCCATGTGACTGACCAATCAACGATTTTATTCAGATCTTCCTGAATTTTACCTCTATCTTCGTCATTAATCGCCCTACCACCCAGCTTCGTGTCATCCACAAACTTTGAAACTGTACTGACTAGGCCGACATCTAAATCGTTAATATATATAAGAAAAAGCAAGGGGCCCAATACAGAACCCTGAGGAATGCCACTCGCTACATTAGCCCAACACGACTCCGCTCCATCAACGACCACCCTCTGTTTCCTTCCTCGCAACCACTCTTCTAGCCAATTTATTACTACACCCCTGATTCCATGAGCCTTAGTTTTTTCAATGAGTCTTTTGTGAGTGGGATAGTTGGGACAGAGACAGTGGCTTAGCTAGGGGGGGATCAGGGGTAGTGGCTTAGCTAGGGGGGGATCAGGGGTAGTGGCTTAGCTAGGGGGGGATCAGGGGGAGTGGTTGCTCCCCCTCAGCACATTCTCTAAAAGTGACGCCTTTTTAACAATTTTTTTTAAGGTAATAAGTTGACATGATGGTAGTTAACACTATGATGTTACATATTATTATTATATTTTGACTATTATAGGTATTAATTATGATTATATAATATATAATTATATATGGTTTATACGAAGGCTTGCTTATATACGAAAGCTTGCATCTAACTATGGACCAATTTCACTTGCATCACAAGGGTTAAATTATTGGAAAGATAATCAGATATAATGGCAAATTATCTAGAAAAACTAAAAATACTTTCAGATACACAGTATAGTTTCATGTCCATAATTACCAAGGGATGAAAAGGTGATACAATAGAAAATGATATCCCAGAATAAAGGTACTCAATTGGTGGACTGTGGTCTGAGTCCGGATTGGGTAGCATCTTTTTTATGTGCTCACTCCCCCAGACATTAGAACCTCGCTACATTACTGGCCAGAGATTCTCATTATGCCATTAAGGAGTGGCCACTTTGTCAAGCTTTAGTTCCTAGGCAAAAGAGCATCACCCATAAACAGCTGGTTGATCCCAAGATGTACAGTTCCCTGCAATAGTTCTGCTCCACCCTCCGAGATGTGGCAGCAATGACTCTCCCTCCCTCCTCCCTCCCTCCCTCCCTCCCTCCCTCCCTCCCCCCTCCCCCTCCCTCTCTCCCTCCCTCCCCCTCCTCTCTCCCTCCCTCCCCCTCCCTCCCTCTCCCTCTCCCTCCCTCTCTCCCTCTCCCTCTCCCTCCCTCTCTCCCTCTCCCTCCCTCTCTCCCTCTCCCTCCTCCTCCCTCTCCCTCCCTCTCTCCCTCTCTCCCTCCCTCTCTCCCTCTCCCTCCCTCTCTCCCTCTCCCTCCCTCTCCTCCTCCCTCTCTCCCTCTCCCTCCCTCCCTCTCTCTCCCTCCCTCTCTCCCTCTCCCTCCCTCCCTCTCTCCCTCCCTCCCTCTCTCCCTCCCTCTCTCCCTCTCCCTCCCTCTCTCTCTCTCCCTCTCCCTCCCTCTCTCCCTCCCTCTCTCCCTCCCTCTCCCTCCCTCCCTCTCTCCCTCTCCCTCCCTCTCTCCCTCTCCCTCCCTCTCTCCCTCTCCCTCCCTCTCTCCCTCTCCCCTCCCTCTCTCCCTCTCCCTCCCTCTCCCTCCCTCTCTCCCTCTCCCTCCCTCTCTCCCTCCCTCTCCCTCCCTCCCTCCCTCCCCCCTTATCAACTACTTGTCATTTGTGTTTTTACTTTTCTTTTCACCTTCCCCTCCTAATCCATTCTTTTTTTTACATAATAACTGACTCACTCATCCACTTCCACATTTAATTTTTAATAAAACTTCCCCTATAAATACTAAAAAATATATTAACCACTTTTGAAAATATTCACGTATATCAATAATCTTGTTTCTCTTTTAAATAATACACCAAAAATGACAATATTATGAGATCAAATTGTCTACATGGAATCACACAGTAGCTGAAATTAATCATCATAATGTAGAGCAAGGGTGCTCAAACTTTTTTGTAGGTGGGCACATTTCCTAAATGCTGGAGCACAGGTGGCCACATATAAAAAACATTATGATAAGAAATACATAAAACACAAAAAATATTATCTGGTTTCAACTGCAATATTTTTTCTGTTAACCAGTCTCTGAAACCTTATCTGAGGGATACTCGCGGGTACATGAAATGGCTTCACAGGCACAAATGTGCCCACATGCACAGGTTTGAATACCCCTTATGTAGAGGAATACAACACTTATTTGCAAGTGTTAATATTGAATCATGATATGATTGTATTGCATCATGAATGATCCCAAAATTTGAAGGACAATGTAATTTGGTGTGTCAGATTGTGATTCAAATAGCATCTACAGTAATTTTAAACTGATTTGAACCCATCAATGAAATATATTAAATAATATAAAATGAAGTCATAACTTGCAATACTCTAAATTAACACTTAATTTTAAATTTTAAGCACTTAATTTTGGCTCATATGCATGTTTAATTTGTAATAAAATGTATGTTTAAATTTAAATTTTTAGTTATCTTGGCAAATTATGATAACATCAGATCTGTCAATATGCTGTTTAACCTTAGAATGCATAACCCGGGCCTCTGAGGCCTGCTGGGTGTTACATTTATCCAGGTTATGCATTCTAGGGTTAAAAGAAAAATATGACTTCATCTTCTGATACCTTGCTTATTTGCCAGTATGCTGTTACAGCTAAAATTTACCATTATCTTCAAATGGTTTGCAAAAAAATTCAGCTGATTGAGAATAAAAAACAAAACAGGTCAACATTAAATAATAATGATGTCACCAAATTATTAGTATATAAACTCTTGTAATTTTTCATATCATTCTGATTATTCTGATCTGACATAGAGACTGAAGTTATTCAGTAAAATTCAGTCAGAAGATCTCCCTGTCTTCTCTTTTGAGCCCTGCTTTCTCCAGAGAACTTAGTTTTAAAATAAATAATTTCTCGATATGCTACAAGAAGAATTGGGCAACTGTCAGATAATTTAGTAAGTTTTCACAGAATCTACTGTGAACTACTGTGATTCCCTACATGGTACCAGCTACCCTAGAGTGAGAAAATCTGTTGTTGCCACCTAACCAGAATCCCCATCAACCTTGAACCACCCAAGGCCATAGATGGAGGGTTAACATATATATTACAGGATAACTGCCATGTTCATACTGCCAGGATCATCAGATGGTTTCAGGAACAAGATGATGATGAGCTGGTGAACTGGCCCACCAAGGGGTGTGACCTAAACCCCATTGAAAATGTGTGGGCAAATGTGGTTAATGCTTGGGACCCTGGGCAGGAACAGACATCTCGGCACCAGCTGGAACACACCATGGCAGAGTGGGAACTTTCCTGCAGGAAGCCACAAGTCATCTACAGTCACATGACCTCTGCTCTAAATAGGCTATGAGAGGTCATTAATAATAATGGAGGATGGACCAAGTATTGAGTAATTGTGTATAATAATGTTATGGTTGTGATCAGGGTTTCGGAGCCGGTAAAAAAACTTCTGGCTCCGACTCCGGCTCCGGAGCAGAAATTTTTTACAGTCTGGCTCCGGCTCTGGCTCCGGCTCTTTTATAGTAAATTCTGTTAATTATAAAATAAATATCTAGATTTATATAACTAATTGTCCAATTTAAAATATTGCACAAAAATATTTTATTATTAAATCACTTTAATACTCAAAATTTAAATTTCTTATGATTTTAAATTAGGCAAATATAATGATAGAATGAAGTTATTTAAATAACTAAAGGAAAATGATGAAAACTAAATGACATTAAATATTTATTAACAATGGTAGCTTATATAAATTAGAGAAACTTGCCTCCTAATTAGTTCAAAGTTCAAACTTAAGAATTCTCGTATGGAAAATAGTAATAATCAAACTTTCTGAGATAATATATGCATCTTTTTTTAAGTGTTGAAACTTGAAAGCTTCATGAAAGCCAACTTGGCTTGAAAAAGAGCTGAATATTTCAAAAAATTCAGTTTTTAAATTTTTAATAGGTTATATTATTTACTTAAAAAGAGATTTTCTTTTAGTCAAAAAGTTTTGTAATTTAATTAACAAAAGCAATTCAACTAAAAGTCAAAAGTTCAAACTACTAATACATATTATAAAAGAAAATTTACAAAATCATTTACCCTACGCTTATAAAATCAATACTACTCCTTGGATTAACAAATGAAAACTAATGCAAAATTTTTTTTATTCTAGCTAAGGTATAATCAAACTAATTTTAAACATAAAATCAAGATATTCTTCTCGTAAATCTGTTTCCTTAAAATAATTGAAAATGAAAATTACTAAGTTTATTTATAATTTTTTTTTTTAAAACAAGATGGCCTCAATTATATTTTTTTTAAGTGTAACCTTAAATCAGACTTTATCTTTAAAGTTCAAACTACATATTAAAAAATTAAAAAGTTTGCAAATTCAATGATACATTTACAGTATCATAAATCATAATACTCCTTGTATTAAAAAATGAAAGCAAAATAATAACTTTTGCAGAAATTTTTACTAATGTAGCTAAGGTAGGAAACTAATTTTTAAACATAAAATCAAGATATTCTCCTTGTAAATCTGTTTCCATAAAAAAAATTGAATTAAAATTATTTATCTAAGTTTACTTATAAACATTTGTTCTTAAAAATAACATAGCCTCAACAATATCTTCTTTCATACGTGCCCTTAAATCAGATTTTAAAATTTTCAGTGCTGAAAATAGCCGTTCAACACTGACTTGTGTTGAAGGCATAGCTACTAGAAGATTTGCAACATCTCTTATAACTTTAGGATACCTTTCTATTACTTATTCAAAAGACAGTTTTGACGAACGGTCAAATTTTTCAATCTCAGGAAAAGATTCCTCAACTTGCAATTTGAGGGTACACATTGGACTGAGAGGTGGTATTAGTTCACTTTCTAAACGAGGACGTTTTGATTTCTTACCATGTTGAATATCAATAATTTTTTCAAAATCAAACTCGCTGACATCAGAAGTGGTGGAAGGAGATGATGAATTTGATGATGATGCAATAATCTCGGTTCCACATTCCTCTCTTAATAGAGAGACTTTATTTGAAAGGTCTAGGTTACTTTTCATTCTGATTGCTATATTGCATAGGGCATCCTTGGCTTTAACTACCTGTTCAGATGTTAATAAGCATCTATATCTAGGATCTATATAAACAGCAGCAAGCAATACTTCATTATCAAGTAAAATATTTTCTCTCCTTTCCATGAAACTTTTAATGTCATCAGCTATGATGCCTTCTATCTTGGAAAGAAAATACATCAAAGATTTCCACTCTTTCAAAAATTGACCGGGAGTCAAATCTTCACTTTGAATTTTTTTTGTTACTATATATGGCTGGTACAGTACTCTTTCCAATCTTCTTGCTTGTTCCCACATTATTTCTGAAAGATTCACATTTGAATTTGCCATGTCCAAGAGTACAGGTTTTAATTCTAATAAGCGCTCTATCATTAAATAAGTGCTGCCCCATCGAGTAGGTTGATCTAAAATAGCAACCTTGCCTGCACGTCTTTTAATTATTTCTTCCACTTTTGGGTTTCTTGCTGCTACTACAACCTGTCTCAACTTACCTATGAGAGAGGTAGCATGTTTATCTCTCAATCCATCGCAAATAGCAAGTTGCAAGGTATGTGCACCACAATGCATGTGGTTGATTCTGGAGAAGTGTGAAATTTCAGATATAATATTGTCAATTTCTTCTACACAAGATGCCACTTCCTGAGTGTCTGTTGAATCATCATCATGTTCACCAAATGTTTGTATATCATCTTCTGAAGTTGCCTCTTGATTATCATTCAGCTTCTCAACAGTTTTAATCATATTTGATGCATTATCACTGACAATGCAGAGCACAAATTCTTTCGGTATGCCGTACTCTTCCAGAGTTCTCATAATTAGATCATGCAGGTAGTCACTAGTTTGCTGAGCATGTGTATCTTTTACTGCTATAGTGCGGGTGAGGATTTTATCATCATCATCAATAAATCGGACATTGATGGCAAAATAATGTGTCCGTATTCGTGTGCAACCATCAACTTTTAAATATATGAAGCGCCCTTTTAATTGCTCTTTGAGAGCAAATTTTTCTTCTTTTGATTTTTCTATCACTAAATGACGGATATTGTCTTTATCTAAACTAATCTTGAATTTCTGAGCCATTTCTTCTAGTAGACTGCGCATAGCTGGCTTTTCAAACATAGATAGAGGCATAGAATCTTTAACAACTAACTCAATTATGCTATTTTTAAAATTATCTGTAGTCATTGAGATAGTGACTTTTTGAGACATCAAAAATTTAGTAATGTTTTGCTGGTTTGCTTTAGTTTTTGAACTGGCAGAAGTACTGGGTCTTGAAAGCTCAAGCATTTGCTTCTTTTCTTCCATCATTTTTGATATTTCAGGATGTAATCGACTCAAGTGTCTTTTCAAATTATATGCTCTTGAGGAGACATCAGGCTTTTTGCTTTGAGGCTTGGTAATTTTAGTTCCACACGTTGAAATATTTCCCGAAGCATCAGAAACTTCACAAATACAAACATAGTGTTTCTTATCTGAACTTTCAGTAAAATACTTGAATATATCAGACTTCTTTATTGAATCTCTATCCATTATGAAGGGTCATAGACTGATAATTATAATTAAAGAATCAAGTACAAATTACAAAGAATCTGAAAAAAAAGAAATTTAGCAATACAAGATAATTGACCTAAAAATAAAAATAGTTCAATCCAAGTCAGAAGGACCAACCTTACTAGGTATGTATCTAGGTAGTTACCTACTTAGATAAATAGTTAGTACCTACCTACCTAAGGTCTCCACTGCCATAAAAAAATTTTTACCTATATAATTAAGTGTTGTTAAGACAAATCTTCCCAAATATTTAATGGTTAAAAAATGGAAATTTGCAGATTACACTAGGCAACAAATTTCAACTTTTTTTTTGTTACAGACACGTGAACTACTGATTCCTACTAAAGCGCTGATGCTGATTTCAGATCTGATATAAAAATTTCTCTATCATGTCCAGATTTTGTGTAACTGAAAACCCCTATTTTTCATTTTTTTTCTCACCCGCTTCTATTACGAAAGCCGTCTAAGCTACTTTTCCGTGCCACATTTTATGTTAAGCATACTTAAATAATTAGTGAACAGGGATGTCTTTCCTCCTTTATTCTGGCTTAAGACAGAGCGGAATTCCGCTGGCGGAGTTACCACCCCTGCGCCCAACCATCCACCCAAAGCGCGTTAGTATTTTGTTGTTACTACTGAAAGGCAAATTCCTGTTCTTAAGTGAAACTTTGGTGTGTCCTCTTCCTTTGTCGCTTGTAGGATGACGAGCTCTCCTTCTGCAGGAACCAGCAATAATCTCCCATCATATTTGGGTTGAAATTACCTTGGTATCTGTTTTCCATAACTGAGATCTGTTGATGGAAGCGCTCACCATGCTCATCACTTACAGCCCCAAGGTTGGCCGGGAAGAAGTCAAGATGAGAATGTAAAAAATGAATTTTCAAAGACATTCTGCATCCCATTATTTCATAAGATTTAAGCATGTTTTCTACGAGTTTACGGTGGTTTTCAGCTTTGTGGTTTCCAAGAAAATTTTTGACAACTTCAACGAAAGATGTCCATGCTCCTAGTTCATTCTCATTTAGGTTAGATGGAAACGATGAGTCGTGGATGACACTGCGGATCTGTGGTCCAGTGAAAACTCCAGCTTCTAGCTTAGCATCTGTCAATATTCCTTTGAATTTATCCTTTAAATATTGGAAACCACTACCTTGATGATCCATACCCTTCACGAAATTTTTCATAAGGCCAAGTTTAATGTGAAGTGGTGGAAGATGTACTTTCTGAGGGTCAATAAGTGCTGGGTGTTTCACATTGTATTTACCAACAACATGTTCAGTTCTAGATGGCCAATCATGTTTTTTGTAGTGGTTCTTGTCATCTCTGCTGTTCCATAGACACAAAAAGCACATATGCTTTGTGTAGCCCAACTGTAACCCAAGAAGTAATGATACAACTTTAAGGTCGCCACAAATATTCCATGTGTGGTCCTTATATTTGATGAGTCTTAGCAGCAGTTTCATCGATTCATAAGTCTCATTAAGGCCAGTGGCATGTGCTACAGGTATTGAAGGTTTTTCATTGCCATTGTGCAGTAATACAGCTTTAAGGCTAGCTTTACTAGAGTCAATGAACAGTCTCCATTCTTTTGGATCATAGCGACAGCCAATCCCTTGCATCAGACCACTGATATCGTGGCAGAAACAAACGTTTTCTTCCTGTAAGTAAAATGATGAAAACTGCAAATGGCGATGGCGGAAATGGGAAACTTTGGTGTTTGGTTGGAGAAGATTAAATTCTTGAAGTCTTGAACCAAGCAACTCTGCCTTTTCTTTTGGTAATTCCAAATCGCGCACTAAGTCATTTAACTCCGCTTGACTTAACAAATGTGGGGAAATATTTGCATCTGGAACATATATGCCATCTTTCCCTGTTTCTATATCACTAGCAGAATCTTCAGATGAACTGCTGTCTGTTATCGTTGCTGGTGGAACTGGTGGTGGATTTGTTTCATCATGTGGTACTGGTTTCATTGCTGATTCGCAGTTTGGGTACGTGATCTTTGATTTGTTTTTCTTTGTGAAACCAGCAATCTTTGTCAAACAAAAATAACAATCATTGAAGTGATTTTTCAGCTCACGTCAAACCATGGGGACTGAGAACGGCATAGCTTTTCTTTTACCATTCATCCAAGCTATTAACATTGCATTGCACTGTGCACAGCAAATATGTGGTGCCCAGTCCCTCTGTTGGTCTCCTAACTTACAGTCAAAATAACACTTGTAGGCAAGTTTAATCTTTGTTGTTATGTTTCTACGTTGTGGCTTAGGTGTATATTGTCCACAGACAAAGCAGAAGTTGTCTGGGTGATTTACACAAGCACGTCTATTTGATGCCATTTTGAATTACCATACAATATCTGAAAAAACGTAGAAAGTAATTATTACGATGTGCAAAATAAAAAGAAATACACACCGTAGTACAAAACAAATGCTATAAAAACACACAAGTCACCACAACCTGTCACTTGCTCATCAGCAGAGAGCTTCAACAACCGTTCTGCTTGACTGTCACGTAGTGACTGACCGTTGGGCCGTTGCCCGTTACTATGCTCTTGACTCAGTGTTGCCAGCTCGGGATAAATTTTATTTATCAAAATTGTTCGAATTTGTATATAGGTGGCAAAAAAAATTGCTTTAACCTTGAAAAGCAAGTTTCATATTACTGGCATTAAGCCGATTAAAACCAAAATCTGGACGTGGTAGAAAATTTTACTAAGAGTGATTTGCATTTTACACAAAATCTAGACGTGATAGAAAAAATCTAATTATAGATTTGAAATCAGCATACCGAAATTAGCTAGGAGCACCTATTTGGTCTTCTGTAACAAAATCTTTGTTGCCTAGTGTTATTCCTGCAACTCCCACACCTCCATAAAATCCAAGAATCCTATGGTACCATTTTTCGTAATATATTACAAGAATTATAATTTGCAACTAAACCTATATTTAACAAATAACAATTTAGGTAGCAATATATCGCCCGGAGCCAGACCATGGAGCCGTATTTTCAAGGTTTCTGGCTCCGGCTCCGGCTCCAGGTAAGCAAAATTCACTGGCTCCACCGACTCCGGCTCCGACTCCGACTCCGGCTCCAAACCCTGGTTGTGATGTAGTAAATATATATTTATTGACTTGAACAATTGTCAGTTCCTTATAATTTGAACATTGTTTTGTATGTTCTTAAAATCCCTAAATTTACTTGATTCATGTTTATTTTCATAATAAAAAATTTAATTTATGTTATCATTATCTCTCTACTGATAAACCTTTTTCTGGATAATCATTTGTTGATGATGCATGGACTTTAAACAGAAATATTTCCTGGAGGGAAAGTTGATACTGCAACTTATCTTACACTTTAACTATAACATGGCCACATCAAAATCCTATGATTGAAAGTTTTTAAAGTATCCCATATTTGTGAAATAACCTAACTACTCTATTCCCTAAATTTAAGAATAATGCATGAATAAAATACAAAGTCATCCTAGCATTACCAACAAAACTACAGTGAACAGTATATTTATTCTGTAATTGTTTTTCAAAAAATCGAAGTATTACTATGACAACACCTGAGAGAGGGAGGAAGTGAGGGTTGGGGGATGGGTTTAAGAGGAGAGGGTGGAGAAGAACTATTGCAGGGGACTGTACCTGACACCTCTTCACATTAATCTGACTAATGAAAAACTGTGAAAGCAATGAACAGGGAAGGTGAAGGATTTTGGTACTTCAAACAAGTTTCCACAAATAAATGAGGTGAAGAAAAGGTGTTTTTATTGGTTCACAGATTAAGGAAGTTATGAATGCCAGCCATTTTGATGAAGTCCTAGCCAGAACTGAGAGAATTGCATGGAAAGCCTTTAAAGTAGTTATCAAGAATAACTTGGGTAAGAACCAGGCACCAAACTGTGTGCAGTTGGTTGAGGAGATGCTTGAAGCATTTAGGTTAATGGGGTGCAGTATGTCCTTAAATGTAAATTTCTTGTACTCCCATTTGGACTTTTTTCTGACTAACCTTGGTGACATCAGTGATGAACATGGGAAAAGATTTCCACAATGGAAAAATGGTACCAAGGCAGGTGGGACCCAGTGATGCTGGCTGACTACTGCTGGACATTAATCAGGGAAGTCCTAAATGCCACCTGTAAACGCAAGTTGTCAACAGAGAGATTTTAGTTATGGTTAATATAGTTAGAGTACATCCTATACAATACAACATATGCAGTTTTGTGTACTTTTGGGTAAAATTTAATTTGTAGTTTTCTCAATAACCCTAAGTGATACAAAAATTCCAAGGTCATATTTGTAATCAGCCTTGAAAATTCTTATTATGAACACAGGTAAAATTTGTTGACCAGTGTAATTGACACTAAATAACATTAAATTTCAAGATAAGTACTTGCCATATATATATATCTAATATATATATATATATATATATATATATATATATATATATATATATATATATATATATATATATATATATATATATATGGGATGAATTTCACAATTATACAGGCAAAATGATGAATGCTGCAAACCCACAAGGAAAAAGGAAAATGATTCCAAGCTCTTTCGTGTATTCAGAAGTACACCTCATCAGGGAATGAAGGGTGGTGGCAAGATGACTAAAAATATGTACAACAGGACAGAAAAACAAAAAGATTAACACAAGATTAACAAGAGTTGATTAGAGGCAAAAGGTACAGGTATTTTAACAGGATATTGTCAATTTTACACATTCCTGCACTGTTATTGAAATTATTTTTAAAATGGATAAATGCACATTCTAGAATATTCCTTTCGAATATATCTGTGTTTTTAACAAGAGCTTTAGAACTATCCCACTTAATATTATGATTACATCTATACATATGGTTAAACAATGCATTAGAATTATTTGCTGTTCTACATGCATATTTATGCTGTTTTACCCTAATATCTAACATTTTGCCCATTTGGCCTATATATACTAAGTCACATTGTGTACATCTGATTGAATACACACAACCAACCACATTACCTAGGCTGTCCTTTATTAAGCATGATTTAACAGTATTGTTATACTTAAAGACTACAATGATACCGATTGCTTTTAGTAAAGTCGGAAGATATTGAAAATTTACATGGTAAGGTAGGCTAAGGATATTTTTACGCTCAAATTCCTTTACAGTTACACTATTATAATACCTATTCTTGGCTTTTCTAAGGCAGTTATCTAGAAATGAAATAGGATAACATAATTTAGCACCAATATTCATGGTATTGCATAACTCAGAATCTAAAAATTCAGTACTGACAACTCTCAATGCTCTAAGAAAGCAGAGAAAATAGAAGATTTACTCACAGGATGATGGTTGGAATAAAAATGCACAAAGAGTTATTATTAGTAGGCTTACAATAAACTTCAAATTTGAACTTATTAAAGCATTTCCGAATTTTTAGATCCAGAAAAGATGAGCTTCTGTCATTTTCTTTTTCAACCATGAACTTAATAGATGGGACTAAACTGTTGAGCCTACCAAGAAATAAATCAACATCCAAATTATTAGGCCAAAGGCATAAAATATCATCCATATACCTGTCCCAAACAAGGTTAAAATTAACAATAGTAGGCAAAATTCTGCTTTAAAAAAATTCCTTATACAGGGTGTCCCAGAATTAACTATCTATTTCAATGAAATCTGACAAATTTTTTAAAAACACACTTTTATTTATGTTTATCATGTTTAATATGTGTTAAAAATGTATAAATTTCTAAATTTTTTTCATAATTTTATTTTTATAATTTTTTCATAGTTTTTCATAGTTTTATTTTCATTCTCTTTCAGAACCCTATTAATAATGAATACACAAGAACGCATCTTTGTTGTAACATCCCGTATCAAAGGAATGCAATGTAATGAAATCAGAGAAAAATTTACAAGAAGATTCCACAGAACCGGTCCTACAGACAAAGCGATTCGTGAACTTGTGAACAAATTTAAAAGAACTGGATCCGTACACGACGAGGTGGGAAGAGGACGCCCAAGGACAGCATGTAACAGTACCGAACAGGTACGACAATTGTTTGAGGATGAACCAACAACTTTGGTTAGGGAGGCCATTCGAAGACTCAACATATCCAAGACAACAGTTCATAGAATCTTGCGTTCGACACTGATGAAAAAGGCTTTGATACGGGATGTTACAACAAAGATGTGTTCTTGTGTATTCATTATTAATAGGGTTCTGAAAGAGAGTGAAAATAAAACTATGAAAACTATGAAAAAATTCTGAAATAAAATTATGAAAAAATTTAGAAATTTATACATTTTTAACACATATTAAACATGATAAACATAAATAAAAGTGTGTTTTTAAAAAATTTGTCCGATTTCATTGAAATAGATAGTTAATTCTGGGACACCCTGTATAAGTTAGCCAATACTGGTGAGAGGGGATTTCACATCACCAATCCCCTCTCACCGGTATTGGCTAACTTATATATGGAATTTTTTTAAAGCAGAATTTTGCCTACTATTGTTAATTTTAACCTTGTTTGGGACAGGTATATGGATGATATTTTATGCCTTTGGCCTAATAATTTGGATGTTGATTTATTTCTTGGTAGGCTCAACAGTTTAGTCCCATCTATTAAGTTCATGGTTGAAAAAGAAAATGACAGAAGCTCATCTTTTCTGGATCTAAAAATTCGGAAATGCTTTAATAAGTTCAAATTTGAAGTTTATTGTAAGCCTACTAATAATAACTCTTTGTGCATTTTTATTCCAACCATCATCCTGTGAATAAATCTTCTATTTTCTCTGCTTTCTTAGAGCATTGAGAGTTGTCAGTCCTGAATTTTTAGATTCTGAGTTACGCAATACCATGAATATTGGTGCTAAATTATGTTATCCTATTTCATTTCTAGATAACTGCCTTAGAAAAACCAAGAATAGGTATTATAATAGTGTAACTGTAAAGGAATTTGAGCGTAAAAATATCCTTAGCCTACCTTATCATGTAAATTTTCAATATCTTCCGACTTTACTAAAAGCAATCGGTATCATTGTAGTCTTTAAGTATAACAATACTGTTAAATCACGCTTAATAAAGGACAGCCTAGGTAATGTGGTTGGTTGTGTGTATTCAATCGGATGTACATAATGTGACTTGGTATATATAGGCCAAATTGGCAAAATGTTAGATATTAGGGTAAAACAGCATAAATATGCATGTAGAACAGCAAATAATTCTAATGCATTGTTTAACCATATGTATAGATGTAATCATAGTATTAAGTGAGATAGTTCTAAAGCTCTCATTAAAAACACAGATATAATCAAAAGGAGTATTCTAGAATGCACATTTATCCATTTTAAAAATAATTTCAATAACAGTGTGGGAATGTATAAAATTGATAATATCCTGTTAAAATAGCCATACCTTTTGTCTCTAATCAACTCTTGTTAATCTTGTGTTAATCTTTTTGTTTTTCTGTCCTGTTGTATATATTTTTGGTCATCTTGCCTCCACCCTTCATTCCCTGATGAGGTGTACTTCTGAATACACGAAAGGCCTTGGAATAATTTTTCTCTTGTGGGTTTGCAGCATTATATATATAAATATACAGTATATATAATTTTCTTTAAGATAGTGACTCAGTTTTTGATGTTTTCAGCTGTCTTTAAGTTTGATTCAAAGGCTTATAGTAGCAGGATCAGTAATTGATCAAGCTTGTGGGGAACATATTGTAGAAACCTTGTGGATGCTTATGGAGTCTGGTATTGAAGAATTAAAAGTTCTTCAAACTACTACATTACTACTTACAACAAACTCAGTTATTCAGGGTACAAATCTTGCTAAAGTAAGTTGTTAAAAATTCGTATTCTTTATTACCTATACAATTTGCATATTTTATCATAAATTACATGTTAGTATGTTAGTCCCTGTAATTGAGTATTCTGTAAAGTAGTGGTTAGGCAGTTTTTAAGAGTAAAATTTGATTGTTCTTTGTAAGAGTTAAATTGCATTATTATTTGACTACAGTATTTGGCATTTCAGTGTGGTACACTACAATTCATTTTTCTTTTATTTTAGTGTTTGGTACTTTGTTTTCGTCTTCACTTCACCAAAGATGCTATTGTTGTGAATACAGCCAGTGCCACTGTGAGGCAACTCGTAAATGGTGTGTTTGAAAGAGTTATTGCAGAAGATGCAGCAAATGTACCTGAAGTGAAAGAGTAAGTTAAATGAGGAAATTGAATTTGAGCAAGATAGAAACACCATAGCCCATAGGACTCATTAAATATTGGATAAAATTTTATTAAAAATCTTTTCTCTTGAACTTAAACACACTGGAATTTAAGCATTTTTTCATCAGTAAATATAAGGAGAAGCCGTAGCTCAAATTTATAATGGAAGTTCAACTCTCAGTATTTCAGTTTAACTTAATTTATTTTAAATTTGCTTCTCTCTTGTAATAGTAAGATGTATAACTGCACTTACCCATCAAGATTGCTCAATGGTAAGTTGGTTGGCTGTACATCTGAAGGTTGCAGTTTTGTCTCAGGTGTTGCCTTTAAATTTTAAATATTTAGGAATGTCTTCTGAGCCCTCCATAGTGGGTAGGTGGAAAATGTAAAATGAGCATTGAACTGAACAGCTAAAGCTTCTTTATTAGGAACCCTTATTTATTTTTTATACAACAGACTTACCATCTATCATTTCAGATGAAGAGCGCATGTCAAAAGACTGACAGTTGTTACATGTGGAGTGTGTGTGTATCTTTATTCTTCTGTTTCAGAAAAGTTGTTGATGAAAAGGAAGCAACTATTAATATAGAAGAGTTGAAAGTGCTCAAAGCAACTCCCCCAAAGACCTTGAGACCAGCAGCAGCTGATGCATACCTTATGTTTCAAGTAATTTCAGTGGTCTGCTTGCTTGAAATGGGAATATTCATTTGAGAAAAATAAGAAATGCCATAAAAAAAATACTTAGGCATACATAGATCTTAAGTTTAAAATTTCTTGCAGCATGGGAACTACCATTTGCCCTTGCTAAAGTAATTCTAATGCAATATTGTTTTCCTTGTAGGACCTTGTACAGCTAGTTAATGCTGATCAACCTCTGTGGTTACTTGGTCTTACAGAAATGACTCGTACATTTGGTTTGGAGCTGTTGGAATCAGTTCTTCTTACATTTTCCCCAATATTTTATAAGGTGAAAGAGTTTACCTCTTTGTTTGTAACTACAGTTTCATTATTGCTGTATACCATGTAGGTAATGATTAAATTTTCAGTTTCATCACAGATTACCCCCTATGTTTCAATGTAGGGCAGGTAGGGAGTGAACAAACATTAGCATAAAGCTATACCCCCTATGAAATTTTCCTTTTACAGTTCACTTAATCAAAGGGTAGTTGGATACTTGGAGCATATTTTAAGAAGTTGACCTTTTATAATGATTTACTTTGAAAATTGATTGAACATTTGACTTTGCCAATCATATTTATTTGTGTTGAATCACTGAAAAACAAAATGACACTTTTTCAAGACTGGACTCTTGGAAAATTGAAGCTGGAGAAATTGAATCCCTTTGTGAATTTTGCCCCTTTTTTTTTTATAGTGAATATAAAACACACACACACACACACACACACACACACACACACACACACACACACACACACACACAACACACACACACACTACCAGTCAAAAGTTTAAGTACACCCTGAAATATTCAGAAATTTCAAATTTTGTTTAACTTTTTTTATTTGCCAAAAGCAAAGTCTAAATTTTAGATTCATCAAAATAGCCTCCTCTAGCAGCAATTACAACAGAACAAATTCGAGGCAGCATGCACTCAACAAGAGAAAGAAAATAGTCTGGTGAAAGCTGCTGCCAGCACTCTTGTAAGAGTTCCCAGAGCTTCTGAGCACTGGATGGCTGCTTGGCTTTCACTCGTCGATCCAGTTCATCCCACACTAGCTCAATGGGGTTCAGATCCGGGGACTGTGCTGGCCATTCCATAACTGTGAGCTGACATTGCCATTCTTTCTGCTTCAGGTAATTTTGACACAGTTTGGAAGTGTGTTTAGGATCGTTGTCTTGCTGCATTATGAACTGTTGGCCAACTAGTTGCAGTCCAGATGGGATGGCATGACGCTGTAGAATGCTGTGATAGCCATGTTGGTTCAGTATTCCAGTGACTTTGTGGAGATCTCCAACTTGCTCCCCTGCAAAACATCCCCAGACCATCACACTTTCTCCACTGTGCTTCACTGTTGGTACAACACACTGCTGTGTCATTCTTTCACCCACTCTGCGCCACACAAATACTCTGCGTTGGTGTTTTTTAGCCTAGGCTGGCTTTTTCTTTTTGTTCTGGAGTCTCAGCATTGGTTTCTTTGCTGTAGTATGTTCTTTTAATCCTGCCCCTCTCAGTCTTCTCTGAACAGTTGATGTTGAAACTGTTGTACTTCTGGAGTTGTTCAGCTGGGCTTTGATTTCAGGTGCTGTGAGGCGTCTGTTGCGCAGACTGGTGACTCAGATATACTCGTCCTCTGAGTCTGTTGTGGTTCTTGGTCGCCCTGACCTTTTTCTGCCCTTATTTTGACCAGTTTATTCGTACTGTTTAATGGCACAAGCAACCGCATTCACAAACTTTTAATTTTTTTGCAATTTGCCTCAGCGATTGGCCCTCATTTCTCAAAGTTACAATCGACTGTCTTTTTTCTGTTGTAACAGCTTTGGCACTCATTTTTGCTTTCTGAAACACACAAATATACCTTAAACTACACAGTTAGCTCCTTTGCAAGGATTTTATAATTATGTAAAGACCTGCAGCGCATGTTAATAACTGAACACATGTATTAATGTACTCCTGAAGAAACACACTACCCCAGTAAAGACTTTTAAACTGTTTTTGGACCTTTGTGCAGAGCTAATGGCATTCATTTTAGGTTGCATGCTAGACATAAATTAACACATTTTGAAGGCTATTTTGAAGAAGCTTCTGTGTTAAACACACTGCATAGGGCAGATGCACTGAAGCATACAATATGAAAGCCAGGTAAGCAAAATTCATCTCTAGTACCTGTTAAGTTTACATTTGAAGTTTGTCATGAGCTAAGCAGCAAAACATTGGAAATTAGTAGGTGTACTTAAACTTTTGACTGGTAGTGTATATATATATATATATGTATATAACCCCGCAAGGGGGTTCTAAGCTCGTGCTCTTGAGTGCTCTTTGTGCTCGTTTGTACGTGCTTGTTCCTGGAGGTTTCACGTGCGCCCTCCCAGCCCTAGCACCCAAGGATGATGGGGCTCGACCCTGCAGTCCTTGTCATCCTTGGTCTTTTTCCACCTCGACTGTCCCCTCCACCCTTTCTTTTTCCTCTGTCTTTCCTCTCACTTTTTCTTTGTTTTTCCGCTGAGATAATGCCCTTTAAATAGAGGCGAATCGGTTCTTCCTGAACTAAAAAAAAAAAAAATATATATACTATATAATAATTTTTTTTTTTTTTTTTTCTTTCTTTTTAATTAAAATATGAAAGGGTCAGGACAGGTCTTAATATGTGCAACACTCTATAGGAAGAGGTGTATATAGGCCTGCTTTATTTATTGTTTTGTCAAATCTAAGTATTATATTTAGGAGTAAATGCTCTTGAGTGAGTGCCTTCACTGTACATTTTATGAATGTCATATGTAGGCTTGCATCATTAAGACTACCTACTTATTTACATTGAACAAATCTGCCAGTTACCCTAGTTTTTATTGGCCTTATTTTCAGTAAAAAATAACTGAAGAAAGGTTCAAACTGTAACCTGGAACAAAGGACCAGTCACTTTTAAATAAATCTTATTGAAAATAGTTTTGTAATTTTTCCAGCTTTTTATGAGTTTTTGTCATTTCTCACTTCTCAGAATAGAAAATAGTACTCCTCTGTATGTCATATGTAGTGTACATATGGTGGTTTCTTTGACATTATCTACCAAACATTCATATATCAAGTTATAATCAGACACAGTAAAAGTTTCTTCACCTTTCAGGTCCAGACTTGTTAAATTCAGTTTTTTAAGCATCCAAGTAAAATTAGAAGCGCATGCAAAAACCCTGAATGAAACAATTTACCTTTTAAAATTTAAGCTATAACAACTTTAAAATAATTTTTGTTAAAATATTTGAAAATTTTTCCTTCACATCTCATTCCACCTTTAATAAAGGATATTTGTAAAAGTAGGTGTTACTGAAGTAGATTTTCACTGTTTACTGTACTTCAGAATTATATGGTACAACAAATAACCTCTATAATAACTCTGCTAACAAAACCTTTTCCTGTGTTTCAGCACCCTGAATTCACCTTCTTGCTCAAAGATCGTGTTTGTGCATTAGTTATTAAACTCTTTTCTCCTAATCTGAAATATCGAACATCTATTCCCGCAAGCATCCAGCAAGCAACTCCACTAGATAAGCCTTATTTCCCCATCGCAATGAGACTTCTTAGGGTTGTTGCCATTCTCATTCAGAAGTATTATCCACTGTTGGTGAGTTTTCTTCAAGATTTTAATTTTTTCAGTGTAAAAAAATTGGTAAACAAAGCTTTGCATATTGGAAATGCGATTTTGAAGTAAAATTTGTTAATAAATTCTTTTTAAGATATATATAAGCAGTGCCCATGGATTAAAATTTTCTTGAAAAGATATAACCATATTATTTCATTTCATAAGTACATTACATATTTAGCTACTGTAAAATATATAAAAAGTTAATAACCAGTGAAACTTCTTTACACTTCAGTCTAATTTCATAGAGTAAATGTACAGTTTTGGAAAAAGTTTGCCTAAAAATTTGAGATTCTAAAAAGCATAAAAAATTACTAATCAATCAGTAATGACTGGGACTTTTTTATGAAACTTTATTAATGTCACCAAAAAAGAAAAAATCCAAAGAAAAACAAAATTATCACAAATTAATTTTGTTTTTTAGAAATTGCGTTTCTAGGTGAACTTTTTTCTGAAACTGTACATTGGTCCAGTTGTTAGACCCTAGTTTAGTGTTGACTCTGAAATGCATAACATTAATCATAAATAACCCATTTAGCCATATATTGGCTAATGTGGGAAAAATTAAAGATTAATATATTTTATCCATATCGTTTTTTGAGTCAAATAATTTTTTATTTGTTTACTTCATTAGGTAACCCAGTGCGAAATATTTTTGTCCCTTATGGTTAAGTTCTTGGATTCTGATCGCCCAATGTGGCAACGTTGCCTAGCACTAGAAGTACTTCACAAGCTGTCTACACAACATTCTCTTCTAGAGTCATTTTGTACCAATTATGATATGAAGCCTCATTCTACAAAAATATTTCAGGTATTATACTTAGTTTTAATTTGGAGACAATTTTTTTAATTGCTTCATTATAACTTTAGACTTAACAGTCTTCATTTGGGTTAAGGTTTCCCAAAAGAAGGAAAATAACTAATTTTTATAAAATTTTCTTGCAGGATATTGTGAATAGTTTAGGAGCATTCGTTCAGTCTCTCTTTGTGGTTCCTCAGTCAAGCGCAAATCCTACATTGAGTTCCTCACCCGCTAACCAAAGCAACTCACAAAGCCAATCTCCATCTCTTTTGGCAGGGCTTCCAGTTGGTCCTGGAGTCTCACCCCAGCCAGCCTTCTTCTACAGAGGCATTTATTTACCTCTGTGCATCAACCTCCCCACTGGACATGCCAAACCTGCATAGTGAGTAATTTCTGATTTGAAATAGACAATGGCATAAACTGCAAGCAGTCTGTGAAAATGTTATGGTTCTGGTTGGACTTGCGAAGTATGCTTATAGTCCGGTAGCACAGACCCTGATTTTACTGGAACCCTGCATTGTTTGTTATAAAGCAAATTTTTACATATTTTGGAAGCTTATACCACCCCATTCAAGAATCCATTGGGTGTACACCTGATCCCTGCTTGGCTTTTTCAATATAGCCGCCATTTTCCAAGATGGCTGGCGAAACTGAAAAATCCCATATCCTGGTCAATACTTGATGGATTTTGATGATCTTGGTATCATTTCTAGGGGTTTTTAGGATGATGAGTCGATCTGGAGGGGCTGCAGATACTTTGGGAGTCGTTTTGACGCACATTCGTCAATACTCAAGGTCATTGGAGTTCAAACGCCCCCCGAAATAAGGAATATCCCATATCCTGGGCAATCGTGGAAATATTTTGATCTTACTGTCGTTTTTATGGTTTTTACTGTCTGTGGCACATTCGGATCAGTGGATAAAATGCTAGAAGGAAAAAAGTACACTCAAAATGCCTGTGCACTTCGCATGCTGACTGAAGAAGCTCTCAGACCTGTATTCTTGAAGTATGGTGAGCGTATCAATACCATGGCTGACTTGATGCAAGTCCTTGAAGAACTGGCCTCTGCTAGCAGAACAACTCGTATGTGGGTTGACATAATCATCAAGCCAACTTTTCTCATTATGAAATACACACGCAGTACACATGAAGGTGATTATGCTCTGGCCATTCAAACAGCTGAAAATATGTTGCCATATTTCTTCGCTGCTGGGCATCACAACTACAGTAGATATGGCCTCCTCTTCGTTCGATCTATGACGTGGTTACCTGAAGAAGTCTTAGATGCATTTATGAGAGGAGAGGGTTCTATGCATCACATGGATGGACTCTGGAATGGGGTGCCAACCAACCAGTTCCTGGAGAGTACCTGGATGCGTCGTGGGAAGGGCCCTAGTGGTGTCATTGGTAACACCCAAAATCCACAAGTGATGGCCATGTGGGTATACAGCCTCAATGCTCGTGAGAGTCTGACTGCTGACCTCCTAGATATGAGTGAGCACCTAGAAACATTCCATCTGTACCACAAAGAGGAGGCAGGAGGTCGCATCAAACATGATGGAGAAGATTGCCAATCACTTTATGATTCCCTTTCTAAGTGCATGGACCCAATGGGTCCAGTCACATCCAGGAGGCAACTTACACAATACTCAGACAGGGCAGCTTGCATCATCTCCAGATGCCAATGCCGATAGAGCTGTTAGTATTGGAAAGACGCAACTGGCACAGTACGAGTCATCATGGCCACAAGGCTTTTATGGCACCATTTCCAAACATGTCATCACCTTTGCAAGTAAAACGAAACATATCAAGGTGGGTGCCCACTTGGTTATGGACCAAGAAGCGATTTATGCACGCTTCATCGGTTTGCTGATGAGTGAACGCGAACTTGACTTGACCCATGTATTCTCAACAGAGCTTGCAGCATACCCACCCGCACTGTTCCAACCAGATGGCTTAATGAGAACTGCAGCTAAGTCCGCATTGAAGCAGAACTTGGGAGTGGAAACATCCTCTCGAACATGGGGTCGACCAACAGTTATCATGGATGTCAGCTGTTTTGTGGACGTCGACTGGCCTGCTAGTGGCACAGTTGCTACATTTATCCAAACCTTCAAAGTATGGCTACCTAAACATCTTTCTCATGCATCTGTAGTACTAGCTTTTGATCACTACTATGATTTCTATCCGAAATCAAGCACTCGGGCAATGAGAAGCAAGAGCAGCAGCGTTCACAAGCTGGACCTCAACACCCCATTGCCTACAAGAAATGCTGTTCTCACATGCACTGCGAACAAGGAGCAACTAAACAGGCTGCTCTGTGAGCAAATCCTTGCTGACAGTGAGTATCTCGCAACTGTAACCCAAGACCATGAGCTAGTGCTTGCAGGATGGCAGACCATACCGACTTCCATTGTGCGAGGCAGGAGTCGAGCAGCATTGGAGCTCTCATCATCTCATGAAGAGCTGACATGATAATAACACAACACGCTATCGCACAAGCTGAGAAAGATTCTGATGCCCGCATCTCCATCATTTGTGATGACAGAGACGTGTTTGCCATGCTGACTGACTCCTATGAATTTAAGAAACTAGGCTGTCCCATGATTATGGAGTCTCCAGTGCGTGGCAGAAAATTAGTGGACATCCGAGCAACTGTAACCCAGCACAAAGATATCATCCCACAAATCCTCAAACTACACGCTTTGAGTGGTTGTGACACAGTTGCAGCAATACATGGCATTGGCAAAGCCACTGCCATCGCCACAGCCAAGAAGGGTCGGAAGCTAGACAAGCTGGGGTCCCTTGATGCATGCTTTGACCATATCGAGAAAGAGGCAACAGCGTTCATTGTTGCATGCTATGGGGATAAGAAATCCTCATCTCTTACTGAGTGTCGTCAGCGAGTATGGGCTCAGAAGACAGGGAAGTCGGGAACTGCTGCACCCAAACTATGTTCTCTACCACCAACAACTGAAGCTTTCCATCAAAATGTGCTCAGAGCCCACTACACTGTGGCGAACTGGCTCGATGCACTAAAGTGTGGCCCACCACTACTTGATCCTGTGCATTATGGGTGGGAGAGAGACGAAACAAACAGAGTTCTCATCCCAAAAACAGTTGGTGAAGGAGTGTGCTTAGCACCAAATGAAGTTCTGAAGCTAATCAGATGTGGGTGTGAATCACAATCAGCAAGCAGGGGGAGTCGCTGTGGCTGCATGGGACGCGGAATCCCTTGCACAATGTTCTGTGCATGTGGCAGTGGCTTGGATTGCAACAATCCATTGACCCAAAATGCAAACAAAGAGCAGACTGATGATCCTGACACAACCATGTCTTTTGATATTTGCCCCCAATAAATGGTTACCTAATGTGAATAACTGCATCAAAGTTGTCAATGCCAATCCCCCAGCTAGGTATGAGCTTTGTTTTGCTTACGAGGTCATATCTTGTAGCTTTGCAACCTTCCATAGAATGCATGTGCCCTGCACTTCAGCATAAATTGTGGTTTATATCCGAATATCCATATCCATATATTGTGGGTTATGTCATTTAAGCATTATGATCTGGTTTTATCCGCAGAAAAGATGTTAAATACTTAGCAGTTAGCTAGATTGTAGAAATTGTCACTGAAATAAAGCAAATACAGTGATGTCAACTGTGGCATTATCATATTTCAAGGCCAAACTTTAACCTCAAATGACCTTGACTTGACCCATGGAGTTGCAAAATGATATCCTACTGTTATCATGTGCCTATAGAACTACTCAGTCTCGCCCAAAACCATAAAAACAACAGTAAGATCACCAAAATATCTCCACGACTGCCCGGGATATGGGATATTCCTTATTTCGGGGGGGCTTTTGACCTCCAATGACCTTGAGTATTGACGAATGTGGGTCAAAACGACTCGCAAAGTATCTGCAACCCCTCCAGATCGACTCATCATCCTAAAAACCCCTAGAAATGACACCAAGATCATCAAAATCCATCAAGTATTGACCAGGATATGGGATTTTTCAGTTTTGCCAGCCATATTGAAAAAGCCAAGCGGGGATCAGGTGTACACCCAATGGATTCTTGAATGGGGTGGTATAAGCTTTCAAAATACTGTATGTCAAGATATGCTTTATAACAAACAATGCAGGGTTCCCACCCTGTGCAACCCGACTATTAATAGAAACTTCTTTAACCTATTAGTCTTTCCTCAAACTGAGTGAAATCGTCAGGCGTTAGCCAGAACGAAATCCGTAGTACCGCAAGGCGGTAAAGGACTAGATACAGCTTTGTAATCCTGTGCTGTGTTTAGAGACACTTTTGCCCCAAGTTATAGAAAGTTAGCATAGGATTTGGGATGTCCTTTTGAAGGCAGTGGTTCTTAACCTCTCTTCACTGAAGGTACCCTAAACTTGTTTATCATGTTTCGTGGCACCTCTAAAACATTTTTTTTTACATAAAATGTTGCAAATAATTTTTAAGCATTAAAATCGGACTAATTTTAAACACAGAGTTATGAATTGTTATATTTTAAGTTGTTAATTACTTTGAAAAGAAACTATAAAAAAACAATGAAAACCTGATAAATGTTATTGTTTTTGCTGAAATTTAGATTTCTGTGGCACACTAAGATGTCCGCGGCACCCTGGTTGAAAACCATTGTTTTAGGGTCTACTGTCGATAGTTACTGTATATTGCCGACCAAAATTTATCTGTTAATTAAAAAAAAAAAAAAAAAAAAAAACTACTATAATATTGTTGTGGATATACATTTATATCCTTCAACATCCTGTTCTATTAGTAATTATTAAAAGCAGATACTACTTTGTCATACGTGTGAAATTAATGTTGTGTAGCGACGTGTCTTTGTGATGGCATTTTAACTGCATGATAAGTAATTCTGGAAGTCCCAATGAATGGACCAAGAATGTAGCCTTTAAATGGTAAATTTAATCAATTTCTTCCATTCCAGCCTCGAAATGTTAGACAGATTAGAGCCCCCATCAATCCCCGATGGTTATGGAATCAGTATTGCTTATTTCTGTCTGTTGGACATTACTCGATCTATTCAGTTAGTGGTCATGGGTCCTCAGACGTCTTCAGATGGTAAGAGATGATGAAGAATGTTTCGCATTTTATTCAGTTAATGTATAAGACAAGATGTAAACTTATTATTTGACTGAATGTCTCCGCGATATTCATCGTTAGTTTCATTCACAATAACACTCCGTTTTGTTTCGCGAGATTTTCTCAATTATAATATTTGAATAAAGTAATTTTGTCAAATAGCTGGGACAAATTTTGCGCGTACATTAATCAACAATCTCCAGCTGAGTCTCTCTCACAATATCAGTAGTGGCCAACTTTTATTTGCTCGGGGATCATCTTTTTTTCACTGTCAGCGGTCCAGGAGCCGGAACACTATAGTAAAATAAGGATGAAAAATATTAAAAGTGATGACTCAGAAAATGTTTATACTGTATATCAAAAAACAATTTTTTATTATTTTATTGCATTACAATGTGATATGAAGGGAATGTAATGTTCGGTTAGAGGTAACAGCCTGGAAATTTACTCCTCTCACCGCGTGGGAGGAGTGAGAGTGCCACACGAGTCACTCGAGCCCAACTATTAACGGTAAATGGCCAACCCAACTCAACCCAGGAACCAGCAGCTTCCCACCCAGAGTCTAACACCAAAACTGTTTCGTGGGATGGTTTTGGCCTGCCGGTTGCCAGTTGTCCATTCTTGCATTACATCAATAATATATATTATTTTATTAAGCTGAAATATGATTCAAAGTTTCAATGCAAATGACTATTTTTTATTTTTTTCACTTTGACAAAATTTTTTGATTTGGTGGTTTGCTGTGGACATTTTTAATATTTCAGTGAGTGTAGTGGTAAATCATAATACCACTAGTACTATCGTCTGATTGCTTTGATTCCTTGTTTTTCTAAAAATTTTTAGTCTATCCTTAATAGGAAGATTCTTAAACGCCTCTTCTCACAATCTTCTTTCGGGTCGTCAGTATGGGTTCCGCGAGGAACGCTCGACTGGCGATCTTCTCGCATCTCTTTCTGACTCTTTCGGGATTTCAGTGAAACCTTCGCTAGATATGTCGAAAGCTTTTGATACAGTCTGGACACAAATTTTTAATTTCGAAACTGCCCTCCTTCGGTTTCTATCCTTCTTTTTGTGCCTTCATCTCTAATTTCCTTTCTGGACGATCTATAACTGCGGTTGTAGATGGCCATTGTTCTTCTCCTAAAGCTGTCAACAGTGGTGTTCCTCAGGGTTCTGTCCTGTCACCCACTCTTTTCCTCTTATTTATTAATGATCTTTTAATTCGCACTTCCTACCCTGTTCACTCCATTGCCGATGATTCCACTTCTCCACCCACTTCACCCACTTCTCAAAGCGTCCCTCTTAACAGTCACTCCATGATTCGCGTTGGATGACTATGGATCACCTGACCTCTGATCTTTTTGCTATCTCTGATGGGGGCAGAGAAAACCTTGTGGCTTTCATTGCCTCAAAAACTCAGTTCCTCCATCTGTCTACTCGTCACAATCTTCCACACGACTATCCCCTTACCTTCATCAACACACAACTCAATCCTTCCTCTTCTTTTAACATTCTTGGTGTTTCCTTTTCTTGTGATCTTTCCTGGAGAGATCACATATACTCTCTTTCCAAAGCAGCTTTTAAGAAGTTAGGTGTGCTGTATCGCCTTCGCACTCTCTTCAACCCCACTCAGTTGCTGTTCTGTACAGGGATCTTGTCTGCTCCTGTATGGAATATGCTTCTCATGTATGGGGTGGCTCAACTCACACAGCCGTACTTGACCGGGTGGAATCAAAGGCTTTTCATCTCATTAATTCCTCGCATCTTACTGACTGTCTTCAATCCCCTTCTCTTCGCCGCATTGTTGCTTCACTCTCCCTTTACTATCGCTATTATAATGGACACTGCTCTTCTGAACACTCTCACTGCATGCCTCCTCCTTTAAGGAGAGCACGCAGCACCAGACTTTCTACACATTCTCATTCCTTTTCTGTCCAACTCTCTAATGCAAGGATTAATCGGTTTTGTCAGTCTTCCATCTACTCAACTGGTAAACTCTGGAACAATCATCCTCAATCCATCTTTCTCCCTGTATATAACCTCCAATCTTTCGAACGCAGTGTGTCTAGGCATCTTGAAAACCCAGAACCCTGATTTTGGCTCTTCTTCTATGGGGGGGGGGCGCTTTTGTGGGCATTCGCTCTTGTCCCCTCCTTCCTGCATAAAAAAAAAATCTGCTGACACGGAAGTGTTCATTATTGTAAGCAGAAGAATTAACAGACGCATTTCATTTTCGAAGGAGGTACCTCTGCCCAGAGTGAATCTCAACAGCTAGAGAGCTACAACGCCTCTGAATCTGATCAGAATGTTCACAAACAATTGGTGAATTCCGCCTGGTGCGGCCTCCTTGCGGCTCTTTCGGTGCTTCTAGAAGCTTGTACCGATGAAACAGCGACCGAAAATATTCTAAAGAGTTTTCAGGTAAAAGTGTTGAGGTTTTGTGAAGTCCATTTAAAGATTAAAATGGAGTGTATTTAGAAATGTGTAAACAGAACTTTATAGTGACACTCTCTCTCTCTCTCTCTCTCTCAGACATTTGCAAGTTTGGCTGGAAAATTAAATTTGACTACCCCGAGAGATGCCTTTATCACTGCTCTATGCAAGTCCTGCCTCCCTCCACATTACACTCTTACAGTCCTAAATAACTCGAGCGCCTCCGTGAGTCAAGCCTCGTCCATGAGGAGCCACCATAGAACTCCCAGCGATGATTCTCCTCAACAGTACTATGATACTGAGGTAATTATAGGAATTATAGCAATTTGCCCTTGGCCCCTACTTCCTGCATAAAAGAAAATTAAATCGTATGAGCTGTGTGTTTGGCCATTCGTGATTTTGCCCTAATAATAATAATAATAATAATAATAATAATAATAATAATTCAGAAAGAAGATGCTACATAAGATATACAGTACATCCATATAGGTTTACACGATGTTGACATTAACGTTTAATTTTGTATTTTTAGTGACAAGTAGTTTAATTACAGTATTCTTATCTGAATATGCCATTGGGAAGCATGGCAGTGTTTCAGGCGATAATATATAATAGTTCTTTTGTAATACTTTAAAAAGGATTTATTTCAAAATAGCTTTTTCTTTTGGGGGGATTTTTGGATTTTAGTCATAAGAGAATCGGATCTTTTCACCCTTTAAATTGATTTCGGGAAACTGTATCTCGTGAACAGTGTTTTTTTTGTTCATGGAATGGTCTCTCTTATCCTTAATCTATCTGTTGTTAAATAAATTAATAGAAATGTCAGCGCATTATCTTTAGAAAGTTAAGAACAAGTTGAAATCACTTTTAATAAACGAATACTGAAATCGTACTAATACATTGAGGGATCCAAATGTGTTGTATACTATATTACTTATCTTAATTGTTGTATTTACTATTACTTGTCTAGTTGTTATATTTACTATTAATTCTTAATACCGTGGGTTTCATAACTTGTATAACAACCAAGATGTAATTTATACCGCTTACAGAATTCATTTCTCATTTGAACTGTACGTTCGTGTGTGTCCTATAAAATTATCCTACATTACTACAAACTTTGTGTTGTTGTAAGTAATCATAATCGTAATTAATCGCCAGATTTCTATATTACATAATCATGACTACCTTTGACGTGTTTGTTTATTTATAATTAATCCTAATAATAACTTATCAAGTTATCATATATTACAAATCATAACTAAATGTGTTTGTTTCATCTTAATAAATCATAGTTAATCATATTCATCCTCGTTAAACCCAAGACAACAGGAATTGAAAATTTGAAAAGAAAAAAATTATGGGTAATTTTTGAGACATATACAGAGTATAGTAATGTGTAAAATGCTTTACATTTTTCCGCTGATTTTCTGGAAGATTCGGTGTGTAGAATACTGTACACTGTTACATACTAACAATTACTAATTTCATTGATAAGTATTAACAAGTCAAGCCCTTCACCTTCAGGTTTTTTTTTAATGCATAATGAGAGAAAAAATCAAAAAAATCAGGTAACTATAGAACCCACCATTAACACAACGCTGCTTTGATATCAATATGCAATTTAGGGCAGGTTGATATTTTGTATTAAAAAAAAGACACTGTCGCGTATCCTAAGTATCCTACTCCCGGCACAAATTTTCGGTTTTTAGTTTCAATTTGCCAAAATGTACATTTATCAGTAAAAACTTGGATAAAATTTGTTTCAGCTGTGTTAAACTCGTGTTTCTTATTTTTTTTATTCAAACTCAAAGAAAAGGACATTTTTACGTATTTGTTATTGTATACTTATATATTAAGATAAAAAATAAGGAACAAATTAGTGAGTTACATAACATTTTTGAGAAATTAAACAACAGAACTTGTTTTCTACAAGAAAAAACATTACCTAATGAAGTGCTCTTTTGCACGATGCATAAACTTAAGTTATTTTGAAAGTAACACTGCATATTTATTTATTCCACTCTCCTTTCCATTCACATTTAGGCAATCTTTGCCGTGATTCCAGTAGGTTAAGAATATATATTTTGGCGATTTTTGTAGCCAATTCGTACATCAGATGCATTCGTGACTAGATTCACAGCGCTTTCTACTCCTTGGCTGTGACAAGGAAAGGCTGATATTTTGAGTGGTTCTTGTCTTGCTAGCAAAAGTTCCTTATTGCTAAAGTTTCTCAAAAGTGGAGGTGGATAAATTACCTCTTTCTGCCAATCAATCATTTCAGTGTAGTCTGAAGAATTAAAATTAAGAGTTTGAGGTAGGTCAAAGTTTTATGATCCAGAAAATGTAGTTCTTGAGAGAATGATTCTCTGGATTGCAACCTCTCTAACTTCTCTTCTTGAGTCTATCATCATCGATAGTAGAATATTTTTGGGGTTCGCAAAGTATGAGTTATTTTGAAACACTGGTTCCATGATCAATCTGTATTTCTTCTTTAAGTCGCGCAGCAGATACCCTAAGTACCAAAAGTTAGATGATCCGTCAGATGCCAGTGGATGTGACTTAACCGAAAACCATCCTGGAGCATAAGATAGCATAATAATTTCTACTAGATCTTTGAGATCTTGGGTTGGATTTGGTGTTGACACAGAGTCTAAGAATTCTATTTGCTCTAGTTAGCCAACGAGCATGATGAATTGTACCAGGAGACCTTTCTGCGAGATCTTTGGAGACATTTCCAGATTGAACAGCTAGGCATATATTGTAGAGATACTTTTGGTCACTGCTTAAAGCATTAACAACATCAGATAGCAACCACTTCCAGTTTTGTTAGATTAGTTTTCAATTTATTTCCAATTGAACCCTTGAAAGTACTTGGGCCTGTTGTTTTTCCCATCTATTGCCTCGTAGACGTGCCTGAATGGTAGTTCTTTCATATGAAGAAGGCATACCAGCCACTGAACAGACCTATTCAGATAGATTTCAACAAGCTTTATTACTCCACCGATTCTTCCAGTGTTCACAGCAGTGCCATCACATATTAAAGCGTTTAGAGTGTGTGAACTTTCTGAGTCCACTATTACAGCAATCAGCTCTTCTGCTACACAACAAGCATTTCCATGGTCAGGTGTTACATGATCTTTATAGATATTTCCAGGCTCTTTAACAATGACGTAGTGCTCTTCTTTGATCTTGCCTGCCCTGGTTAATGTGTCATCTCTTCTCCCATCAAAGCCAATGCATTCTATTCCTATATTCTCCGATTTAACGCTGGTACTCAAATTTTTACCTACTCGTACTCGTTCCCTCTCCAGCTTCTTTCTATCAATCATGTTACCCTGATCCAGGATTCCCATATCTTTTAAAGCAGCATTAACAATTGCTGCTGCTGCCCTGCAACTCGCTCTGTAACGATCTGCTGTCACTGCCAACTCTTCATAGGTATATCTGTTCTGCTCATTCTCTATTAACTATATCAGGCACGAAGTCTTCATCCTCTTGGTCGGTCTCTACCTCCATGCTCTCAGCACCAGCTGCATCCTGTGATTCATGTGATGTTGAATGGACAACTCTGATAGCTTCAGTCAATTCTGCTTGTGATCTCATTCGGCTTTCGTGTTCTTTTTGAGCTCTAGCAATAGACCTTTTCCTCATCAAAGCAGCTTTTCTATCAATTGGTCCCAGTTGGTTTAATCTTTGCTTTTGTCCTACAAAAGAATCTCACTCAGCAATTGTTGTTTTATCCTTGCACCGGCAGGCATTTCTATCAATCCCTTTATCGTAGCAATCACAGGTACATACATCATCAAACATAGCATCATACTCGGAAACTTTTTGTTCACATATCTCATCTCTTCAGTTTATATGAACCTTGTTCAACTTTGAGGCTGCTTCTATCATTCTAACAACTTTCTGAAAGATTCCACTACTACTTATTGTAAGGAAAGAGAACGTTTTTCCATATGGTCTATTTGACCTTAATAACCAATAATTTAATTTAAAAACCAGTAGTTTGAATTAATAACTAATAATTTCACTTAATCAATGATCTGAAACAAAAATAAAATATAATTTTTTGCAAAAAGTACTCAAAAAATTAGGGTTGCCAAGACTTTTTTGCACATTTGTGACATTTGGCCACTTTGTGGCCAATCTGGCAACCATGCATAAAACAAAACAAATATCCATAAATAAAGAAGATACCCATTTGATTTAAATAAGGGCAAATAAGGTCTTCTAACTTATTTTTAACATATCTTACATTGATGTTCAGAATAGGTTCAAAGCTTATTGTGAAATCTCAGCTAGAAGAGTGGGGAAAAAGGGGGGACTACGTGCGAGGGGTACAGGGGGTCGCACATAGCTCAACTATTGATATGTTATTTGTTAACCCAAATGAAAACCCTCGCATAGTATCGTTTTTAAAAAAAAGCCAAAAAACTTGTTTTGACCTGCCATAAATTACACTGGGGAACAAATTTCAAATTTTTGTCTATTGAATTAGATTTGACAGTTACTTCTAGGTAATTTGGGTGCGCTGAGCACGAATTTTTACTCGGTTTTGCTCTATCAGGTCCTGATTTTGCTCAACACCCCTCCTCTTTCGTCGTATTCATAAAAAGGTTTTTTTCTCAATACTCGCTAAGTCTTTTTGCAGTTACACATTATGCAACTAGGTTTTTATCTAGGTATTTGTACCTATTGTTATGGTATTGTTGTATTATGTATATTTTATATGTAACACCCTAAAAATATTTTTAATGCACTATATGCATTGAAAGACTGCGACATTGGACGAAGGGTTCGGATTCAAAAATACCTTTTGGAGTTCCGATGGTAAGTTTATGATTTCATAAAACTACGTAATTTAATCACTAGTATACTGTAACTTACCTAAATGTAATTGTAACTTAGGTACATAAACAAAAATTTACAGAAAATGTTTATAAGAATCTCAAATATTGCATAAGGTTGAAACACATAGAAATGTTAAATGTTTGGGTGATAACTTTTGATAAAATTCATAAAAACAAGTCTCTCGTCGCTTTTGTTAACGCTTTACAATTTTTTTTCCATATCAGGTGTGGCGAGAGCCTACTAACCACGAGACCGATTGCTACCTTTGCTTTGTCAAGACTTCGGGCTTCACTAAGAAAAATAAACATTGTATCGAGTACCCAAATTTCGACACCGCGATACGACCTGTGCTACATTCAAATGAGATCCCCATTCCAAAATTTAAGGGTCTGCCAACTCAAGAATTAGTTGAAGATGTTCCTGAAAATATTGTTATGCACTTTGAGGAGTCAGACACCGATTTTGACCCCAGCGTATTTGAAAGTCAAAACGATCCGCAAAAGTTTAACCAGGCCGAGTTGAATGATCTTGTAAGGGATCTAAATTTGCCAAAAAAGGCTGCGGAAATTTTAGCTTCAAGACTTAGAGAGAAAAACTTGCTTACTTCAAACACACACATTTCATTTTACAGAAAAAGAGAAGAAGAACTTGTTAAATATTTTAGAACAGAGGATAGTTTAGTATATTGCTGCGACATAGTTGGTTTGTTAAAGAAGATGGGGGTTGAGTCTTACGATGCAAATGATTGGCGCTTGTTTTTAGACAGTTCGAAAAGAAGTCTTAAGTGTGTGTTGTTGCATAATGGCAATCTATACGGCTCGATACCGATTGGGCACTCAACAAAATTAAAAGAAAAGTATGAACATATAGAAAAGGTTTTAAATCTTATCAAATATAGGGAGCACGAGTGGATCATATGTGTTGACTTAAAAATGGTTAATTTTCTGCTAGGACAACAAGGAGGGTATACTAAATATCCCTGCTTCCTTTGCTTATGGGACAGCAGAGCCAAGGAAGAACATTATTTCAAACAAATCTGGCCAGCACGAACATCACTTACTGTCGGAGAAAAAAACGTAATTAATCCACCTTTAGTGAGCAGAGATAAAATCATATTTCCTCCTCTGCATATAAAACTAGGCCTCATTAAACAATATGTAAAAGCTTTAGATACGAACGGCGAGTGTTTCAAATACATAACTTCAAAATTTCCAAGTTTAAGTTATGAAAAAATCAAGGCGAGAATTTTCGACGGTCCACTTTTTAGGCAATTATAGGGCAGATAACTACGAAGAAATCGTAAAAAAACTTTTAAGGGACTACAAAGAGTTAGGTTGCAATATGAGCATAAAAATGCATTTTTTGAATAGCCATCTTGACCAATTTCCAAGTAATTTAGGTGATGTAAGTGACGAACAAGGGGAGAGATTCCACCAAGATATCAAAATTATGGAGGAACGGTACCAAGGCTGCTGGGATTCCCACATGATGGCTGATTACTGCTGGTGCTTGAAAAGAGACCTGCCATCAACAAGCAAATACGCTAGAAAGTCTTACAAAAGAAAATTTTTGCCACAGTGAAAGCTTCATATCTGTTTGTTTTTTTATTTTAAGTCATTTCTATCGTTATAATGTAATTTTACTGTAGTTTGAACTGCTTGTATTCATGAAACTTGAAAAAAAAATTTAACACATGACTTAATTTTTTAGTCCTAATTTGAAAAATCTGGAAAATGGCACATAGGCTGTCGACAAGAATCAGGACCTGATAGAGCCAAACCGAGTTGAAATTCGTATTCAGCGCACCCAAATTACCTAGAATCAAGTGTCAGATATCATTCAATAAAATACGTGTTGCCCAGTGTTATGCATGCCAACCATAATTTTACTCTAATATCCGAAAGAATTGTGTACAACAATTTCAAGGAAACTTGGTGTTTGGAGCATGATGTATTGTACAGAAGCTGCAAAGCTGTTCTGTACATTTTGTCTAGAAATTTTTAATAAGGAAATTTATCTGCTAAAATGAAATGTACAGTATACTGTATGCCAGGTGTAATGGGGATATACTCGTATACACATATATTTTTAATAATGATAATATATACAGTATATATATATATATATATATGTATATATGTATATATATATATATATATATATATATATATATTAGGGTGGTCCAAATCCATAGGGGGAAATTTCAAAATTGTCTTAGATAGTCTCCACAAGTGTGGTTTTTGTCCATTTAGTGTCCACATGGTCTGTGCAAAATTGCAGCGTGATTGGTGAATATTTAGAGGTCGCCCACTCTGAATATATATATTATATAATGTACTTTTTCTTCCGTAGGTCCGATGGCTCAAACTCGATCAATTCCAAAAGTTTGGCTTCTAGGGATGGCAACTGGAACTTTATCCACGTCAAGGCTCCCCACATGCCTTGACGCCCTCCTCTTGGGGCAATACCACCACATCAATCAAAAGCAAACCACCTCCGACAGTCTGAACCAGGCATGCCAGAGGGTGATTGAAGTCTGGACCCGAGCGCGGATCCCAACTCAACGGATCGACTCCTGTGTCCGTAAGCTTTCAAAGCTTTTAGACCGCTACAAAACACTCAAGAAGCACAGGACCAGGCAACGTGCCAGCGATAGAATGAATGAAGACATCTTCAAAGCGGACATCCAGGAACTGTTTGACATCGCAACCAGTGATGCCATGAGCACAATCGTCAACGTTGAGGACCGAAATTTCCTGTCCATGCAGCGCAAGGACGTCAATTCTTGCAGCATGGCTGGCATTGATAAGGAAACGACTACACAAGAGGACAGAAAGCGATCCAGAATGGAGAAGGAAGCCAAGAGGAAGGCAAGGCATGAAGCAACACAGAAAGATTTGGAAGAAGCAGGAGTGTCATCAATTGATCTTTCCTCTTCTTCCCTTTTTTCGCAAGACGACGACGACTATAGACCATCGGTTCCGATTCCTTCTTCGTCTGAAGCTCCGGCACCAAAGCATCCCAAGAACAAGGTTACGAACATTTTCCAATCTCCAGAAGTCATTGGAGCAATGGATCGCACCAATCTTTCTGACCGGAATGCTGTTTTCGTAACTGGAGCTGTATTACAGGCCGCGGGGCATGATCTGTCTGGGATGACGTGCTCTCGGAGCTCTATTCATCGCTACAGAGAAAGTGGGCGAGAACAGGCAGCTCGAGAAGACCTAGAATCATTCTCTCTAGAAGACCCTGTCCTTCTCCATTGGGACGGAAAGCTTCTCCCCGGCATTGAAGGGAAGAAGACGAATGTGCATCGGATAGCAATCCTTATAACATTCAATGGACAGGAGAAGCTGCTTGGTGTCCCAAAGATGAAACAAGGAACTGGAGAAGCATGCCTTCAAACTATGAAATTATGGAACGTGGAACAGCATGTGAGAGGTCTCGTCTTCGATACCACTGCGTCAAACACGGGTTTACATCGCGGAGCCTGTGTCAGGATTGAAGAAGCATTGGGTCACGAGCTAGTTTGGATCGGTTGTCGACATCATATACTTGAAGTCGTACTTGCTGATGTCTTTGCCTCAATATTTGGCTCAACAGGAAGTCCTGAAACAGGCCTTTTTAAGCGATTTCAAAAGGAATGGCCATCTCTCTCCCACGAAGCATTTGTCTCAGCATCGGACAGCTTGTTCGAGAACCCTCAACTCCAAGAGATGAGAAAAGAGATGCTCACTTACTTACCTAACGCTCTTCAGGCAAGCCAACCTCGTGACGACTACAAGGAGTTCCTTGAACTATCTTTGCTCTTCCTGGGGGGAAAGACTAGTGGTCAACTCTTTATCCGAGCTCCGGGTCCCATGCACCACGCGAGATGGATGGCGAAGGCGATTTATGCGCTCAAAATCTACCTCTTTCACTATCAATTCAAGCTCACAGCACGCGAAGAACGAAACGTGACTCAGCTGGCTTTATTTGTCAGTCTGATTTACGTCAAGTACTGGCATGAAGCGCCAATGGGGACACAAGCTCCTCTCAATGATCTCAAAATGCTGCATCTTCTGGAAAAATATCCACACGGAGGAGCTGCACAAGCGGCGAAGACAGCTCTAAGACGCCACCTGTGGTACTTGTCGGAGCATCTGATTGGACTGGCCTCCTTCGATAATAGGATCGATCCTGATACCAAAAGGAGAATGGTTCAACACCTCCAACATCCCCAAAAGAATGGCTGCCCCCGACGAATCGACATGGCGGAAGCTGGTGTTGAAAATGATGTGGCATCCTTCATCACGAAAAGGACATTGACCCTCTTTGATGCCTTGAAAGTTGGAGGTAAGGAGGAAGCGCGCCAGTTACTTCAAAAAGATCCACGGAATGGCCAAATGACAAGAACTACAGGGAACTTAGAGATCGCGCCTTAAAGATGAAAGTCGTCAATGATGCTGCCGAGCGAGGTATTGCTCTTGCACAACGCTACAATGACACTTTGACATGAAACGAGGACCAGAAGCAGTACCTCCTACAACTCGTAGCCGCCCACCGAAAACAGATACCAATACCATCCAAGGCGACTCTGATGCAGAAGAAATAATGAAGATACACCCATTATCATGTCCTATTGTCTTACTGTTTTCTTTCATATTCTTTGAGAACCAAAAAAAAATTTAGTTATTCAGTTGTCTATATATTTTCCCAAATTTTAAAAAAGGGGGCAAGTGGGGCGACCCCTAAATATTAACCGAATAACGTGAAACTTTGCACAAATACTGTCCACACCAAGAGGCATAAAACCAACCTTGTGGAGAGAACTTAGTCGATGCTTTAACTTTTTGGACCACCCTAATATATATGTTAAATAATCATAACTACCAATGGAGTTTGTTTTATATTATAATTCTTCAAAGTATTTAAATATTACCTAATCATAACTACCTATATATGAAGGTTTTTTTTTTTTATCTTATAATTGATCTTAGAGTCCAGTAAACCCTAAAGGCTGGTTTACACTTGACACTTTTCTGTCAACACTACTCGAGAGGAAATTTTCCTAGAATAAGTTTTTTTTTTATGCAGGAAGGAAGGGCCAAGGGCGAATGCCTGCAAAAGCGACCCCCCCCCCCCCATCCCCACAAAAGAAGAGAGCCAAATTCAAGGTCTGGTCTCTGCGTTTGAAGGATGGGAGGTCATAGACAGGAGGAAAGATGAACTGAGGAAGATTGTTCCAGAGTTGACTGGTTGAGTTGATGAAAGAGTGAAAATACCGATTAACCCGTGTGTTGGAGAGTTGCACAGGAAAGGAATGAGAAAGTGTCGAAAGTCTGGTGCTGCGTGCTCTCCTTAGAGGAGGAGGCATGCAGTTAGAGAGTTCAGAAGAGCAATGTCCGTTATAATAGCGAAGTAAAGAGAGAATGAGGCAATATTGCGGCAAAGAGAGAGACTGAAGACAGTCAGTAAGAGGCGGGAAACCTGAAAGAAGATTGTGAGAAGAAAGGTGTTTAAGAATCCTCCAATTAAGGATACATTCAAAAACTTTAGAAAGGCAAGAAATCAAATCAATTGGATGATAGTTGGAGGGTTGAGAGCAATCACCCTTCTTTGGGACAGGCTCAATGAAAGCGAACTTCCATCAAGAAGTAGTACCAGATGAGAGAGAAAGACGAAAGACTTTGTCTAGACAGGGTGTCAGCACTGTTCTTAAGAACAACAGGAGGAACACCATCAGGACCATACGCCTTCCTAGAGTTGAGCCCAGATAGGGCAGAAAAAACCTCTTTGGAAGAGATTTTAATTTCTGACATAATATAGTCAGAGAGAGGAGGATATGGAGGAACCACAGGAATTGTCCAGGGTTGAGTTGGAAGCAAAAGTTTGAGCGAAGATTTCAGCTTTGTCAGGAGAAGTGGCGACAACTGAGCCATCATAATTGAAAAGAAAAGGGAAAGAAGTAGTAGTAAAGTTGTTGGAGAGGTTCTTAGCTAGATGCCAGAAAGAGCGGGAAAGAATTAGAATTAGATAGGTTTTCACATTTTATTGGATGAAAGAATTTTTGGCGAGATGAAGAACAGATTTTGCACAATTCCGGGCAGAAATAGAAGCTGAGTGAGAGTGAGGAGTTGGATGGCAATGGTACCTTCTGAAAGCCTCCTCCTCTCTGGAACAAGTAAAGTTAAACCCAAGTTCTTTTTTAGCATTAGTAGTAGGAATAGAATATGGAATGTACGCCTCCATACCCAAGAGAATCGCCTCCGTGGTGCACTCAGTGGACCCAGAAGGTCCCGGCACGGAAGCATTAATCATTCCATGGGAAATCATAAGTACTATCTAAGGGCCTCCCAATTAACAACGCCAAAGTGCCAAAGGCGGCGCCTCTTGGGAGAATCCAAAGGCCTCATTAACCTACTTGTAGCCAAAAATCTTGGTGTTAACACCAGTCTTTCTAAAAATGGAATGGCCAATTCGAAGTTAGTGCCCCTCCGCTTCATTTGGTGTCCACTGAGACATTAGGTTCTCAATATCAGTTGACATTCTCAAGAAGTTTCGAAATATGGCTCACTCTTCCAGACACGGTTCTTTCTCTACTGCTGCATATGCTCCAATTACTCCACGTCTTGTAATACATGACCTTCACCCAACATGACCGCATTAGTTTTTCTTTTTGTTTCGTGATATGAAATAATGGCAACAAAGCAGCTATCGCAGCAGCCTCCTTCGCACAGGGAGCCATCCTGACCCAAACTAGTATTGCAAGGTGCATTTGTGTTTGAGAGAATAGTGTAAATAATTTTCTCAGGTGTAAGTGCTGACAGAAAAGTGTCAAATGTAAACCAGGGATGGGGAGTCGGCCAAAAACAACCGACTCCCGACTCCTGAGTCGGTATTTTTAAAAACCGACTCTGACTCCCGACTCTTTCCTTATCATGCTGATCCACAACCTTATAAATATTGGGATGTTTGTTTCGTAGATGGCGTTTCAAGTTTGAGGCTCTAGTTGGAGCATTAGCATGTTTCCCAGTGTAAGCACTAATTTTTGCATTACACTTTACCATCCTTTTCTACTTGACAAATAAAAGTACTTTCATCCTCATTTAGCTTAAAATATTGAAAGACTGCTGATTTTCTACTAGGCCCACGACTCATTACTAATAGGGGCTAATTAAATTAATAATTAATATATTGCTAATTTTTATATGGTACCTAGTATCCTAAAATAGAAATATGAAATTCATTTGCTAAGATTTACCAGAACAATAAATCAAATGTGGAAATGTGAATCTAGAATTAGTTCAGGAAGATATTTATTTAGGGCAGAGTAGTATTCTGGTAAATTGTTGGCACATAGAAATTGAATCAAAGAGTCGGGAGTCGGTCATTTTTACCGACTCCCGACTCTTCAAAAAAGCCCCGACTCCCGACTCCCCACCTCTGATGTAAACCCACCTTAAAGTTAAGGGCCAAATTAAAGAGGAATAAATATTAATAGTCCAATAAGCACTGGTGTAATTGAATTGAATAATTCTTTATAAAATAAATACAGTTTTACAGTTTTTGTTAAAATAATTTTAACACTAAATAATTGTAAAATTGGACTACCTAATTTGTTTAATTTGGCCCTTAAGCTTTTAGCTTAGTCTTGTTAAAATTATATTATTATTAATCAGACATGGTTACATCTTGATTACAAGATTTTATTATGGTTACAGGTCTGATAAAATTTTGATTATGGTTTTAATTATGACTGTGGTCCTTGAAAAATGTTTATTATTATTATAATGATTATGGGCCTTGAAAAATGTTGATTATGATTACCGGGCTTAACAGATCTTGATTATGATTGTGTATGATTACCATACTTCATTATGATTATGAAGTTACGAGTAATAAGAGTATGGTATTGATGTATAGTTTGTGCAATTTATATATGTATTATGTATACCATATTTGCTATGTTGATATATCAAAAAAAAAAGAAATCACTAATCAAATTCACTCTATTTTATTTTGAATTATAATTGTACAATCTACAATGAATAACTAGGACATGACTCCAGATTCCTGGGATCTTGGGAGCATTGCTCCAGTAAATTTGACCATGAGAAAAAGTAAATTTGGGTTTGGGTTTTGTTCATCCGCTAGACGTTATGCAATTTTTTTGCGTATACGTTCTTGTACAAACCAATTTTTTTAAATTACAAATTTAGTTATTTTAAGTTTAGTTGGTAATTCCATATTTAACAATTATTTTTATTTTTTGTTAAGCTTCAATGTTTTGATAATTAAAATTTTATTAAAACGTATATTTTTTTAATATAAAATTATCAGGATTGGACTATGTTCCATTGATCTCGGCCAGGTTTGATAAATTGGCCAGATAATTACTTGTGCGGTTTTAAGTAATCCACCATGACTCTAGAATTGAAAAGTTTAGTTAAGTTTAAACTTACTTTTACTTACTTTAACTTACCTACTTTTACTTACTCTTCCTTACTTTTACTAAGTTTAAAGCACTTACTTTTACTTACTTTCATTGTACTATATTTACTTACTTTTACTCACTTTTACTCACTTTTACCATACTATATTTACTAACTTTTACTTATTTTGTATTTTTTCAGGTAGTCAATAATCAATAATGGATCCTAATATTGATGAAGTTGGAGAGAAAAGTGAGGGTGTTAAAAGGGGTTACTTTTGTGGTCAATGCAAGAACAAATATTCAAAGAAGCAAAACTGGGAGGAACATTTTAATTCCAAAAAAAATATTTGTTACAATACAAGAGGTCCCAGAGTTTGGGCCCACAGCTTAGATATTGCAGTAAAGAAATACCAGGATGAAGTGCAGCAAAGAGATACGGCAAAGCAGTCATTTAGTTTGTTCACAAAATGTGCTAGTGCTAGACCTCAGAAAAATGAACCAACTTCATCAACTGCTAATCTAGAAAATGAAACTTTTTCACTAGATGTTTCACAGACTGAAGAAAGTGCTTCTCCTCCACCTAAGAAACAAAAGGTAAGTGAGGAATCTGCGCATCAGACTAACAAAACTGCTTTAGAGGAATTTGAAAATTCCCAAATCCAGAAGACATTGAATGCAATTTTGCGCCTAACAAAAGAAACTCACCAAGCTGTTGTGGTTAATAAAGAGAAGAGTCAAAATATGCCTTCAAGTTCAAGTGGCATCCAAATCTAATAAAGCAAAAAGCAACAAATTTGACATTTCCATAGCCCATTTAAGCAAGTGTAAATCAATACAAGAAATCCTGAACAATGATTTGATCAAATCTACATTCAAATTGGTGGAAAAGAAGGATCTAGGGCATGCTGATGATTCATTTTCAGTACCAAGTGATATAATGGAAAACATTGCAAATAGTGACACTAATATGCCTGATGTAGATATAGCTGTTGAGGATGAAGATGATGATAATCAAGAAGATATTGATGATGCTTCTGATGATAAAATGTTTACATTATATTGCATAGCTTGCACAGACCCCAAAGCATGTGCTTCAGACAAACATTCTAACATAAAAGGTTACTTCAATGTTAAAGATTTAACCTATGTATGCAAACAAGGAGAAAATCAAGAGATATGGTTTAGAAATCTGAAAACCCACCTGAAGAGACATTTAATTAAACTTCAGCATCATCAAAGAGCTGCTGTTTATGAAGTGATGAAAACATCTTCTCGGAACACTACTAAACGCATAGAAGACTTATGTGCAACATCTTATACTACATAATGAAAACAAACACTGCATGGGCTCTATATCCAGTACTTCTAGCTGTATTACATAGGTCAGGTTGTGAGGTTGGAAATTTGAATCATAGCACACATGTGTGCGAGACAATTTGTGAGCTATTAGATAATCAACTTAAAGAACAAACTGTAAAGTGGTTCTTAGAACAAACTTCAGTAACAATAACAGCTGACATTGGAATGATTTTGGGATTAAGCATGCTAGTTGTATTAGTTATGAGTGAAGAAGATAAGACTGTAAAACTTGCTGGGATAAATTTAGTACGCAGCAAATCAGGAGTTTATTTGGCCAATTAAATTTTTGATGTGTTGAAGTCTCCTAATCACTTGAAACTATCTGAAGAAGCAATTAAATCCAAGGTATCTGGAATGGTTGGAGATGGGGCTTTTTGTAAGGACAACGAGCCATTTAAAAACGAAATGAAAAAGTTGTTTGGAGAAAATTTCAAATTTCGATGGGACTTAATGCATCTTGTGAACAGAGCCCACATTGATGCATTGAAGAAAATTTGTAAACTAAGTGAGCTTTTAGACTTTATTCAGAATCACTCTTCAAATCTGAGATCAGGCCTTGACTATACCAATATGGTTCTTGACAATATCATTGGTTTTAAGAGACCAAAACTCAAATCTGATACTCGCATGGTTAATTACGAATTTGATCAATTTGACAGATTTGTGGAAAATTGTGTTTTTTTTTATTATCCACAAGAGAAAGAAATTAGTGCCAAGTTCTATGTATTGATTTCCTATGTAACAAAGATTATGTTGCAAGTAGCTCAAAAAACCACAGTTAGTGCAGAATTTTTAGAAAATATATTTTATAAAGAAGGAGGGAAAACTGTTATGTTAAGAGTGATGGAAACAATTTCCAAATTAGCTAATGGACGAAATGCAAATGATGTAGTTTCTGAATTTAAGCACGATACCACAGGGCAGCAAAAGGAACTAACAGCTGAGGATTACATCCTAAATGAAGTTTACAAATACATCAAGAAACGTTCTGATTACTACCAGGTTGCTGAAGCTGCTAGACCATCCAGAACCAGATCTGAAAGTAGTTTTACAAAAGACTCAGTGATAAATTGGCTGACAGAATATATAGAACAGCTGTGGAAAGGAATCACAGAGAGATTAAAGCATTTTGATAAAGATGGATCAACTGCCTGGAGTGAAGCACCAGCTGAAGGGACATTCTCCATTCTTGGTTACATTGTTGAACACAAAGGATCCATTAAGCCATCTCATTTGACTAAGCTGTGCAGAATTGTGAAGGAGGGTCCAGCTCCAGGCACTAGATCTGCTGTAATGATCACACAGAAAGCCATTGATCAGTGGCCAAGTATACATGGCGGTAAATTCACAACAAATGCCTACATGCAAGGTCTAACATCGTCCACGGTTGCTGCTGCAATGAATAAATAAACTTAAGGTGAGTTATAAACTGTACATTATTGTATTATTATGTTTAGCTAAAACAATTTGTAATTGGTATGTCATCAATTCAAGAGTTTACTATCATTAACCTATCTAGTGGTGTAAGGGAAAAAAAAGTAAATTCAGAGCTGTGCTCCAGTAAATTTTTTCAAATCTGGAGTCATGAACTAGGAAAGCATCAGTATATGGCACTCTCTCGTCTCAATACTACCATAGCATTATGATAATGCTAGATTGCATTATCACGTGCAAAAGATATGGTGTCCGAGAAGATATTGTTAGATTGTGCTAGATTTCACCAGACGGCCATAGGTTCAATGGAAGGGTTCTAATAGTTGCCATGGTAATGGAATGAACAGTTGACTATACTCTTTGTAGAGTTCGTAGTTTTGTGGCTAGACAAAAAGTTGACCATATACGCCTCGGTGGTGTAGTGGTTGGCGTCCCTGACTACGAATCCATCGGCCCCGGGATCGAGACCCCGTGACGGCAGACGGCGCGCAGCAAAACTCAGCCATTCGTCCTTCCAACCACTTTATTGTGTGGTAGATAAATGGGTACCCTGGGTGGCATAGTGGTTAAGACGCTGGGCTGCTGGTGGGGCGTGGTTCGGATTCCACGTTAAACTGTAGGTCTAAGGTGGAGTGAAAAGCTTGACCTTCGTCAGAATGAACAATTCGGGCGGAAGCTAACGAAAAGGATATACTGAAAGAAGACAAAGCCAAATTTTGGTGAAAAAATAATTAACATATGCTATTAGTTGTACGTGATATTGAACTCTGAAACAGACGATTTTCCCATTGCTAGCAGGCTGGCTTTCTGGCATCAGTGACGTGTATGCTACGCTCTCTCTCAAAGCACTGAGAGGCGACTGGCGAGCAGCGTTATCAGAACTTAACTAAAATCCAAATCAAATCAATAACTGTCATTGATTACAGCATTTTCTAATGTTGATTATGATTTGATTATGATTATGGCATTTCAAAATAGTTGATTAATTTATGATTATGGCATTTCAAAAATAGTTGATTAGATTATGATTATGATTACAGCGTAATAATGTGATTATAATCATAACCCCATGTCTGTTATTAATATAATAATAATAATAATTGTAACATTTTTACCAATAAAGATTGATTGAACAGTTATTCAATAAAGTAGTAATGTGATTATCATAATAATGTGATTATAATCATAACCCCATGTCTGTTATTAATATAATAATAATAATTGTAATTACCAATAAATATTGATTGATTGAACAGTTATTCAATAAAGTTTTATTAGTTCTTAAAGACGCAGTCGAATAATCTTTAGTTAAAATTATAAGAAAATTAGACTGGTTTTTTAAATAAAAATTATGGAATCTCCTCAGAAATATTTGATGATCATTTCTACTTAGATGCGTCATCAGGTGGTGGCTGTAGGAACCGCTCTAGCCACAACTTCCCTTCCAGTTGGTGCTCAACAAGGCCCTGTGATGCTCACCAACAAAAACCTTCAGTGCATGCGTGCCATCCTCTCTATGGCGCATTGCCACGGAGGTGTTCTTGGCTCCGCGTGGCACCTCGTGTTAACTACACTCCAACACCTGGTTTGGATTCTAGGTTTGAAGCCTTCCACGGGAGGAAGTCTTAAGGTTATTCAGTGCTTTATTTTAAATGTACATTGTACATTAGTGTGGACCAAAAAAATGAAGGTTTAAAAATCTTTGTTCCACATGAGTAATGTTATTCCTTTTGCTTACCTTAATCAAATTACAAAATTTGAAACCTCTACGTCAAGTTTTAGGGGTCCCGAGAAAATTGCACTTTTCCTTTTAATGCTGAAAAAATTAGTTTTTCCTCATTTTCATAAGTTCTGCTTTATTTTTTGTTGGAAATTCTTTACGATTCTTGAAAACTGTTTTGAGCAGGTATTGTTTGTCCTCTTCTTTAGTTGTCACTGCTTGATTAAATTTTTCAATCAATGCAACACCCTGCTCAGCTGTGTCATTTGTCACTCTAAGGGCACGAACTCTAGCACAGCCTCTTTGGTACTCAGGATCTATTCCCCATGTTGATGCAGAATTTTCAGTGGAGAGAATTGAGATGTAGAGCATCAAAAAGAGATTTAGTCCTTGAAGTAACAAAATCAGAAATCCTTTTTTCTTTAAAAGAAGCTAGGGTTACCTTTGCTTCTAAACATTTCAGTCCCTTATTTCTTGGAGGCATTTTGATATTATTTCGCATTTGCTCCTTTTCTTCAAGGGATATGCTTTTGTCAAAGAAGCTTAATCCAACAAGTGTTTCTGAGAGGTACCACAGATGTCGTTTAATGGCATTTTGGGCTTGCTTGATAACACTTGATATCAAAGAATTTTCCTCCATTATTGCAAGATCTTGCAAAAATTTAAGATCAACATTTGGGGCTTCCTCTGGTTGAGAAGCTTTTGCCCAAGATTTTGCGTATACCAATGCAACAAATAAACAAATTTCTGTTATTGCATCAAGTTCTTTTTTAGTCATCTTAAATTGATTTTGGAGAAGAAAAAGCTTAAATGCATAAATTCCTTTTGCCACCCATCTTGCATGATGGTACGCTCCAGGTCTCTTCAAGGGAGTATTAGAAATGCTTTCTTCTCCAAAAAACAAGAGAACAAGTTGAAAAATTCTTTATAATCATCTCTTGGCTGTTTAGAGTTGAGTGCCTCCTTCATGATTAAGACTGTTTGATTTTTTAAATCTTGAACTCTTTCAATTATTCTGCAGCTTTGGGAATCAACAGCAGTTGTGATTTGAGAATGATCCATAAAATCCCATTGAGTTTTGAATCTTTTGAAGATTGGAATATCAGGTTCAGAGGAATGGCCCATAGAAGTCCGGAAGACTTGAGATAAGACAATCTCATAAATATGGTGTCTGCAGGCTAAATATAAAAGCTCTTTTCCAAGTTCTTGTTCAATTTTAGTGCAAGCTCCAGCATGGATTCTGGTATTGGATGCTGTTGTGTCAAATGACAGCCCAATAATTCTCTGGGTCATATCATGTTCTTGCAGGAGAGAAATGCAAACACGAGCCATCTCCGTACCCGTGCCAGCAGTGACTTTAGGAATTCCCAGCAATTTCTCTTCACCATTCCCACTGACTAACACTGCAATCCTTTCCGTTCTTCCTTCGCCTGTAAGAAAAAGTTAAAATATATAATTTATATATAATTTATGTATATTTATTTTTAATATTTTATTTTATATATATTATATTATATTATATATTTAATATTTTATTTTATATTTAATATATTTATATATATATAATATATAATTTTAAATTAAACGAGTTATTTTAAATTAAACTTGATTTATTTTAAATTAAACTTGATTTATTTTAAATTAAACTTGATTTATTTTAAATTAAACTTGATTTATTTTAAATTAAACTTGATTTATTTTAAATTAAACTTGATTTATTTTAATTTGAATTTGAGTTATTTTAATTTGAAGGTAAAATGGTGTAGATTGTGAAAACTAGCTTCAGACAGTGAAATTTAACCTAATTAAATAGAAATTTAGCTATCAAAATGTTTAATTAAAACCAACCAGATAATAACACATTGCCTAGGTATGAAAACCAGACCCACAACTAAGTTTTTCACCTGAGAGATAAAATATAAATATGCTAAATTAATCAGACAAAAAAACTAACCTGATATCTCTGGGAGCATTTTTCCATCCCAATGAAGAACTAAAGGCTCTCCAGGACAAAATGCTTGCTCTTGATATTCTGTTGCTATTTCTTTGCGTAACTTTTGACGAGTTCGAAGCATAGTAGATTTTGACACTGTAATGTTTTCCAAATTATGGCCCAAAGACTGAGCAACAACAGCATAAGACATAGCTGCATCTCGATTGGAAAGATTCATTCTATCATAGGCTGCTACAACATTTTGTCAATAGGCTTTGACTTTTTAGGAGCCAACATTTTCTTTTTAAATTGCTCTTCAGAGGGACCTTGAAAATTCATTTCAAGGTTGTCGTCATTAGTTGATGATGATGATGTGAAATCATCTCTATTGGCAGGCAAGAATGATCTTTTAGATCGCTTCTGCTCTTTGAGGGCTCTTTCACACTCTAATTCTTCACGATGAAGCCTTCTTTTCTCTCTTTTTGCAAGAATTTGGTCTACTGTACCCATGCTACTTTGTGTAGGATCTTCTTGCTGGCTTAAGTAGAAAAGCTTGTCTTCTTCATTTGACATCATCAAAAGGGCATTAGAGTGACCAATATCAAGAATTTCAGCCTTAATTTCATCTTTAAACATAGCTTCTTCAATATGGCATTTTTCCTCTGGCCTTTTTCTGTTTTTCATCAATTTATCATAACAGCTTATTAAAGAGTCAATCTTTCGGATGGCACTGTCTCTACGCATTGTGGGAATCCTGGCTTTCTCCCAGTAGGTCATCACTTCATCTAAGCAAAGATTAATGGATCTTCTTCGTCCCAATTTTTCCTCTTTTTGATGGAAGAAATATTTTTGCAAAACTTGCAGTTTTGTAGGTAAGCGGCAACAAAGTATATCTTTATATAAATGGCCAATGAGCCAAACTTTAGTTTTAGAATGAGTAGCCATTTTTAGTTTAAAAAATTAAATTTCTGAAATAGTAAAATAAACCAGTTAAATTAGGAGATAAAAAGGATAACTAAAAGGTTCAAGCCAATTAGGCAAAGCCTTTAATTTAGAGTTGACCAATTAAGGATAATATATTTATCCAAAATTTTTGTTTTCCTTATTAATAATTTTCTCTGAAATAATGATCTAAGATTGTTTTTGTACTCTATTAACACCAAAAATTTCTTAAATAAGAAGAAATTTTTTCATAAGTTGCAACTCAAGAGTTGAGTTGATCATTGATGTTCTAAGCGCGCCTATTCATTGGAAAATTTTTATAAGTCATTAAATCTCGGGACCCCTAAATATTCTCATATTTGACCAAAATTTTGCTGACATGTCTATCTGGTCCAAAGGAACAAGGGCATTAATGTGGAACAAGGGCATTAATGTGGAACAAGGATTTCTTCAACTTTATAATTTACCCCCCATTTTGGTCCACACTATTGTACATGCATCAAAAATCTCGTTTCCCAAATGAGTTGGGGTGAGAAGGTAGACATGCTGGGATATAAAAATTAAAAAAATAAACTAAAAGGAAAGGGAGAAGAGAAGGCAGAAACTAAGTCATACACATTCATTCACACTGGCATCCTCTGGACCAGCAACCCCACAGATGGCCATTTGGTAGTGGTGCTTCCAGGCTTTGTAAAAAATAAGAGACCTAGTTCTGAACTTGCTTACCTCTAACAAACCTTCTCCCATTCCATCCTATTTTCAGCCACTTCTCGTGTATCACCCAGATCAAGTCCACGCTTCCTCACGCAATCATTCACCATGTCCATCCATCTTCTCGGCCTTCCTCCTCCTACTTTCGCAAACTCTCTTATACACACTTTTCACGTATGTCATCTTCCATTCTTTCAACATGTTCAAACCATCTCAACACATTTTCCTTAGTTTTCACTTCCACTGACTTCCGCACACCACATCTGTCAAGAACCACACTATTTCTTACTCTACCAGTCCGGCGCACGCCACACACACGCTTCTCAAGTTATTCTTTTCAACTGTTCTTACACTTGATTTCTCCCTTTCACGCCATGTCAGTTTCACACCCATACCAAAGTGTTGATACTAACAAACCTTCATCTAAACATCTCTACCCAGTCTCTGCTTCCTTACAGCAGCTTTCAGCGCACCCGCCACTTTTCTCCCTCGATTCATTCTACTATCAATTTGACAGTCCGAATTTCCCTCACTCTCCACATTCAATAACTTGCTTTTACTCATATTCACTTTCAAGTCGTCTTTCACACACTGCCACAAAACACTTAAGTCTTTTACATATTACACTCACTCTGAGCAAATAACACAGCATTATCCGTATACGATAGATTCGACAGACCCCACCTATTCCCATCACACACCAGATTCAATCCTCTTTCAAGCATTCGCACTTTTACCTCTCTCATCACTCCATCCCTAAACAGATTGAACGGCCATGGAGATATCATACATCTTTGACGCACACCAACACGTGTATTAAACGATTCACTCAATTTTTTATTTACTCTCACACATGCACTACTACCATAATAGAAAATTTTCACCGCATTCATAAATCTACCACGAACCCTTTATATACGCAAGACCTGTCACAAAGTTTCTCTGTTTACTCTATCGTACGCTTCTCGAGATTCACAAAAGCCATGTATATCTTGCAATCACTTTCGCATGCTTTCTCAATTACTTGTCTCGCTGCAAACACTTGATATACACAGCCTCTTCCACCTCGGAACCCTCCTCGCTCATCGCTCACCAAACATTTTATAATACTACGAACTCGTTACATCACAATCCTACCATACACCTTCCCCCGTACACTCAACAGAATTATACCTTTGTAGTTCTTACATTCACTCTTTTCATTTCGTACACTGGAACAATTATTGCTTTCTTCCAGTCTTCAGGCACACTTCCATTTGTCCATGCACTCTGACATATTTCCCCATATACAGTATTCCATCCATACCTTCGGCTTTTTCATTTTTCAGCTTGTAAACCACCACCACTCGCTTCATCCATGGGTATATTCGCAGGGATTTTGTCACATGTCCTCGCACCACCAAATCCCATCATATTTATATTTGTATTCCTCTTATCAAACCCTCGAAATATCCCTTCTATCTATTCTGTAGATCCACATCTGTTGTGAGCATTCTTCTATTTTTATTTCTTATCTTCAAATGTACTTAGTTTCATTCTGTACTTCCGCACTTTCTTTCAGAACAACTTTTTATTCTGAACATAATTCTCATTCATCCTCCTCCAAACTCATTATTTATTTTCTGTTTCTTCTGCACTAGTCTCTTCACACTTCTCTTGCTGTCATACACCCTCTTTCTTCGACTTTCTCTGTTACAGTTACCCTGCACACCAACAACCACTTCCTCCTCTTATCTTCGACCGCTGACGCAGCCTCGTCATCCCACCACGCTGTTGCCCTGTCTCAGCACACCTTGATTTCTATTCAGACATTACTTATGCACATTTCATTAATATCCATTTGAGGTGACCCCCGTCTGTCTGTCTGTCATTATATATATATATATATAAAATAATTTAAAACGTAGGATCTGAAATTATTGTTAGTTTTTAATAGTAATTTTTAAATGAAATTGGTAAGTTTTCAGCTGCAAATTGCTGCTATATTAACTCGTTTAAGGCTGGGAGGAGCACCGCAGAAGCGAATGCTGTAATCACGACGGCGGTGATCGCCGACCTACCCGTGCTTTCTTCGATGTTGAGTCGCTTGTTCGAGTCGTCGCAACACCTGGATGATGTCGCTCTTCACCACCTCATCGACGCCCTTTGCCAGTTATCCCACGAGTCTATGGAACTTGCCTACACCAACAGAGAACCTTCACTGTTTGCCGTCGCCAAACTACTAGAAACTGGTTTGAAATTTGTCTTTTGTTAAGAGTTTGTATAGAATAATGTATTAGTGGGTACTTTTATCGTTGTAGTAAGGTACACACACACACACACACACACACACAAGGTTGTAACATATATTCTGCTCGATTTTTTTTTAGTTCATGAATTCAGAACAAAAATTAAATGACTTATAAGGACAAATTTGCTCAAATTTTGTTTATTCACAACAAAAATTAAATGACATAATGACAAATTAATCATCAATGTAATTCCTTCTTTTCTATAACCTCCTCCCACCTGTAGAAAAGTTTTTTTATGCCACGTTCGAAGAAATCCCTTGGTTTCGAGTTAAAAAAAAGCGATCACTTCGTTTTCGATAGCTTCCCTGGATTGCAACTTTTGTCTATCTAGGTGGTGTTGCAGACTTCTGAATAAATGGTAGTCTGAAGGTGCGATGTCCGGAGAATAAGGTGGCTGAGGCATTTTTTCCCAACCAAATGCCTCCAATTGGGCAGTGGTGATTCGAGCAGTGTGAGGGCGCGCGTTATCCTGGTGGAATAGAACACACCTGCAATTAATGCAGGACGTTTTTCTTGTAATGCCATCTTCAATCGTTGGAGTTGTTGGCAGTAGACTTCAGCTGTGATTGTTTGGCTATCTGGCAGAAGCTCAAAATGAATAATTCCTTGCATATCCCACCAAACGCAGAGCAAAATTTTCTTTGGGTGGGGTCCATTCCTTGGCTGAGGTTCAGGCTTTGTTTCACGGCTAAGCCACTGATGTCGACGCTTAATATTGTTATAGAGGACCCATTTTTCATCCCCAATGACGATCCGATTCAAAAACGGTGCCTGCAGTTGCCGAAAAATGCAGTGATGTGCAAATATCGATTCGATGTTGGATTCGCTTGTGACAAATCATGCGGAATCCATTTTCCAACCTTCACTACTTTTCCTAACAGCTTCAAATGACGATGAATGGTCATATGGCTAATGTCGAGTTGCAGGCCAAGTTCTCTTAGTTACCGTTGGGTTTTCCTCCACTGTTGCTTTCAGCAACTCATCTAACTCATTTGGTCATCCTGTTCGTTGATAATCTTTCAGACTGAAGTCTCCATTTCTGAACTTCTCAAACCATCTCCTACACATCCATTCGCTCACATCATCATTTCCATAAACTATTTGAATGTTTTTTTGCGGATTCACTAGCGTTAGATCCTTTATGAAACTCATACAGCATCTCATGTCAAATATGCTCTTTCGTGGGCTCCATGTTTTTTTCAATTACTGTAATATCGTAGGGGTGGCGTTGAAACTGCATGAAAAACACCAGAGAAAATATTCATTCGCCTAATCCTACACAAGCCCAAGTCATTCTGTATCATTCTGTATCGTGATAAAACCTGTGCGAACCTGTCGCCGCGTGTATTTTGCAACATTTCTAAAACTATTTCACATTATCTTGGTTATTCTATTAATTATCTATCGTCCGTTTTCTGATCAAGCAGAATTTGTTACAACTATATATATATATATATATATATATATATTTTTTTTTTTAAAGTTCGGGAAGAACCGATTCGCCTCTATTTAAAAGGGCATATCTCAGCGGAAAAACAAAGAAAAAGTGAGAGGAAAGACAGAGGAAAAAGAAAGGGTGGAGGGGACAGTCGAAGTGGAAAAAGACCAAGGATGAGAAAGACTGCAGGGTCGAGCCCCATCATCCTTGGGTGCTAGGGCCGGGAGGGCGCACGTGAAACCTCCAGGAACAAGCACGTACAAACGAGCACAAAGAGCACTCAAGAGCACGAGCTTAGAACCCCCTTGCGGGGCTATATATATATATATATATATATTTTTTTTAAGTTCAGGAAGAACCGATTCGCCTCTATTTAAAAGGGCATATCTCAGCGGAAAAACAAAGAAAAAGGGAGAGGAAAGACAGAGGAAAAAGAAAGGGTAGAGGGGACAGTCGAAGTGGAAAAAGACCAAGGACTGCAGGGTCGAGCCCCATCATCCTTGGGTGCTAGGGCCGGGAGGGCGCACGTGAAACCTCCAGGAACAAGCACGTACAAAGAGCACTCAAGAGCACGAGCTTAGAACCCCCTTGCGGGGATATATATATATATATATATATATATATATATATATATATATATATATATATATATATGCGCCTCGGTGGTGTAGTGGTTAGCGTCGCTGACTACGAATCCATCGGCCCCGGGTTCGAGACCCGACGGCAGTCTGCGCGCAGCAAAACCCAGCTGTTCATCCTTCCACACAATAAAGAAAGTGGTTGGTAGATAAATAGGTACCCTAGGTGGCCTAGTGGTTAAGACGCTGGGCTGCTGATGGGGCGTGGTTCGGATTCCACGTTAAACTGTAGGTCTAAGGTGGAGTGAAATGCTTGACCTTCGTCAGAATGAACAATTCGGGCGGAAGCTAACCAAAGGTATATATATATATATATATATATATATATATATATAAATAAAAAAAAAATATATATATATATATATATAAATAAAAAAAAAATATATATATATATAAAATATCGAAGTGGAAAACATATTTCATATATTCCAGGTGTAGTGAATCTGGATCGAGTGGAGGTACTTTGGAGGCCTGTGAGCAACCATTTGTTGGAGGTGTGTCAACATCCTCACGTCCGAATGAGGGAATGGGGCGTGGAAGCAGTCACTTATTTGGTCAAAACGGCGCTTTCGCACCACCACAATCCTCCCCTCAAAGACAATCAGGTAAAATGTGTCAAAATATGCACATTGCAACGTTGTTAATTATGATTTGCTGTAGCATCAGAAGACTGTACTTTTATTCTCCTGTTAATTTCCAGGCCTGTACAGCAGTTTTATAGTTTAAGTGTGGTTTGCAATATGGAAAAAAAGGGATTCAGAAGGATTTGCCGCATTTCAAGATACATTTTATTGTTATGAATTACTACAACTTAGAACTATTGAATAGCTTGAAACTTAAATTGTACACACACCTCTGTATTCATCAACGATATCAGATTAATTACTTATTTATTGAGAAGTGTAACTTTCAAGTTCATGAAAGTCTTCCAATTATATAATCGTGTACCTAAACCACTTGAAGGACTCGAACTTCCTTGAAGGGTCACTCTTTTGGAGGTTCCTAGTTAGCTATCCTAGCGTTTGCCTTAGATGAATTGTTACGTCATTGCTGAATGCTGCTAACACCGCCAGACTCCTTACTGAGCGGACGCATTCCCTGGGCTCTCTGATATTGTTTCTACTTTTGGATATTGCCGATAAATTTACTGTTGGAAAGTTCTGAATTTTGTATACTTGCGTTTATATTCACATTGTTATAGGTAAGTAACTGAATATTAGTGGTTTTTAGTGATTTAGAAGTTTTCATAGCGTGCCGACTTAATTTAATTTAAACTCGTGACGGTTATAAACGTTAACTACTTTAACTTGCGCGATGCTGTCGTAGAAAGTGTCGTGTGCTAGGTGTGAGGTTAATCGGTGGTCCTATGGCGATTACCGAGAGATGAATTTGTTTCTTTTGCGAGTTAAGTGAAGAGATAGTTCATTTAAAACGTAGCGTACGCGAGCTGACGGGAAGACTTGCAACGCTTGATGAGGGCAGGGGTAGGCTTACAGTTGACGAAGGCCGAACCTATACTAACGTTGAAGACGTTAGTAAGTTGAAGGGTGTGGTTAGGGACAAAGCTGGGCACAAACCGTTAATCCGTTAATCGTTAATTAACGAAGTTAACTTTTTCGTTAACGATTTAACTTTTAAGTTAACTTTGAAAATCATTATCGGACTAATTAACTTCCGTTACATTTAACTTCCGTTAACTCAAGTCCGTTAACCCAAAAAATTCATAAATAAACGTTTAAAAGTTTCTATTATTTTCAGTGCTGAGCAGGTGCGCAATTAATCCGCCACTGTTAATAGTGATGAACGAATTTCCATTTCCGCAGTGCAAAAATCAGGCGATATATTTGTTTCCGTCGCCACAATTTGTGTCTTACCAAATATTGTAGTTATTTATGGCATTGGTTTGAGCAAAACATGGTCGACTGTAAAATCAGGCGGAAAGATTTGCCATTTGAGTTGAATGTTTCAACTTCTTTCAAGAAATATCACGAGCATTTTAAGGCACTTTCAATAATATATATGTAACAATTACAACAAATAACTACATTCGTTTCATTTGCAGTCTGTCTCTTGCGCAACATGTTTGTGCTAGTGAATATTTAAAAATAATCGTTGTCAAGTAAGTCATGTATATTTATAATATGTCTGTGAGTACTTTATTAGTAGTCTCCTTGATACATTTCAAGAACCATAAAACTGATCAGGTAAGATTTCAATTCTCATGTCACTTTGATGACATAAATTAAGTCAATTGATGTCTTACAATGGGAGCGTTTTCACCTTAACCCTTTATGTCCTGGCTGGACAAGTATGACAACACCAAGGTCGCCAGGGTGAGGAAAAGCACGGAGGGTACAGTCGAGGAGGCCATGAAGCAGCAGTCCAACGAAGTGGGCAGCAACAGTGGAGGCAGCAACAACGAGGAGGAGGAGGAGGAGGAGGATGACTTCTTCAGTGCTGTCATCCAGACAAAAGAGAGCAGCAGAAGCCACAGGTCACTCAAGGGCAAGGCCCAGAACTTGGTCAAGACCTGGCTGGAGACCAACTCCAAGGACTTGCTGACAGATGCTGCCTTCTTGGGTGAGCAAGTGTTGGTGGACTTGTTCAACACAGCCATCCCCTCCAGTGCTGCAGTGGAGCGTTTGTTCTCTATGGGCAAGGACATCCTGAGGGCTAAGAGATCATCCCTGTCTGATGAAAACTTTGATATGCTAATTTTCATGAAGGGCAACATGCATCTCATGGAGAAAATGGAGAACGAGAAGAAAAGGGAAAATTAAATTATATATATATTGTGTTTTTCATTTTTTTATAATAAAAGTTAACGTTAACGGTTTATCGGTAACTTCCGTTACATGTTTAACGGATTAACGGTTAACGAAGTTAACTTTTTGGTTAACGGATTAGCGGTTAACGAAGTTAACTTTTTGGTTAACGGTGCCCACCACTGGTTAGGGACCTAGTTTTTAGTATAGGTAGCTTATCGGGAAGGTTGATAGAGTTGAGGAAGGGGTTAAGGTAGACCCGAGATTAGTAGACGGGGAGGGATTTATAGTAGTTAAAGGTGGAGCTAGACCACGTATGTTAGGTGATAGGAATCCCCCCAATCTAGGTTTCGAAGCCTTTCACCCAGTTGGATAAGGAGTGAACGAGGAAAAACGATTTTAATTGGGGACTTCTTAGTGCGTCATATGGATAAGGAGTTCGTTGAATGGAATCCAACCAAGAGGAGGAGGGTCTGTCTACCGGGGGCCAGGGTTGACAGAATTAGAGACGAAGTAAATAGGATTGATGATGCCTCCCGTCACTCGATGTTGGTGACGATGGTAGGGGGCAACGACTCGTATAGGCCTGATACGAGAGTACCTGACCGTTTGGAGAGATACAGGGGTTTAATTAGGTCCCTGAAGGCAAGGTCAGATAGGTCTTTAGTTCTAGGTATTACCCCTAGGCATGGTTTAGGTCTTAGGTAGGATTACGTCAAAAACAATATTTTTGAACACAGCTAGAAGAGATTTGTGCTCAGGAAAATGTTACCCTTCGTAAAGCTATGGTCAGAATTTAGTGATCCAAGCTTTTTTATAAGAGATAGGGTGTATTTCAATAAAATAGGGAATGTTAGGCTAGGTAGGTTAATCGATGAGAATGTCCGGAAGCTGTATAGGTCCAAGCCCTCTTTAAAAGATGTGGATCCAGGAAACGCCGGCCCGACGTGAAAAATAATTTAAAACGCCGATCCGTGGTAAAAAATAATTTAAACGTCTTTTATTGTAACGCGCGTAGTATTAGAAATAAATTGAACGAATTTAAGGCGATAATTTATTCCGGGAACTACGATATAGTTGCCATAACCGTAACGTGGTTAAATATCGTGACTCGGGACTTGTTGGGGGAACTTGATATAGTGGGTTTTAAACTTTTTACTAATGATAGGTTACGTAGGATTGGTGGCGGCGTTTTGTTGTACATTCATAATTCCCTTAGGGCTATCGAGGTTAAGATAGATTTTCCGGCAGCAATTAATGCGATATGCGTTGAAGTTAGGGCACGTAGTATTAGCTTTAATTTCGTTGTTGTTTATAGACATCACGATACTGATACTAGATTTTACACACTTTGTAACTTCATTAATAATTACGAGACTTTTACTGGTAATGGTGAGGGTTTGAGACTGATTGAGTTCATGGAAGATAATTTTTTACGTCAGTTGGTTAACGAACCAACGTGCTGTGACTATTTTAGACGTGTTAATGACGAAAATATAGTCGAAGGTTTGGAAGTAGGTGAGAGTTTGGGATGTAGTGATTACCAAATTATTAGGTTTAAGCTATTGATAGAAAACAGTAAGGATAGTAACGTAATAGAAGTCCCTGATTTTCGTAGTGCTAATTTTGATAGTTTTGCGGACAGGATGAGAGTAGTGGACTGGGATAATTTATTTATGGGTAATGACGCAAATTTTCATTGGGAGGCGTTTAAAGAAAGTTTTTTGGATATCAAAAGGGAATTTATTCCGCGTAGGCCCAAGCGCGCTAGAAATCATGATAAGCCCAAGTGGTGGACTATGGAAATAGGTGAGTTCAGAAACGAACGTAACAGAGCGTATAGACTTAATAAGCGCAATGGCACGGTAGCTAACTTTAATAGATATATCGAGCTTAGACGTCAGGTTAAAAGATGTTAGGAATGCTAAGCGTAATTTTGAGATACTTGGAGATGCGGACAGTAAACATAATCCGAAAAAGTTTTTTGACTACGTCAATTATTCGTGTCATTGTAAAAAGACTACTGTATTTATTTTATTATTAATAAAGGTTATTCAATTCAATTCAATTAATTGCAAGCCGATAAAAGATAACATAGGCCCTCTAGTGGACGCTAACGGCGCTTTGGCTTCCGACGCTCAGGCGATGGCGAGTATTTTTAGTAACTTTTTTGCAACAGTTTTTACCGTAGAAGACGTAAATAATGTCCCCGACGTGGACGATATCGTTCCATTTAGTAGCGAGACTATTTTAAATGAAATAATTGTTTACGAGGGTGAGATTGCGTATTATATTGATAAGCTAAAAGTTAGCAAGGCTCCAGGCCCTGACACGCTTTATCCTAGACATTTGAAAGACGTTATCGTAGGCCCATTAACAAAAATTTTTAATAAGTCATTGGAAGCGGGGATTATTCCTGAAGACTTCAAATTAGCTAAAGTTACGCCCATTTTTAAAAAAGGCGACCGCACAGTAGCTAGCAATTATAGGCCTATTAGCTTAACGTCAATTGTCGGTAAACTTTTGGAATCAGTAGTTAGGGATCGTATCGTCGATCACTTAGAAAGCCGTGATTTGAGTAATAGTAGTCAGCATGGGTTTCGACGCCATAAATCTTGTTTAACTAATTTGTTAGAGTTTTATAATGAAATAGTGCACGAATACGATAGGCATAGAGCGGCTGACGTTATTTATTTAGACTTTAAAAAAGCGTTCCATACAGTTCCGCATAGAAGATTAATTGCGAAGGTTAAAGCGCTCAGTATACGCAGTCAGGTAGCTAACTGGTTAGAGGAATGGCTTCGTGCCAGGAAACAGAAGGTCGTTGTTAATGGTAGGGAATCGGGGTGGCTGGATGTAGGTAGCGGTGTCCCTCAGGGTTCAGTGTTAGGCCCATTGCTATTCGTAATCTACATTAACGACATAGATGTAGGCTTGACCAGTAACGTGTCAAAATTCGCGGACGATACTAAAATAGGCGGTAAAGTTCTTAACGTAGATGATAGAAATAGACTCCAAGACGATGTAAATAGAATTATGGAGTGGACGGATAAGTGGCAGATGCAATTTAATGTAGACAAATGTAAAGTTTTGCATATAGGTTCTCGTAACAATAATTACACGTACACGATGGACGATAAACAGTTAGCGAGCGTTGACGAGGAAGTAGATTTAGGCGTACGCGTATCTAAGGATTTAAAAGTTAGGAACCAGTGCCTGGAGTCTTGCGCAAAAGCTAATAGGCTGTTAGGCTTCATAGCGCGTAATTTCGAATTTAAATCGAAGAATATTATATTGCCCCTTTACAAGTCCCCTAGTCAGGCCTCACTTAGGATATGCCGTTCAGTTTTGGTGCCCGTATTTGCGTGAGGATATTGAGAGGTTGGAAAAGGTTTAGCGACTTGCCACGAAACTAATTCCATCACTACGCAACAAATCTTACGAAGATAGGATTAAAGAGTTAGACTTGCATTCACTTGAGACTAGGAGATTAAGGGGGGAGCTTAATGAAGTTTTCAAAATCGTTAATAAAATCGATAACGTAAATTTTGACATTGTTAATTTTCGATAACAGCAATACTCGTAATAACGGATTTAAATTACATGGTAGACGTTTCATTACTAACATCACTAAAAACTTTTTTACGTTTGAAGTAATTGATAAATGGAATAATCTTCCCGCGTCCGTCGTTAAGTCTACCAGCGTTAATATGTTTAAGTACCATTTAGACAGACATTTTAAAAATATTAACATCGTTTAAATAATAAAACAATTAGCAACAGGACCTCTGGGGGTGATAGTCGAGGTTTGAGTCTGTTGACGATTGATGCCAGCTTGTGACATGCCAGCGTTAAATTTATATCATTAAAAAAAAAAAATATAGACTAATACGAACGTAGATGTAGCTCGTAGCGTAATCTAACCCACTTTTTGTTATACTCGTACTTTTTTTTTCTTCTTCTCTCATCCTCTCTTTACTTGCATGTCTGTAGTTTGCATGGTATGACAGTATTTCTTTAAGTTAAGATTGTGTTTGCAGGGTTTGTAAGCGTTCTTATTTTACTTCTTTTCATCTTTCACCCCTTTCCTATTCTCTTCGACTATTTTTCCGACGTCGGCAGTGGCCGGCGGATGATGATGGTGAGTCTTTCTCTCTCTCTTTCTGAATAAATGTTAACCCACGAATGATAGGTTTTGCTACTTACTTAATCCCTTATTCTCTTCTTTTAACTCTCTCTCCTCTTCTTTTCACCCCTACTCTCTTCTTTTTCTCGGGCTAACCTTAGAGTGGATCTTAGTCTTTGTTAGCCTTAGCTTCTGTAGATCTGTAGATGTTTAGTAAATTCCCTTTTGGTCCATCAGTCCACTTCTCAATGGTGCAATAAATTTCTGTTGTGTTATGGATCAAAAACTTGTGATGGTATTGGGTGTGGTATGGTAGGCTCTCAGAAGACCATGGCAATAATCCTCCTTTCCATAGCTTACGTCTATACGGTTGAGTTGGTCGTGATTTTAAGGCCCCCCAGAAAATCCGTGTCCATCCCCGGCGGCGTTTCGTATTTTTCTCTTATTCAAAAGAATACTCTCCTAATCATTCCATTATCATACATATTCGTTTGTGGCTGGTACTCATCCAACTAGGGATAGAATGCATTTCTGATGGCTCCCTGCACATTCTGGGATTGCTGGAAATGAGGTGAAGGATGTTATAGTAAAAGTGACCACTGTGGGAGAAACTTTATTCACACTTCAATTCCCTGCTTTTGATTACGCTACGGTTGCCAGGATGCGTTTTTCTTTTGGAAGTACCAATAATAAATCGTTCTCAAATCAACAACTACGTCGTGGCCACGTTGCAACACTGCTTCTTGTTTGATCAGTGAAGTTAAGTGATGTTGGGTCCTCTACGTTTAGATGATGTAGCCCGTGGGTCGCGTCTCTCCTGAAACTGCAGGCTACGTCCATCACGTAACCTTTGTTGTAATGGAGGAGTTTAAATAATCCCAACCATTATTACTCATGGCCGTCCTCATCCTAAATATGTCGACGGTGGAAGGCCACACCCATCTCATCCACGGACGTATGCTATATCATTTCCTCTGCCTTCAGTGTCCCCCTTCGTCGCTTTCACCAGGGTTGGTGATTTTTTTTTATTTAAAATAAAGAAAATCAGATTTTTTAAATTTTTTTTCCATGTTCAAGATACACTGAAACAAAAGTCAAAAAAGGTCCTTTTCATTCCTATAAGTTCTCTTATAAGGAGATTGATACAACAGTCAGAAGCAAGGTAAGCAATCTAAGGCTGAAGCGAGTGGCGGAAGAGCTGTTGGTACGACTGGAGCCAATAGCTGTGGCCCTAGACAAGAGATAAAGTGACACCTGTACAATAGCAGAAGCAGTGGACATCTGGAAGAAACTTAGTAAGAAACTTGATAGTGACCGGGAAGTGGCCAAGAAGGTGAAAGCACGATACAATCAAGTTATCACGAAGGCCTACCTGCTGGACAACATGGTGCATCCATCTCTTCAGGGAAGGGAACTCACTGAGGACGAGAAAAACACTGCGATGGAGTATGCTAATGAGAAGTGTCCACCACTAATACCCATCTTGATCAAATTCCAGGCCAGAACTCCACCATTTCAGGCCTTTAAGTTTGCTGACCATGTGACCGGCAGTCACAGCAATTGAGTGGTGGCTGTCACACAGTGAAGCCATAGATAAGGATAGCATGTCAATAGTGAAGCAGTTGCTATCAGCTGTAGCATCGTCTGCGGGGATGGAGAGAGTCTTCTCCTATGGCCTTGTGCAGTTCAAGCTAAGGAACCGCTTTGCACCCGAAAAAGCTGCAAAATCAGTATTCCTTTTCAAAACTTTCAATCAGCATTAGAGCTCAAGAGCTATACTGTACTTTTCATTTGTAATTTAGAAATGTATATATATTTTTTTTTAAGTTTTAACTCCATAATTCTTTGCTTTGGGTCAGCAAATTAAATTATCATGACCAGGTGACCTTAAATGTTTTCTAGAAATGAAATATTTGTTTTATATCAAATCAGTGGAATAAAAATTGAAATTAATTATTGATGCTTTATATAAATAATAAATATGTTCTACAAATGTTTATTCACTTTAGGCCAGTGGCTATTATGATTTTAATTAATGTTTAAAAAAAGGTTAACACAGATATCTTAATTTGTCATTTCAATAACCTTGCTTTATTGAAAAATAAACAGCAAAGTTCATTACCATTCTTTATGTATTACCTATACTGTAGTGATTAATTAGTAGTTTTTGCGTTTTATCGTTTTTTTATTTTTATTCATATATTGATTTAAATCGGATTTTTAAAAAAATTATTTAAGTCATGATTTAAATCAACCAATCAACCAACCCTGGCTTTGACCGTCCTATATATCTTGCAAAGCGCTTTTATTGCTTAGAGTCCCGACTAGTCTACTACGAAGTTGATTCTCTCGACAGGGCTCTTCTGTCGAATGTTCTGAATTCATTTTTTTTTAATTAGACACACTGGTATCTAAGCTATGAACTTCAACGTGACATCCCATGTTGAAACAGCAGTGAATGCAACGATTAATGTATCTTAACACTAATTTTTTATAGCAAAATGTTATTTCTGTTCATCTAGGTTTTTTTTTATGCTGCAATAAAATTAATATTACAAATATTTTAAAAATGTTAAATTTTTTTTAATTGGAAAGATTTTAATCAGCATAAGGAATTTTCAAAAATTACTTTTTTCCGTAGAAATTACAAACGTTACTCTTGTCTCCTCTGTCTGAATTGTCAATTATCTGCCACACTGACGTTCGTCAAAAACAGCTTGAGTCATTGTTGCATATTTTACATTCTTGTGGAGAGATTTTGCACCATGGCTGGCCTCTCATTTTAAATATCATTGGAGCTGTGAATGATAATCACAGGTAAATATTTCGAGCTTTAAAAAGAGTTTAAAAATTTTTATAATGGAATAAGGCAGAGATGAAATAAAGTAGATGGATGAGATTGACTGTTGAATGATCAATTGATTAGAGTTTTTTTTAAAATTAAAAATTGCTTTTGATTCCTCTGCAGTGAACACCTGGTTCGTCTAGCCTTCCAGTGCCTTCAGCTGGTGGTGACTGACTTCCTTCCCTTGATGCCTTGGGCGTGCCTCCCTCTCACCGTTGATACAGCCGCCAAATTTGGGTCTCAAATTCAGGAATTGAATATTTCCCTCACAGCCATTGGTCTCATGGTAAGCGCGACTTTCACTATGAAAATGGTATGTATAAAGCCATGAATTAAACGTCTTGAGTAACTCTCTTCATTCTGTTTGACGTTTATAATCTTTCTTTAACATTTCAGTGGAATATTTCTGATTATTTTTATCAAAATCAAGAGAAGTTGAGATCCTCTCTCACTTCTGACAGTCAGGTGTTTCCTGATTTTCCCGGAGTCCCAAATATGCCTCCATTTGATAAGCTCTGGATGTGTCTCTACGCAAGATTAGGTATTTTTAAATTGCTTTTATATAAACCTTTTCTGTACTGAGATTATCGATTTTATTTAATTTTTCTGTAGCTAGTGTTTTTTTTTCTTTCTTTCTCTAATTTACCGCCGATTCGTATCTATAGAAAGCGGTACATATCTCGGCGAGGCAGTGGGTGGGTGGTGTTACTGTGTTGGGGGTGGTAGACTAGGGGGGTGAGTAAGGGTCAGTTGCTGGATAGTGGGTAGGAGGGGTATGGTCTTAGATGCGATAGAGCAGATGGGAGTGAGTGAGGAAGAAGAAAATCGTTTCTGTTGAAAAGTGGGGGCCTTCGGCGAGTATGGATCGTAGACGGTCGGGTATGGGATTTTCGGCCGAGAGAGGGAAACACCTGCGACGAAGAGCGGACAACTTTGGGCATTCCACCAGGAGGTGTATGACAGTGATAGGGGCATGGCAGGTAGGGCAAAGCGGGGCTGGCGATTTCGCCATAAGGTGTCCGTGGGTGATGCGGGTGTGGCCTAAGCGGATGCCGGCTAGAGTTACTTCTTTATGGCAGGACCGGTGGAATGAGGAGGCCCAGTATCCTATTTGTGGCTTGATCATGTGGAGTTTATTTTGTGTGGCCTGGTCCCATTCCCGCTGCCATATGGAGCGGAAGTGGGAGCGGAGAGTCGGGAAGAAGTCAAAGAAGGGGAGGGGTCGGGAGGAGGCCGGCAGTGAGCAGGCCGTCTTTGCCGTGCGGTCCGCCGCCTCGTTACCCTGGATGCCGACATGAGCCGGGACCCAGCAGAAGGCGACTGTCTTGTATTGGAAGGCCATTAAAAAGTGGGAGGTTTGCTGGATGGTACAGACGAGCGGGTGAGGAGGTTTAAATCTTTCTAGGGAGAGAAGTCCGCTTTGGGAATCTGAATAAATGACGAAGGAGCTGGCAGAGTGGGTGCGCACAATGTCGAGGGCCTCCGTAATCGTGAAAAGTTCCGCCGAAAAAACGGAGGCCTCGCGGGGCAGGCTGACGCCTCGGGAAAGCGGCTGGGACAGAATTACCGCTGAGGAGGCCACACCAGCTTCCGAGCGGGAACCATCTGTATAAATGGCGACTGTCCGGGTGTTGGGTTCCGTGTTCGCGGAAGAGTGACCTGTATACCGTGGCGCTCGTGGTATTCTTCGGTAGGGCACACAGATCCCTGCCAAACTTGATAGGGGTGAGGAGCCAGGGTGGGTAGATGCTGTATGAAATGGGGATAACTGAGGGGGCGGGCATGCTGAAAAGATCAAGGAAAGAGCGGACCACTTCAGTGAAATGCCAGCTCCGTCCCTGAGGTGGTAGTTCAGAAACCGCCGTGCCCAGAAGCGAATAAGGTAGCCTCTGTGCACGGACGAATCAGGCGAGTTTGTCTAAAACAATTCGTCTAAAATACAATTTGTCTAAATCAATTTGTCTAATAACAATTTGTCTAATAACAATTTGTCTAATAACAATTTGTCTAATAACAATTTGTCTAATAACAATTTGTCTAAAATCAATTTGTCTAATAACAATGTCTAAAAATAATTTGTCTAAAAATAATTTGTCTAAAATACAATTTGTCTAAACAAACAATTTAATATAATATGGCATACAAATTGTTGCCTGATGTACAATGCTATTTATTACTTGCCACGCCCCATCTTAAAAGGTTACCTCTTGTGCGGAATAGTACATCGAAATCAGTTATCCGGAACCCATAACCCGGTTAGGTTAGGTTAGGTTAGGTTAGGTATATATTATGAAATAAAATCAACCCATTTTCAATCTTTTCATCCTCACTCCAAATTTATCAAGCAGACAAATGCATTTCTAGTTATCTTCAGTTATTAGTCAAATTGTATTTTAGACATTATTTTTAGACAAACTATTTCGATGTACTATTCCGCACAAGAGGTAACCTTTTAAGATGGGGCGTGGCAAATAATAAATAGCATTGTACATCAGGCAACAATTTGTATGCCATATTATATTAAATTGTTTGTTTAGACAAATTGTATTTTAGACAAATTATTTTTAGACAAATTGTATTTTAAACAAATTGTTATTAGACAAATTGATTTTAGACAAACTATTTTAGACAAATTGTTTTAGACAAATTGATTTAGACAAATTGATTTAGACAAATTGATTTAGACAAATTGATTTAGACGAATTGATTTAGACGAATTGTATTTTAGACGAATTGTTTTAGACAAATTCTCCTAGACGCGTGCACGGAGGTATGTCCTCATGAGGAGTAGACCCCGTCGGAGGGCGAGAGGGAGATAATCGCAATTCACGTGGAGGCTGGAGGCTGGGGAGGAGCGGAAAGCACCGGTGGCGAGGCGGAGGTCTCTATTAAGTACCGGGTCCAAGATACGGAGGCGGGCGTTGGAGGCTGAACCGTAAACTGCACTACCATAGTCCAGCTTCGACTGTACCATGGAAGTGTAAAGGCGAAGAAGAGAGCGTCGATCTGCACCCCATGTGGTGTGGGAGAGGTGATCCAGGAGAGCGAGGGGGCGTCGAAGGGATTGCTTTAGGTGCTTGAGATGGGGAACCCAATTGAGCCGTCGGTCTAGGGTCATGCCCAGAAAACGCGTGGAGGGTACCACCTCAAGAGGACTGCCGTATAATGTGACAGAGGGTAGAGGAAGGGTTGTGGGTCTTCTTCTACTGAAGAGCATACACTTGGACTTAGGGATGGAGAGGCGGAAACCCACCGACGTCGCCCACCTTTCCACCCGGTAGATGGCGAGCTGCATTTGTCGTTGAACGACGGACGGTTCTCGCCCTGCGAAGTAGATCGCAAGGTCATCCGCGTAAATGGAAGAGCGGATGGTGGGTGGAAGGCATTGTGAGACCGTGTTCATCACGACGGAGAAGCAGAGAACACTGAGGATGCTTCCCTGTGGGACCCCGTCCTCCTGCACGAAGGTGTCAGAGAGGACTGAGCCCACCCGGACTTTAAAGGTCCGGGAGGAAAGGAAGCCCCTGATGAAGGTCGGCATGGCTCCGACGAGGCCCAGATGTCGGAGCTGACCGAGGATCATTGCTCGACGGGTGGTGTCATAGGCCTTCTGGATGTCGAAAAAAATTGACAGTACGAACTGTCCATTGTCGAAGGCATCCTGTATGTCTCGGCTGAGAAGCAGGAGGGGATCAGTGGTGGAGCGGAATTGTCTGAAGCCGGACTGGGTAGCCGGGAAGGAATTGCTATTTCAAGGACGAACGATAATCGCGTAGCGACCATTTTTCGAGGATTTGCAGGCACAACACGTCAGGGCGATTGGTCTGTAGTTTGTGGGGTCCAGGGAATCTTTGCCGGGTTTGGGGATAGGGATGACGTGGGCCTCCTTCCACCTAGAGGGGAAGGCGCCCTCTATCCATATGCGATTGTATAGGTCTAGCAGGAAAATTGTAAGGTAGTGTGGATGTGCTGGATCATGCCGTACGGAATACCGTCCGGACCGGGACAAGGGGATCGTCGAGAGGCCAGTGCCGCCTGTAGTTCACGCATGGTAAACAATCGGTTGTAGGTGCTGTCTATGGACGGTGGAGAGGGGCTATCGTCAGGGGCGGGTACGGAATGGCTGCAGAGGAAGAAACGGCGGCGAAGGTAGAAGCGAGGTGGTTGCCACCGACTTGGGCTCACATAGGAGTCCGTCGTTAGTCCGGAGGACCGGGGGTCGGGAGGGGACATGTCGCCTCTCGACACCCCGTACCTTCTTCCAGATGGTAGCCGAAGGTGTGGTGGCGGTGATGCCGGACACAAAGGCACGCCAAGAGGCTCGGCGCGCTGTCTTCATTGTGCGGCGGGCGATGGCCCTGGCCCGCTGCATCTCCGTGCGATGGATGGGGAGTCGCGTCCGGTAGAAGCGCCGAGTTGCCTTCTTGGCGCGCACGGCCTCCGCGCACTCCGGGGTCCACCAAGGCACCCGTCGGGCGCGGGGTAGGCGGAGGATCGTGGTACGCTAGTGCTTGCAGCCGCTAGAACGACGGACTCGAAATATGCGATGCACTCGTCGATGGATGGGAAGTGGGCAGTTGTAAGGGTTGTATATGTGTTGTCGCGGAAGCGGGCCCAATTCGCGTTGGTAGTAACCCACCTTACCGGTACCCGAACAGTCTGGTCGGGTCGATTGAGCGTGAGTTGAATGGGGAATGGTCACTTCCATGGTCCTCTCGGAGGACTTGCCACGTGAATCTAGGAGGGCATCAGTTGAAACGAGGGACAGGTCTATACAGGATGGAGTGCAGGTGGTGGCATGGTAGAATGTAGGAGAGCCATCATTGAGGCACTCGAAGGAGAGCTCGGTCATGACAGATATCAGGGTTGGGGCCATATAGGTGGTGTGTGTCGCCCCACAAGGGGTGGCGACTATTGAAATCGCCCAGTAGTAGGAAGGGCCTGGGGAGTTGTTGTACGACTTCCACCAGGTCGTCGCGGGAGACTTGAGCGTGGGGGGGAGGTAGATTGAGCAGACGGTGTACTGTCTATCCAGGGAGAGCCGGGCAGCAATCACCTGTAGCGGGGACCGGATGGGAGATTGTGGAAGGGGACTGCGTGGTGTACGAGAATGGCAGCTCCCCTTCGAGTGCAGGTAGGAGGCGGGGTGGCGATGCAGAATAACCAGTAGGGCAGGGCATGGGCCTGGTCCCCAGGATTAGCTCCTGGAGACAGACACACACCGGACGGGAAGTGGCAATCAAGGAGTTAAGGCCTTCATAGTTCGCGAATATTCCTCGACAGTTCCAGTGGACTATTGTGGTTTTCGGGGGATCCATTAGTTGATGAAGGGGGATGGGTAAAGGTGTAGGTGCTAGGAGGTTGGAGTGTGAAGGGAGATCTGGAGTTCGCGAAATTGAAGGATGGGTCGGGAGCATGGCTGGCTATCTACCGTTCACCAGGGAAGGAATCGGTCGGCCTGTCGAACCCCGCGGAGGTTGCGGGGTCGAGTCGGCCGAGCGAGACCGGAGGCGTGGATCACGGCAGACAGAGGAACGTGGGCTGAGAGGGTCAGAAGTGTTTTGACGGGCTTCTGTGGTCGGGCCAGGAGGGGGCACGTTACCCCAAAAGTGGGCCCCGCCTGTCCGGGGTCTCACGGCGGACCCTAGGTGGATAGGGGGTACCAAAGGACCGGGCGGGTGGGAGGGAGGGCGTACTCAGGGTGGCTGACAAGGAGGGGGCCGGGGATGTTGGGGGGTAGGTACTGGGGTGGAAGGAGGTGAACCAGAGTGGTCTCGTGGAGGGGTGGAGAAAATGGCACCAGGAGGCAAGGGCAGATCCATGAGACTCGTGGGCGCGGCCGAGCTCCCTCGGTCACACCGTGCAGCTGCGCCAGGGCCGCATCCACTGGATCCTCGGGGAGAGGATATTGTTCAATTGGGTCTCGTCGTAGGGGCGGGTCATGGATTTCAGCACTATTGTCAGAGTCTGTGGGGTAGAGTGGTGGGACTTCTGCGTGGGGAGAGATGGACATAGTAGACGTAGTGGGCGGTGTGAGGGTCCGAGCCGTCTTCTTGGTTCTAGGGGAAGAGGGAGAGAGACGTTGGAAGGCCGGAGGGTCTGGCGACACGCTCCGGCGTCTCCGCCTCGACGGCTTGCTCCGGGCGGCAGGTTCGGGCGTGTGCAGGAGTACTGGGAAGGCAGGGTTTGAGGTGGATGGGACCTGGGTGTCCTGGTCCCAGACTCCTGGGGGTTCGTGGCAGGTGAGGTGCGGGAAGAGGAGGGATGGTGGGGGGACGAGACCGTCGGGTCCTGCGAGGATTTCTTTTGGGGGGGACAGGGAGCAGTGGCGAGGGGGGTTTCGGCGGCGGGCCAGGGCGGCGTGCTGAGATGATAGAGCCGAGAGCAGCGGCATAAGACACCCCCGGCCTCACCTCCCGACTCTGCACCCTGTCTCGTGCCTCACGGGGCTAAGTAAGTCCATTACTTGCAGGCCTCGGACCTCCTCCTCGAACTTGAAGAAAAGGCATTCGCGGGATGAGGGGTGTGCGCCTTCACAGTTGGAGCATTTGGGTGTGTTGGGGCACCTGTCAGGGTGAGCGAGTTGTCCACAGTGAACACACAGTTGATGCGGCTGCCGACAAACGGAACAAACGTGTCCAAACTTGTTGCATTTAAAGCAACGGGTCGGGTCTGGAATGTATGGGCGGACAGAAAACTCGCATGACGCGCGGTCTCCCATACCCCATACAATGCGGTCGGGGCAGATTAAGGTATTGAAAGTAAGGAGCAGACGTGGGGAGGGGGTGCCTCCCTGTCGGGACGTGAAGCGATAAATCTTAGTGATTCCTTAGGGTGCGAGGTCCTCCAGGAGCTCGTTCACTGCGATCGACAATAGGCGGGTGGCGTAAATAGTGCCCTGACTCTGGTTCAGGCGAGGGTGTGGGGAAACGGACACCGAGCATCCAAGGACCTCAGTGACAGAGAGTAGGGCTTTTGTCTCTGCGGCTGAGCGTGATTTTGCGAGGAGGGAGCCATCCCTCTGTGGGCGTACGTCATAGCGGCTAGAGTTGCTGTGGGTTCGGATCGCCTGGAACGTCCGTTCAGAGTTGGTCGGAAGGGACCCGGATGTAGGCCGGATCACCAGGAATTTGTGGATACTTGGAAGGGAGAGGGAGGCTGTAGAGTCGAAGTGGACTGGGATATTCAACGGTCGATAGGATAGCCGTGAATGCCGGCTCCCCCGTCCGCCGCGGGGCGCTCTCCGTGGGGAGGTGGGCTGACGGCGGGTGAGGGGGGCATATGGGAAGAGCAAGAAGCCGAGTTTTGGGGGCAAGTCCTGGGTGGAACTTGACTTGCCCGAAGGCGGCTCAGGTGGGCTGGGACGAGACCCCTGCTCCAGAGAGTGTAGGTCCAAGGGCATATTCGAGGGACGGACTGGAGTCGGCAACGGAAAAGGAGAGTGCAAGCGTTCCGCTTCCACAGGGGATCAACCCCATCAGGTTGCGGTCTTCCAGTGGTAGAGGACTCGAGGGCCTGGTTGCCCACCACCCGAGTCTTGAGAGTAGTAGTAGTCCGAGAATGAAAAGCAGTAGTCGTAAGCCGAGGGGGAGAAGTATCCATAGCGAACAAAGAGAGAACTTCATCCCCCGCGTGCATCCAGCCACCACCGACTCCAACAAGGGAAAGGCGAATCGTGGGCACACTTGGTCCCACCGCCAATAGATGTCACGCAGGGGAGATATACCCGTACCCAGTCCCCGTGCCTGGAAGGCGGCCACTCTCATCCAACGGCGGTGAAAGGTGGCAGGGACAGGGCTTGGGTTTGGTTGAAAAGCGACAAGGGTGCAGGGCAACCACCTCCCACACCCAAGGGCCTAGGAAGGGGTCAAAATCAAGGTCCAAAGAACAACGCCAAAAAGGAGAGAGAAGCCAGAAAGAATGGGTGAAAGGAGAAAGAAAGAAATAGAAGCAGGAATCAGCCGGGTCCCCAAACGGGTCCAATGGTCCACGAGGGCAGAGAAAGCCCTTACACCGAAGAAAGGTGCATCCCCACATTCGCCACAGAGGGACGCACCCTATCGCTCCGGACAAAGCAAAGTGCTGTAGCTAATGTATACTATACTTTCCTGTACAAGTTTTTCCTCTAATTCGTTTTTAATTTCGCTTTTGAAGGAGACTTGTGTGTTGACTCTAGACCTGCTGTGCGGAAATCAGCTGGGCAAACTTTATTTTCAACAATAGCTGCTCACGGAGCTTTGCTTCACAACGAGACTTGGCAGGCGGTGCTGTGGCAGGTAAGTCTATTTATGGATTACATTGATATGCGCCAACAGCCCAAATCATCATCATCATATTAACGTTGTTTAAAATAAAAAAAATTAGTAACAGGAGCTCTGGGGGTGGTGGTCGAGGATGAGTCTGCTGACGATTAATGCCAGCTTGTGACATGGCAGCGTGTGATGCCAGCAATAAAAAAAAAAAAAAATTAGACTAACATGAACGTAGATGCAGCTCGTAGCGTAAACTAACCCACTTTTTGTTTAACTTTACCTACTTTTTTTTCTTTCTTATCCTCTCTACTTTGCATGTCTGTAACTCTCTCTTCTTGCATGTTTGTAGTTTGCATGGTATGACAGTGAGTTAAGACTGTGTTTGCATGGTTTATAAGCGTTCTTATTTTACTTCTTTTCATCTTTCACCCCTCTCCTATTTTCTCCAACTATTTTTCTGACTTGTCGGCAGTGGCCGGCGGATGATGATGGTGAGTCTTTTTTCTCTTTTTCTGAATGAATGTTAACCCACGAGTGATAGGTGTTCCTCCTTACTTAACCCCTTATTCTCTTCTCTTCTCTTAACCCCCTACTCTTTCCTTTCTCTCGGGCTAACCTTAGAGTGGATCTTAGGGTCTTTGTTAGCCTTAGCTTATGTAGATCTGTAGATCATCATCATCATCATGGTATAATAGTGTTTGAGTTAAGACTGTTGCATGGTTTGTAAGCGCTCTTATTTTACTTCTTTTCATCTTTCACCCCTTTCCTATTCTCTTCGACTATTTTTCCGACTTGTCGGCAGTGGCCAGCGGATGATGATGGTGAGTCTTTCTTTCTCTTTTCCTGAATGAATGTTAACCCCCGAATGATAGGTTTTGCTACTTACTTAACCTCTTATTTTCTTCTTTTAACCCCCTACTCTCTCTCTTTCTCTTGAGCTAACCTTAGAGTGGACTTAGGGTCTTTGTTAGCCTTAGCTTCTGTAGATCATTATCATTATTATTATTATCAAGGATGTTAGGAAATAAATTTGTTAAGCCAGACTTATCCAGAATACTTCTATTTTTGACGCTCACAGATTCCTATAGGTAGTTTTATACAGGAGATGTATTACTCTGGTCTCTCGCCATGAATGGTTGTAAATTTGTATTTTAATATATGTTCTATTAATTCTTAATGCACTCTTAATACACTCTGTCCCATCAAGAGAAATAAAAACGCTATATAATAAGTAATTCAAATGATTCTAACATAATTTATAGCGGAATATTTCCACTGTATTCTTTTGTTTACTTGCCATAATCATTGCCTGAAAAATATTATGCTCCAGAAATGGTTACATGGTACTAGTCTTAATTTGTCAAACCTTTAACATCAAAATCATTTGATAAAAGAACACTAGAAATTGTGAAGAAGTGGCTAAAAGAAAGTTTTCTAGCCTTTCCTTGGTTGTCGTGTAAAGACTAATTTAATAATCAGCATAAAAATCTTGAATCTGAAACTTTTGTTGTTGGTTAGCCGATCAGCCCACCCTGATCGAGCAAGCCGGCGCGGAGGCACGCAGGTAACCGATCGCCCTCTCCGGAGTGAACCAGAGGTTCAGCGCACTAGTGATGTGTTGTGTTCTATGTTGTGCTAGAGCGGCACAGTCTGTCATAATGTGTTCAGTTGTTTGTGGTGTGTCCTGGCACAGGTGGCAGGTGTCTGTGGAGTTGTCTAGTCTGTGTTTATATGTCTGTAAGTTGGGTTGATGTCCACATCGGAATCGTGCTAAGTTAACTCGATCCGATCTGCTCAGGCTGGTCTCTGACCTGTCAATGGGTGGCGGCTTCACACCTAGGACCGCATTCGGACCGAGTCGTGTCAGTGCTTTGTGGGTTAGATATGTGTATGCGTTTTCTGTATTGTGTGATGTCTGTGGGGCGTGGTATGGAATGGAGTATTTGGTTATAATGTGTGTCTGGTGTTACCTTAATAGTGCGAGGTGTTGATGCATGATTGTACAATTTACGGTGGTTCAAAATTTGGGCTAAAATTTCAAAATAGTTGGAAATGCTCTTCGCATGACTGCTCTTATTCCTTTAGATGTGAAGTGATTTTGTGCCAAATATTTGTCGATCCAGTACATAATAAGAGGTCGCTATGATTTTCACAAATTTGCTAATCATTTTCTACCCGCTTCATTTTTAGAGGGCGTGGCAGTCACGCCACATTGACTCCGCCCACCTTTCAGAGGATGAAGCAATTGTTCGATTTCTTGTATAATGATGTTTGTGAATCAGACAAATCATTTACTCGTGCATCATTTCAAGTTTAAACTTGTTAGAGGACGGTTTTAAGTTCGTTCAAATTTCAAGAGCTTAGGAGTAGTATCTCATGTAAGTATTAATTCATATATATTAATTATTAATTCATATACAGGGTGTTTCAGGAGGAAAGGTCAATACTTCGGGAGGTGATAGTATCGGTCATTGTGAGAAAAAAAGTTCATATGAACATGTGTCTAATTCTGAATGGTTACGGAGATAGAGCTGTTTGAATCTGATGCACGCGCAGCTCTTCCTCCTCCTTTCCTTTGCTATAACCTTGAACCTTGAACCTTGAACCATGTAAGCATGTAAGCATGTAACATAAGCCAATAGACAGCTGACTGTTGTGAGTGACATTGTTTGGTGTTTGAAGCAGTGTTAAGAATGCCACACACCGTCACACATGCCGAATATGCAGATATGGTGTATGTCTACGGTTTTTGCGATGGAAGTGCAACAGCTGCTCTTGCACAATACCGTCGACGGTTTCATTTCTGTATCTGATACTATTCAAAATGCCAATGTTTAAACATTAAATGTTAGAAACAGTAATTGGTTTCTCTTTCTTGATTATCATTACCAATGCTTTTGAATTTGTAGATTCAAACAGCTCTCTCTCTCCGTAACCATTCAGAATTAGACACATGTTCATATGAACTTTTTTTCTCACAATGACCGATACTATCACCTCCCGAAGTATTGACCTTTCCTCCTGAAACACCCTGTATATAATTATTAATTCATATATATTAAGTATTAATGCATATGTATTATATTTATTCAGTATATATATATATTATAATATATATTATATATATATATATATATTATCAGGTCATCCTATAAGTAATGTCGTTTTTTACGATAGATTAAGTTTAAACTAGTCCTACTCGGTTTAAGCATAAATTTTCCGAAGGTTATATCTAAGATGAGATCTGTCGTGTTTCGCTACATACTTTACAGACCTTGACCAGTAAAGACGTGTGTTTTGCTTTATGTGAACCCCTCATAAACATGGCGGTATCAGAAGAGCATATCTGGCATATAATGCTTTACGAGTTCAAAAAAGGGAATAGTGCTACTGAAGCAACGCGAAACATTCAGGACGTTTATGGCAACGATATTCTGCATGTGAGGAAATGTCAAAGATGGTTTCAAAAGTTTAGGAATGGTGACTGCTGTTTGACAGATGCAGCACGCTCTGGACGCACTGCTGAGTTTGATGATGACCTGCTGTTAGCCGCACTTGAAGAAGACTGTTCAACAACTGTCGAAGAATTGGCCCAGAAACTCAATTCATCCCCGTCCACCATCCATCGACATTTGCAACAACTCGGGAAAGTGCCTAAGTTAGGAAAATGGGTACCACATGAATTGTCGGTCGACAATCTGAGGGTGCGGGTAAACATTAGCACAGCTCTTCATTCCCGTGAAGTCCAAGATCCGTTTTTGCACCGTTTTAGTGACTGGTGATGAAAAGTGGATACTGTACCAGAATGTTAAGCGCCGTCGACAGTGGGTTTGTGCCGGAGAACCAGCGACACCACAGCCAAAACCAAATCTTCACCCTCGGAAGGTGTTGCTTAGTGTTTGATGGGATAAAGGTGGTGTAATACACTTTGAAACCTTACCACACAACCAAACAATCACCGCTCAAGTCTACTGTTAACAACTGGATCGATTGAACACTGCACTAAAAGAAAAGAGACCTTCTTTGGTTAATCGGAAAGGAATCGTGTTCCACCACGACAACGCATGTCCTCATACCGCTCGGATCACTTCTGCAAAAATTGAGGAGCTTGGGTGGGAAAAACTTCCACATCCTCCATATTCTCCAGACCTTGCGCCTTCAGATTATCATCTCTTCAGGAGTCTGCAAAACTATCTTGACGAGAAACAGTATACTTCTTTAGATGACCTGCACACCAGTCTTTGTACGTTTTTTGCCTCAAAACCGCCTGAATTTTATAAACATGGCATTGAAAAGCTTGTAGGACGTTGGCAGTGTGCCATTGATTCCGATGGAAAATATATACTAGATTAAAAAGTTTCAGTTGGAGGTTTTTTTTGTCCTTCAAATTCCGATCTAGAAAACGACATTACTTATGGGATTACCTGAAAAAAAAAATAAAATAAAATAAATTATATATATATATATATAATATATATATATATATATATATATTATATATATATTATATATATAATATATATATATATATATATATAATACCTTACCTTACCTTACCTTACCTTACCTTACCTTATGTTGTTTCGTGTGTTGGTCTCTCTTCACACGGAGGTCAAGCTGGTGGCCCCGCCTCTAGGTCTGGCCTGGTGGAGGAGCGAGTTACTTTCTTGCGCTCTCCACCGTACATAGCCAGGCACGCCCGGCTCATCTGGTACTGTCCTGAGCCAGGCATCCAGTCTTTTCTTGAAGACTTCAACTTTGACCCCCGTTACGTTTCTGAGGTCCTTAGGAAGCTGGTTGAAAAGTCTTGGCCCCCTGACAACCAAGCTATTTTCCTTCAGGGTTGAGGAGGTCCCTTGTCGTGCTTTTAATTTGGGAACACTACACATTCTGCCTTTCCTATTTTCCAGTGTTGTTTGAATGGTAATTGGGTTTAGTTTTAGGTTTGGTACCAGTTTTTCGATCATTTTCCATATGTAGATTATGATGTACCTCTCTTCTTCTTTCCAGTGAGTACAGATTTAGTTTACGTAGTCTTTCCCAATAGTTGAGTTCTTTGCAGCCATCAATCTTGGCTGTGAAATGCCTTTGCGTTTCTTCTAGTTTATTAGTTTCTTCCTTTTTATATGGGGACGTCAAAACTGAGCAGTATTCAAGTTTTGGTATAATCAGTGTTTTTAGCAGGGGAATCATTACTGTCCTGTCCCTTCTCTTGAACGTTCTTAGAACCTGTCCGGCGACTCTTTTTGCTTTATTTATCGCTATCTGATTTTGTGTTTCGAATTTCGCATCATCTGTCATTATTATCTCGAGATCAATCGCTTTCATGCTTCTCTGAATTTCCTGTCTATCTGGAGCATAATATGCAGTCTGTTTAAGTTCTTCTTTTCTACCATATCTCAAGAGCTGAAATTTCTCGGCGTTGAATGACATGTTGTTTTCTTCTGACCATTTGTATATTTTGTTCGTGTCCCTCTGCAAGGCCTCCACGTCATGTACATCGCTGATTTTTCTGCTGATCTTTGTATCGTCTGCAAAGGATGTTACTATACTATTGCTGTTTACTCCGCTGTCTATGTCTGTTAGCATGATAATGAACACGGTGTCCAAAAAAAAACTAAACACGCAAATTAATAACATGTATGCGTTCTCATAAGTTTGAATATAATAATTAAGATTTCTTATTCCAATAAATTTAATGCAAATTTATATTATTATTTGAAAAATTGTTCAATATGGGAACCATTTTGTACTATACACTTAACCAAACGCGATCGCCACTCGTCCACGCACTTGTCTACATAATTTTGTGAAACTCTTTCCCAACCATCTATGAGTCTCCGTCTTAAATCATTTAAATCTTCAATATTCTGCCCAGGTATGTAAACCTTAGAAGATAGAGCTTCCCATATGCCATAATCCATTGGTGTAAGTATTGTCTGACGAGCTCTGTGTGCTGGTGCGCCATCTTGCTGAAAGGTGAAATCATTACCACATCTGGCTTGCATATCTTCTAGATAAATCGGCAAAACATGATTAATGTAGTAGTTTGCATTAATCCTGGCTCGAGGTGCAATAAAAACTAAACGAGATTTGCCCATCTTCGATACGCACGCACCCACCATCACACCTTGAGAAACTCTTGCCGTTTCTTTCAACAAACGTTCAGGACTAACATCTTTTTTTCTATCGGCCCTTGAGTAAACCCTATCATTTTGATTGTTTATTGGAGGAGTTATATGGTAGATCTTCTCATCTGAAAACCAGATTTTTGATACCGATCTGTCATCTGGAAATCGCTCTAAAAGTTCTCGTGCACACATATTACGTCTCTGTTTTATTAGCTTGTGTCAATTTATGTACACGCTGCCTTTTATAACAATGAAGATTTAAATCATTTTTAGCAATGTTGAAAACACTTCCACGAGAAATTCCAAGTTTGGGATGGAAATCTTACGACTGCTGAGATGTGTACCAGGATTATTTTCTTGACTAAGAATGAGTGCTTCGAGCTGTCGAATATTTTCATCAGTCCTTGCGGAACGAGGACGCCCGCTTCCTTCACGTCTATCTGCCGAACCAGTTTCATCTATTTTTTTTTATCAGATAGTTCACGCCAGATTGTGTCCAATCTTTATTAGGAAACTCTTGCATCATTCTTCTTGCACCCCATCTTTTAGATAATCTTAAGTTTTTGATTAAAATTTTGTCTTCTTCATCATATGACGGCATCAGGGGTCACTCAAACGTATGGAAAATAAAAACGTTAATTTGCAAGCTCCATTTATATTATACCAAAATGATAAATTATATGAACATATCTCAATAATTATTAATTATTATTATAAATATTATTCATTATTATTATAATTATTAACTATTATGTTCACATTTCAAATTATAAAAAAAATTATAGCTTATTAAAAAACGGAGTCCAAAAAAATCGGCGTGTTTAATTTTTTTTTTGGACACCGTGTATATATAATTGTATTCTTTATATGCAAATTTATAACCGATAAGGATGTTGCTATTAAATTAAATGATTAAAATTGTAAGGTATATATCTTATGTCTCTTGAAGTTTATTATTTACTTATCCTTAAATATATTTTTAAAAATTTGGCCGTGTTCTTACCCATCAATCACTAACCACTGTAACCAATTTTTTTACTTTGATATGCTTCGTGTGGTTCAGTTTCACCACCATGAACAGTCCAAGACCTTGAAAGAGAGCTACAACTTGGCCTGCAAGTATGGCAGAGAGCAAGGATTCTTACACAGCGAGTCGATTCCTGCGTTAGGAAGTTGTCAAAACTGTACGAAGAGTTCCTTGCGTTAAAGAAAAACCGCAAGCTACAAAGCTGCAGAGTGAAAGAGAACATGTTCCAAAAGACTCTCTCAGAGCTTTTCGACGTTGCCTCGAAGGACGCCTTGAAGGTGATAGACAATGAAGAAGACCGCCAATTCCTGATGATGCAATGAGAACTTGAGAAGACGTCTTTTCCTGCAGTATGGCAGGCCCTGACAAGATTAATTTTGCCAAGGGATACCGCAAGAGATGTCGACAGGAGAAAGATGCCGACAAAGCTCTAAGGTACAAAGAAAGGGAGGCTGCATTCCAGGCTGGAGCTGCTGCTCTTCCATCATCTGGCACGTCCACTTCATCCTCTGAAGAATTCAACGCTGAAGACGATGATTATCGTCCGTCGACTTCGACCGGAAGAGCAGATGTACACTCTCATCCTCCGAAACGAAAGAATATCTTCACATCACCAGATGTGGTTGCTGCTCTTGATCGCGTCAACCTTCCCGATCGAGGAGCAGTCTTCGTTGCTGGATCAGTCGCTCAAGCCCTGGGCTATGATACTTCTACAATGACTTTCACGCACCTCCATCCGTCGTTCAAGAAGGCAAGCAAGGCAGGCAGCAGCCAAAGAGAATCAAGCTTCATTTTCTGTCGAAGGACCCCTTCTTCACTGGGATGGGAAACTACTTCCCGACACCGGCGGCGCAAAGGAAATAACCGAACAAACCGCGGTAATCGTTACGGGAAATGGGATGGAAAAACTCCTAGCCGTGCCAAAAATACAACGAGCTACAGGGGAAGAATAGGCCAAGGCTTGCATTTCGACGATTGTTGACTGGAATCTTCGCGGTAAGACCCAAGGTCTCGTATTTGACACAACTGCGTCTAATACTGGCCTTCACAGGGGAGCCTCTACCATGATCGAAAAAGCAGTAGGGAGGGAACTTGTCTGGATCGCTTGTCGACATCATATCCTTGAAGTCTTGTCAAACACCTGCCCCACAGGTGGCCCGGAAATGACTCTCTAAACGTTTTCAGAAAAAATGGCCATCACTTCAGAAGTATTCCTTCATGAAGGCTTCAAACAACCTATTCAGAGATCCAAAGATGTTCCAGCTTCGAGAGGAAATGATCCAGCACTTCACAAAGGCACTGGAGTCTAAACAATCGCGTGATGACTACGAGGAATTGCTACAACTCTGCCTCACCTTCCTCGGGTGCCATGATGAGAAAGAAGTCAAGGTCCGCGCTCCAGGACCAATTCACTATGCACGCTGGATGGCCAAGGCCATCTACGTCCTCAAAATTTATCTGTTCAAGCATCAACTACAGCTGACAACACGTGAGACAGAGAATATCACCGAGCTATCTCTCTTTATCTCCTTGGTCTACGCACGTTTTTGGAACGAAGCCCCCGTCGGAATCAACCTGTCGGAATCAACCCAAATCAGATCATTTCCAAAGCAGCATCCATGGCTCTTCAACGGCACCTGTGGTATCTTGGAGAGCATCTCATCGGCCTTGCATTCTTCGATCCTAGAGTCGATGCCGAGACCAAACGGAAGATGGTCATAAACCTCCAACGTAACGAGAATACCACTGTTACTCGTCGATTGAAACTTGAAGGAAACATTGAAGATTTGAATTTGTATGAAGTGGTCAGCAAAAGGACCCTGGGAATCTTCAATCTGTTAAAGAAGGAAGGAAGGCAGCGGAGGATACCTTTCTGAGGACCGATCCCAATTCCTGGACGGAGGAAGATTTCTCAAGAGTTTCGACGCATAGCGATCATCCTAAAAGTTGTCAATGATTCGGCGGAGACGGGTATCGCACTTATCAAGGCATATAATACATCTTTGACGAAGGATGAAGAACAAAAACAATTCATCCTCCAATTAGTAGCAAATCATCGCCAAGACTGCTCATCGTCTTCGAAGGAGTCGGTGATGAAGCGTTAATCGAAGTAATGATGTACGTTATAAACGAATGATAAATGTAATTTTCTATCAAACATATAATTTTTGTTCCTTAAAAAATTAATCTGTTTTCTTTAAGAGTTATTCTGTATTCTAAAAAAATAAGCTGTTTTCTTTGAGATTTAATATGTTTTCAAAAAAATAAACTAGTATTTGCCCTTGTTTTTTCATTTTTTAACCCAGACGATTAATCTACAAGAAAATGAGTAGTAAAATGAAATTCATAGCGACCAGTAAATATCATTCAATTAGGCTGAAATTTGGCATGGAGATGGTTGATAGCTAGAGGAACAGGAGCAGCCATGTGGAGGTAAAAAATTACAAAATTTTATTTTTTGGACCACCCTATAAGTGGGTTAGTTGTCGCTGCTGCCATGAATTGTGTTCCCCTCAGTATTTTTGTTTGAGTACATCCTGTGATGATACGAAGTGCGTTGTTTTGTATTGTCTGTAAGGTGTTTGTGTGTGTGTTTGAGATAATGGGTGCCCAGCATGGGCTAGCATAGTCCATAACTGAGCGAATATATTGTTTGTATATGTGACCCCAAGTATTTTGGTCCTGTGAGCGTGTGGAATGTTGGTGGTGTTTAGTGTAAGCTGTGGAGTTATCTGGTGTTCTTTTGTGTTGCTTGTAAGCAAGGTGATGGTTGATTTTGTGGGCGCTGCTTTGAATCTATTGTGTGTGAGCCAGTCTTGTATACTGTGTAGTGTTTATGTATGTTTGTAGGTTATTTGTAGTGGTGTCGATGTTGTTGTGGGTGGATGTTAGAGTGATGTCCTCTGCATATGATGATAAACTAAGCTTGTTATCTATGGGTGTTGGAATGCCATGCATGTATAAATTGAACAGTGTTGGTGAGAGAACAGAACCTTGAGGGACCCCGTTCGGTAAAAGCTTGTTTTTGGATGACTTGCCATTAAATGTGACATGTGAGTATCTTCCTGAAAGATAGTTGCTCAGCCACCTTTTGGTGTTATTGTGCATGTTTGTGTTGAGTATTTTGTTTATGAGAGGGAAGCATGGGATAGCATCAAATAATACGAGTATAGTGTTGGTATGAATGTACGCTGATGTTTGTGAGAGCTAGTATTCCCTGTGGGCCCAAGTGTTTAAGGTGTATGTTAGATATGTTGTCTGGTCCAGTAGCCTTCGAATTCTTAATGTTTTTGATGATCTTGGTCTGGTCTGTATTGAAGGGTGTAATGGTCGTGTCGAGTCTGTAGGTTTTCTTGTGTCTGGCTGTTTGTCTGTCTGCGTGTTTCTGGTTGTTGTCTCTGTTCAGGCGACTTATCTTTGCGTAGTGATTAACTAGAATGTTAGCTATTATATTATTTTGACTGCGACAGATAGCCGCGTGTGAGGTGTGAATGCCGCTGTTAGAGTAGGTAATGCTGTTTATAGTCTTGTATAGCCTGTATGTATCTGTGGAGTGGTTTAGTGTTATGAATTCCCTAAATGTTTGTTTGTTTTTCTTTAAGTTTGTTGTTTATTTCCGTGTTAAGCTGTTGTATCTGCTGTTTTATGGCTTCTGTGTGTGGTGTTTGTATGTTAGGTTTGAGGTTGTTACGTTGCCTTATGAGGTGGGCTATTTCTCTAGTGCAGTTTGGGTTGTATTTCCTAATGTTGCCCTTGGGTATGTATCTGTTTGCATTATTGATGATCTGATTGAATGTCTTGAGTGTTGTATTGATGTTTATGATGGGTGTGCTGTTTAATGTGGTGAATTGTTCTTCAGTCTGTATTTTGAACTGTTCCCAATCAGCTTGCTCGTAATTTCTGTAAATGTGCCTTAGGCTGTTGGGGCAGAGTGTAGAACGTATTTTAATAATGATGGGCAGGTGGTCTGATGACAGTTTTTTTTTTTCTGAAACCGTTGATATTTATTATTGAACTTATAATTTTCATTTAATTTTGTTTCATAATGAATAAAAATTAGAAAAATATAATTGTTGGAAGCTTTAGAATATACAGTAGTTACGTTCATAGGTTCCGATTTACCTTACAAGGTTTACATACCACTACATAGATTACAAATGTGAGAATGGTGTTGAGAGAGATTACTCTTTTGGCAAATATCTTCGAACTCTAAATTACAATAATAACAAAGTACAAGAATCAGTTTGAGCTGTGGAGCTTGCTTATTTTACTCTTTCAAATTATTTTTGTTTCACCACCTCGCGTCAATTGAAGTCGTTTCGGTTTTAGTAGTATTGAATTTGTAATCAGTTCATAATTATTTATAATGTCTTCCAGGTACTTTTTCCATTGCTGGACAAAGTTAGGCAACTTTCGGACTCCGCCAGCACAGATAAAGTGGACCAAGGGGGAAACATCCTCATTCACCATTCCAGAAATACTCAACAAAAACAGTGGGCAGAAACTCAGGTTAGGAATCTTTGAGAGAAATAAGTAGAAATTGGGGTATTCATAAGAAAGTATTATTTCTTTTTCCGTGGTCAGTTGGTACTTTTCTTTATATGTGATGATCACATTTAATCATATTTTCCAGTTAAAACTGGTGTGTTTCATTCCAGTCTCGCTTAAACTTGCATACCGAATCCCAATGAGCTGCACACTCGTATTGACTAAGAGAGTAAATTTAAAACTTTCTTATTCATCTCCTTACAGCCATGCACTTTCATGTCCATTTTTTTATCTTTTAATGCAGGAAGGAGGTGACAAGGGCAAATGTCCGCAACCCACCACCACCATCACCACCACCACCATAGAAGAAGAAGAGAGCCAAAATCAAGGTCCAGGATTTTCGAGATGTTTTGGATATTGCGTTTGAAAGATTGAAGGTCATAGACAGAGGGAAAGATGGATTGAGGAAGATTGTTACAGAGTTCACCGGTTCAGTAGACGAAAGATTGAAAATAACGATAAACCCTCGCGTTAAAGAGTTGGATGCTGAAAGTCTGGTACTGCGTGCTCTCCTTAAAGGAGGAGGCATGCAGTTACAGAGTTTAGAAGAGCAGTGTCTGTTATAAGAACAATGAGAAAGAGAGAGCGAGAGCCTCAAAAACCTTCCAGTCCACTGGGAGGTTCCTGTTATGAAACGAGTTTATTTTTCTTTCATCTATTCTAGCAGTAGTAGAAGAAAACTGGATAGAAAAGTATAAGGCTCTCTCCCCACCCTCCGCTCCCTCCCTGCCAGAGGTCGGTACGGAAAAAGGTTGAAGAAAATATCTTGACCCTGAAAAAGTAGCCAAGGAAATTTTACAGGAAAGTGGAGAATATATAAAAAAAAGCTCTATAATTAGCATGCCCACAGAGACACCGTGCGAGCGAACTCCTGCAGAGTTACGTTACGTTTTAGTCTTAAACCATGAGAGTATTCAGTACTTCGTCTAGCCTATTTTTAAACACATTTACACTGTGGCTTGAAACAACCTCTGAGCGAAGTTGGTTCCAGATATTAACTATTTTATAGGAAAAGAAATTGCTGCAGACAGGTCTTGAATGTCTTTAGTTCCAGTTTACACCCATTATTTCTTGTCGGGGGTAGGGGGAGAGAGAGAGAGTTACAAGGACAAGAAGTACCTCAAAAAGGCCTTGCAGCCCATACTGAGGAAGTACCAATGCCAACGAGTGTCAGGGAAAAATTCCTACATATTGTCACAGCTAGCTTCTCAAACAGCCACCCCAGAAGACGGTAAAACACACCCTCAAATAGTGTGCAAAATTCGATCTAACCTTTTCGTGAACTGATCCATAGAGGAACTGTTGACAACTTCTGAAGGTAGCCTGTTCTACGTGTCAGATCTTATAGGTAAAGTAAAATCGACATCGTCGAACCCGTGTAAGAGCTTGAAAACCTCGATAAGTTGACCGCACAGCCTCCGAGTTTCCAGCGAAAACAAATTCAGGGCGCGTAAGCGTCGATTATAGCCCATGTGCCTAACAGAAGGGATCAACTTTGTAGCCCTCGCCTGGACTCGCTCCAGCCTGTCAATATCCTTCCTGAGGGTGGGCGACCAGAACTGCACAGCGTACTCCAGGTGCGGCCGAATCAGGGAATTGTACAGAGAGCATAGTTTCCTTGTTCCGAAATCGAAATTGCCTCCTGATATAAGCCAACAGCTTCTGGGCATTCTTTTCCACCTCTACGCACTGTTTGGTAAACTTCAGGTCGCTGCTAATTAGCACACCCAAGTCCTTTTCCAAATCAGTGGCCTCAATATTACTTCCCAACATGGAGTAGTCCGACTTGGGATTGGCGTGGCCAATGTGCACGAGTGCATGACCTTGCATTTACCCAAGTTAAACGGCATTTGCCATTTTTCGGACCACACTCCTATCCTACGTAGGTTCGCACGCAGTTGCTCGATCGCTTTGGGCGTCCCAACATTGGCTCCAAGCTTGGTGTCATCAGCGAATTTGGCGGTCCTGATGACGATGCCAACGTCGATATCATTTATGAAATGATAAACAACAGTGGCCCCAAAACGGAACCCTGAGGAACCCCGCTAGTGACCGAGTCCCAACCCGAAGTAGCCACTTTAATTACAACCCTCTGCCGCCTATTCTTCAGCCACTTTTCAATCCAGCTACCTATTTTCCCATCGATACTCAGCGCGCGGACTTTGGCCATTAGCCGGCGGTGAGGTACCTTATCAAAGGCTTTCTGAAAGCCGAGATAGAGAGGCATGGAATTGATGAGACTAAAAGCATTTGTTTCCGCCTGGTCAAGTGCAGCTGTGGGGGTTCAGCCGCCACTCCATACAGAGGCGAACAAGACGACCCCTGTAGAAAGACAGCAACTGAGTCGGGGTGAAGAACCTGCGCAGGCGGTACAACACACAACCTCTTAGAAGCTGTTTTAGAAAGAGAATATATGTGATCTTCCCAAGTTCCCATTAAAGGAAACGCCGAGAATGTTAAGAGAAGAGGAAGAATTGAGTTGTGTATTGTTGAAGGCAAGAGGATAGTCGTGTGGAAGATTGTGACGAGTAGACAGATGAATGAATTTTTATCCAGTATTTGTTTTGAATAAGTAGTAGTAGATAACGGATCTTATTAACGGAAGTTAATACAGAAAAAATTAGTTTATTTTTTCTGCTTTAATTAAAGGAGTGTTTTGGAGAGAGAGCATTTATTCTTAGTATTTCCTGTACTTCATTAAACATGAAATCTGTAGGATAGTTATTAAATAGTACCTTGTGATACACATTACACAGGCCTTTTGAAATGTGACGGCTCTTATTTTTTGGCGTAATTTTTTTAAGGTTTTAACTTTGTCCGGAGTGGCGCGCGTGTTCAGTACCAAACAGAAGATTCTGCTCGGTTTGGGAGATTACCCAAGGGCTTGGGCGCTCTTGCTCGATTTCATCCACACAGCTGCTCTCTCCAGGAGCAACGAAGTAAATCACAGATATTTTTTTCTCCTTTCATTTTTTAATATTAAATTTTTACAAAACCTTTTATTCACTGGAATAGGAAAAGTTCAAAAGATCAAGCATAAACCCAAAATGGCACACATGATTGTGTAGTTATTAGATTTATTGGATTAACTGCTTTATTTACTGGAAAAACCCCTCTTTAAAATGATGAAATGAAAGTTAATCACTCGGGTCAGCTAACAATAGTTGACTGGATAATAAATAAAAATTTTATTTTTGTTTTAATTCTGATCGAAATACACAGTAGCCAATGGATTCATGAAATAGGTACGTCGATTATATCTAATATTGCTAATGTCTGGCTTGCTGTTTTTTAATTCACACAATTTTTCAAAATGATAGGAACTGCTGCGTCCATACAAAAACAATGTTCAATTCAGTTCACGAAAGAGCTCATTGTACTTGAATGCGCGCGACATGTCTTTATTTACAGGTGTCTCTGGCAGCTTTAAAGTCGTTCCAGGAAATGATTCAGTCCGGGCGGTCTGTCTCTCTAACTTCTAGTCTCTCCTCCTCTCCTTCCACACCTCCACCCCATTCTTGTTCCGAGACCCTTTTGCCATACGCTGAGGATTCCATCGCAAATTGGAGTACTGCATGGAAAGTGAGTTAATGCCGATCAATGTTGTAAACTCGCCAAATGTATTCAGTTTGACTCTACTATCTTTATTAAAATTTAACATTGTATATACCGTACAGTATATAAATATTTGATTTAGAATTCATTGGAAATATTATTTGAAGGTAGAAATTCATGGATTGTAAAATAATGTTTTTCATATTAGGAATTATCAGATAATGAGAACAATTGAACTGCGTAGGAAATAGTTTTAACAGCTAAATATTGAAAATGTTTTTATAGTTAGTGAATTGGGAGCTTGTGGAAATTAATAGACTTTGTTCAACAATTATTTTTTAATAGGCATGTAATTAAAATGTGAAATTGTATTATACAGTATTAAGTTTCTATCCTTCTATTTGTGCCTTCATCTCTGATTTTCTTTCTAGCCGACCTATAGCTGCGGCTGTAGATGACCACTGTTCTCCTAAAGCTATTAACAGTAGTGTTCCTCAGGGTTCTGTCCTGTCACCCCTATCTTTTCCTCTTATTTATCAATGATTTCTTAAGTCGCACTTCCTGTCCTATCCACTTCTATGCCGATGATTCCACTCCACCCGCTTCACAAAGCGCCCCTCTCAACAGTCACTCCATGATTCACGTAGGACGGCTATGGTACACCTGACCTCTGATCTTTCTATTATCTCTGATTGGGGCAAAGAAAACCTCGTGGCTTTCAGTGCCTCAAAAACTCGGTTCCTCCATCTGTCTACTCGTCACACTCTTCTACACGACTATCCCCTTACCTTCAACAATACACAACTCAGTCTTTCCTTTTCTCGTGATCTTTCCTGGAAAGAGCTTCCCAGAGGTTAGGTGTGTTGTACCGCCTCCGCAGTTTCTTCACCCCCACTCAGTTGCTGTCTCTGTACAGGGGTCTTGTCCACCCATGTTTTGAGTACATTTCTCATGTGTGGGATGGCTCAACCCACACAGCTCTACTTGGCTAGGTGGAATCAAAGGCTTTTCCTCTCATCGATTCCCCGCCTCTTACTGACTGTCTTCAATCTCTCTCTCTTTACTATCGCTATTATAGCGGACACTGCTCTTCTGAACTCTCTAACTGCTTGCCACCTCCTTTAAGGAGAGCACGCAGTACCAGACTTTCAGCACATTCTCATTCCTTTTCTGCCCAACTCTCTGACGCAAGGGTTAATGGGTATTTTCAATCTTTCATCTACTCAACCGGTCAACTCTGGAACAATTTTCCTCAATCCATCTTTACCCCTGTCTATGACCTTCAACCTTTCAAATGCAGTGTGTCTAGGCATCTCGAAAGTCCTGGACCTTGATTTTGGCCCTCTTCTTCCTCTATATGGAGGCCGTTTTTGCGGGCATTCGCCCTTGTCCCCTCCTTCCCACATAAAAAAATTATGCATATATACTACTAATTGATTGGGGGGAAAAAGCAGTTTAATAATATAATAGAGAAGTATCAGGGAAATAATGAACATTCCTCGTTCTTTAATTCGAAACCAACGTTTCGAAATAGCCGTTCCTTCTTCAGTACTAAAAAAAGCATGAATGACCAATTCAAAATACAAATATATTAGATAGTACTTAGTTATTCGGTGTCTACGAACGACGGTTCAGGATCGACCTGCGGCCAACCCCTCTGCGGGATTCGGTGGAAGAGAGAGAGTTGGTTTCCATTCCTTTAGTTAGCTACAGTTCTGCGAAAAAGCTTAAGTACAACAGTATATTATCATGTTTGTTCATTTAAAATCCCTATGAAATGTAGCTATGTTTTGGCGATATTTCACGTTCATTAAATGAATAACAAACTAAGTTATACTGAGCTACAATAGTTTTTGTTATGGTTAACATTGTCTTTAAGTTTCCATCAGTATTTACATATTCTCATGTGCACAAGTTTAAGTACATCAGAATTCATTGTAGAGTGGTCAAGCAGCGAAACACTCCAGAAAATTTGACAGTAGCACAACTATCAACTTCTAGAAAACCCCTCAGTAAACTTTTTCAGTAGTTTACATTGGTCAGAGTATAAAACGTGAATGTTTAATACTGTTCAATGATCAGTTCACCATGGACAGACAGTGAGCTGTTTTGGGATCTTAAAGATAGAATTATTGTTTTGCATAATGATGGGAAGTCTGTCAGGAATATTGGTGAACAATTTGTTGTACCGTTTACCTCAGTTTCAAACACCATTTGTAAGTGGAACCGCCTTGGAATCACCAAACCCTCCTCCCCTCGTAGTGAACGACCACAAAATATTCCCAACCGTGCTGATCGTAGAATTATCAAGGAGACTACTGCTAATCCTCGGTTGAATTCTACAGACCAAAAGCATTCTTTGAGCCAGATTGCTATCGATGTTCATCCCTCCACTGTACGCACGACACTGAACAAAAAATGAGCTCTTTAGACGAGTTGCAAGGAGAAAACCACTGCTCAAGAAGACTTGCATGGATGTTCATTTAAAGTATGCCAACGACCACCGAGATCATTGAATTGACTACTGAAAGACGATATTGCGGACTGATGCGACCAAGATTGAGGTCTGGCCACATGATCAACGGTATATCTGGAAGGAGTCTGGTAAAGCACTTGAAGAAAAAAAAAAAATCATACCCACAGTCAAACATAGTGGTGGTAGTCAGGGCCGGCCCTATGGGGGTGAGCGGCCTCCTTAAAAAAGTTTATATAATTAAAAAAAGTCGCCGATCAATGTTGCACCGCCTACTTTCTAAAATCCATTTTCGCAACTTCCTTGCAACAAACTGCCATGAGATCTTGGTAATCCAATGTTGACGCTGTTTCCTTCTCGATGGAAAGCATGACGAGTCCACCCAGCCTCTCTTGAGACATAGTTGTCCTAAGGTATTTTTTTATTAGTTTTACTTTGGAAAACTTCGTTCCCCCTGAAGCCACTGAAACTGGGATTGTCAACAAAATCCTATACTTTATGAATGCGTTTGGGAAGGAACCATCTAGTGACTTAAGAAACTGAAGGGCTTGAAGAGCAGTTCTTGTTTCTTTGGGGATGAGTTCTCAGAGCACCCGCAGCTCCGAGTGTGTTCAAATACATAGTGCTTCTTCTTGCCCTCTTCTGTCATTTCTTGAAGCTGCTTCAAATCATATAGGAAAGTAAAGTAGCCGGTATACTTTTGCATTTGTTCGAATCGTGTTGTCAGTGACACGAGAGCTTGGTCCACGATGGCCAGAAAGTAGTTTGTTTCAAATGCTTTTTCGGGTGAATTTTTTGGACGTCCTCTGAATTTTGAGTTTTATTAAACTGGTTTTTTGGTATGAATTTTATTTTAGCTGTTTTTATGTTGAAATTAAGTTTCGTCAAAAGAATTCTTGACAGTAGCCGGCCACCTGGCTGAAGAACTGACTCCAAAATATGGTTTTGGTACAACAGCCAGTCAGTTCTCGGCTCAGTCGGCTGTAAGCAAAACGCCCTGTGGTTTAAGCCATATCACTTGAAAAACTAATGCAAACAGGAAATATATATACTGTATATGAGGGTGGGCTTAAAAGTAATACCTCCACTTGAATAGTGGAGGTACAATGGAAGGCCTGTAACGGCAACCGACGAGTCTCATCTGGACTACGTTGACGAACTGATTCGTGGAAATCGTCGCATTAAACAAAATAAAATTGCTGCAATGCTCGATATCTCCAAAGAGCGAGTGGGACACATTATCAGTATTCTCGGTTACCGAAAGGTCTGCGCCAGATAGGTGCCTCGCATGCTCACTGCCGAGATGAAAACTGAGAGACTACACATTTACAAAGAAAATCTGCAACGCTTTGAAAATGAAGATGAATTTCTGCACAGTATTGTGACAGGAGACGAGACGTGGTCCACCATTATGACCCTGAAAATAAACGGCAATCCATGGAATATCGGCACAAAAATTCAGCGCAAACAAAAAAGTTCAAAGTTCAAAAACGGCTGGAAAAGTGATGATGATTTTTTGGGGGGATATCAATAGTGTTTTTCTCAAAGACTTTACGGAAAGAGGGACAGCAATCAACCCCGCATGTTATATTGAAACTGAAGAAGTTGTAAAAATGGATCAGGAGGGTTCGCACCCACAAAAAAGCAGTCATTGTTCATCATGACAACGCACGGCCTCACACCAGTCTTCAAACGCGAGAAGCAATTGAGGATCTACAATTCACCGTTTTAATAAACTCTCAGGTTACACACACGTTTTTGTTTCGATAAAATCCTTCAGTCCGTTTAAAATTTATTTGAAGTGGAGGCATTACTTTTCAGCCCACTCTCGTGTGTGTGTGTGTGTGTGTGTGTATTAGTGATGTAGCGGATGTCATTTTTTGCACATCCGCGGATGCGGATGCGGATGAGGATGTTTGATTTCAACATCCACGGATGCGGATGCGGATGCGGATGTCTACATTTTCGTTATTTTTTAGAATATATTCGAAATTTGTTGTGTTTAACGTACATAATAAGTTATTATATATAGAGAGCTGTAGCTATAATGTAGTATAATTGATTAATTGTACAATAATTGCTGTACTTTTCTCTGAACATATAAAATAATATCAAGCATCTAACTAATATAGAAATCAATTAGTGAATTCGTCTGCAAATAAATTCGTTATATTTTGTTGTTTCAGCCACAATTAGAAACCATAATTGTGTTACCAGGATGCGGGACGTGAACCCAACTCAAATGCACCCCACCGACCTCTTTCCCCAACCTCCTCCCTTATAGAAAGAGATCTTTAATTAGCTTTATAACTATTTATATTAAGTTTAAAGTTTTATTAGGCATATTATAAATGAGTAATTAAAATAAGTAAACTAAGATGTTCATCGTTTAATGTTCAAACTTAATTATAGGAAGGTTATGCTTAAGGAACATTAATTTTTCTGCCTTTTCTGCTGCCAGTCTGTTTCCTTTTCATCATATATTAATCCAGCACTGCTAAATAATCTCTCGCTTGGTACGTTTGTTGGAGGACAGGCTAAATGTTTCCTTGCAAGTTTACTCAAGTATGGATAGATATTCTGCGTATTTTTCCACCAACTAATAGGATTGTCACATGCAGCCAGGCGTTTTTCTTGGTGATAGCTCTCGATCATTTTTACTACATCTTTTGACATCGCGTAGGTCTCGTCATTGCTGCTTGACTCAAGAAACTGAGAGACAGATTCTGTGATTTGCTTGTTGAAGGTGTTGGTTCTGTCACTGAAACTTTTATTCTTTTGGTGGGTGGCGAAGCGACAGATTCAAGAGATTGAAGCTCTTCAACTGCTTTGCCAAGTGATGATTTAACTCGTTCTAATGGACTAGGTGAAAATAACAGCTTTGTAACGTGGATCTAAGTAGGTTGCAAGAGAGTAACTTCATACAAGAACAGCCTCTCGTCTTGTCGCTTGCATCACTTTTGCGCACAATGAACTAGTTCTATTAATATAGTAGAATTTTATAATTTCCGCTTATTAATGACGTTTTATCTCAACGGTCCACATCCGCACGACATCCGCAGTCCAAAGTGCGGATGCGGACGCGGATGCGAGAAAATGTGCGGGTGTTATGCGGATGTGACCTACATCACTAGTGTGTGTGTGTGTATATATATATATATATATATATATATATATATATATAATATATATATATATATATATATATATATACATTTAACTGCAATGACCGCGCAGTATATTAATGTATAGAAACGACGTAAGTATAGAGGAGTGTTCTGCACACGAGGAAGAAATAACAAACAAATGAAAATAAGGCACCCGCCCCGGAATCGAACCCAGGATCTTCCGATTGCCGGTCAGACGTGCTAACCACTACACTACGAAGCCACGATAGTCAGAAGTTGTAATTCTCCTACATAGGGCAGAAACCAATGCCTTGAGAGGGCACCCTCGCAAATCGTGAATATGTACATTTAACTGCAATGACCGCGCAGTATATTAACGTATAGAAACGACGTAAGTATAGAGGAGTGTTCTGCACACGAGGAAGAGAAATAACAAACAAATGAAAAATAAGGCACCCGCCCGGGAATCGAACCCAGGATCTTCCGATTGCCGGTCAGACGTGCTAACCACTACACTACGGAGCCACGAGCGCGGTCATTGCAGTTAAATGTACATATTCACGATTTGCGAGGGTGCCCTCTCAAGGCATTGGTTTCTGCCCTATGTAGGAGAATTACAACTTCTGACTATCGTGGCTCCGTAGTGTAGTGGTTAGCACGTCTGACCGGCAATCGGAAGATCCTGGGTTCGATTCCCGGGCGGGTGCCTTATTTTTCATTTGTTTGTTATTTCTCTTCCTCGTGTGCAGAACACTATATATATATATATATATGGACAGGAAATTCAGAGAAATTCTAAAGCAAAAGACTTAGGGGTTGTAATGACTGATGATGCGAAATTTGAAACACAAAATAAGATGGCAGTAAACAGAGCAAAGAGAGTAACTGGGCAGATACTGAGAACCTTTAAACAGAGAGAGAGAGAGAGAGTTACAAGGAAAAGAAGTACCTCAAAAGGCCTTGCGGCCCATACCGAGGAGGTACCAATGGCAACGGGTGCCAGGGAAAATTTTGTACACACTCAAATAGTGTGCAAGCAAGATTTGGTCTAACCTTTTCTTGAACTGATCCACAGAGGAACTGTTCACAACTTCCGAAGGTAACCTGTTCCATGTGTCACAGATCTTATACGTAAAGTAATTCCCACACACACTAGTCCTAAACCGTTTCAAATCCAACTTCCAACCATTGTTGCGAGTTGGGTTATCATTTAAACTAAACATACTTCTAAAATCGACATCGTTGAATCCGCGTAAGAGCTTGAAAACCTCGATCAGTTGACCGCGCAGCCTCCGAGTTTCAAGCGAAAACAAGTTCAGGGCGCGTAACCGTCGATTGTAGCCCATATGCCTAACGGAAGGGATTAACTTTGTGGCCCTCGCCTGCACTCGCTCCAGCTTCTCAATATCTTTCCTGAGGGTGGGCGACCAGAACTGCACAGCATACTCCAGGTGCGGCCGAACAAGGGAATTGTACAGTGAGAGCACAATCTCCTTGTTCCGAAACTGAAATTGCCTCCTGATATAACCCAATAGTTTCTGGGCTTTCTTTTCCACCTCTACGCACTGTTTCGTAAACTTAAGGTCGCTGCTAATTAGCACACCCAAGTCCTTTTCTAAATCAGTCACCTCGATATTACTACCCAACATCGAGTAGTCCGACTTGGGATTGGCGTAGCCAATGTGCATCACTTTGCATTTACCCAAGTTAAACGGCATTTGCCATTTTTCGGACCACTCTCCTATCCTACCTAGGTCCGCACGCAGTTCCTCGATCGCTTCGGGCGTCCCAAGCTTGGTGTCATCAGCGAATTTGGCGGTCCGACTGACGATGCCACCGTCGATATCATTTATGTAAATGATAAACAACAGCGGCCCCAAAACGGAACCCTGAGGAACCCCACTAGTGACCGAGGCCCAACCCGAACTAGCCCCTTTAATTACGACCCTCTGCCGCCTATTCCTCAGCCAGTTTTCAATCCACCTACCTATTTCCCCACCGATACCCAGCGCGCGCACTTTCGCCATTAGCCGCCGGTGAGGTACCTTATCAAAGGCTTTCTGAAAGTCGAGATAAAGTATATCAATCGCCCTACTCTTATCATACTCACTCAACATGACGTGGAAAAACTCGAGCAAGTTGGTGAGACACGACCTATGCCGTCTAAACCCATGTTGGGAGTCCCCAAGCAGCTTGTAGGAATCCAAATGGTCAACGATCCTATCCGCTATTATCCCTTCTAATAATTTACCTACAACTGAAGTGAGACTAATGGGACGATAGTTCCCTGGACTTTCGTGATCCCCTTTCTTAAAGATAGGGGTCACATTGGCTTCCCTCCAGTCACCAGTCACCAGGCACCTGGCCCATCTCCAACGATTTGTTGAAGACTATAGCCAGGTGGGGAGCCACCTGGTCGCGCACTTCCCATTTTCCCATCCCTGCTAAACGAGGAAGGTAACTTCCCAGTTTACTTCCAGCAAGATGGAGCTCCACCTCATTATGGTCTTCACGTGCGTCGGTATTTGGATCAGCAGTTTCCGGATGCTTGGATTGGTCGGCGTGGTCCTGTGGAGTGGCCTCCCAGATCCCCAGATCTCACCCCCCTTGATTTCTATCTTTGGGGGCACTTGAAGGCCATGGTGTATCAGGAAAAGATACGAGACATAAATCATCTAAAGGAACGTATCACCAACGCCATTACAAGCATAACGTCAACTGTGCTAATGCGTGTTCATCAACAGTGGGGAACACGTATTGAAATGTGTTTTCAAAACAATGGCAACCATGTAGAGCATATTATATAAATAAAAATGGTTGTCCATAACAAAATGTTTATTTTTCCTATGTATGGAAACTTACGGCCCACCCTGTATATACAAGGGGGAGTCAAAAAGTACGCGGAAAAAACAAAGAATCCTTTATTAAGCGAAAACATATGAACGTAAAGCAATTATTTTTGAACATAGTTCCCCTCTAAGTTCATGCACTTTTGAAGGCGGTGTTTCCATCCATTTAACCCCTCCCTGAAGAACCCTTCACCTCTCGTTTAGAACCAATCTGAAACGGCTATTTTTGCTTCTTCCATACTTCTAAATCGGGCTCCTTTGAGATGGTTTTTCAGTTTTGGGAACAAAAAGAAGTCAGATGGGGCGAGATCAGGGCTGTAGGGTGGATGTGGTAAGATTTCCCATCGAAATTCTCGTAGTACAGCCCTGACAACCTTCGAAGAATGCGCTGGAGCGTTGTCGTGATGAAAAAGGACTCCTCGGTGCAAATTTCCAGGTCGTTTTTTCACCAATGCTTCTTTCAATTTTGTTAAAACTCCTACGTAGTATGCTCCCATGATAGTCCTTTGTCCTTCAAGATAGTCTACCAAAATCACCCCTTTTGAGTCCCAAAAACTGTGGCCATCACCTTTTGCGCCGACCTCTCCGATTTGAATTTGACTGGTCCAGAAGATCCGCGGGGAAGCCACTGCTTGGACTGTACCTTACTTTCAGGATCGTATTGGTAGATCCACGTCTCATCGCCGGTTATGAGTCGATCCATAAATTCGTCTTAGTTAGCTTCGATCTTGTTTAAAGAAGCTATCGAAAGATCAGCTCTTTGAACCAGCTGGTCTGGGCGCAACGCTTTTGGGACCCATCGCGCCGAAAGCTTGCTGAGGCAGAGATGTTCGCTTAAAATCGAAGATGCCGAGCCATGTGAGATGCCCATTGCAGTAGCTACCTGATCAGTTGTAACTCTAAAGTCTTCTTCCACGAATTTCTGCACTTTGGCTACCATTTCTTCATTTGTCGAGGTTGACGGTCTTCCCTCCAATGGATCATCTTGCAGGTCTTCTCTACCATTTCGAAAATGGTTAATCCATTTATAAACTGCTGTTTTCTTTGGGGCAGCATCTCCATAAACCCTTTGCAAAGCTTCACTGATTTGCGAAGCTGTCCACTCAAGTTTAAACAAGAATTTGATGATGGCCCTCAACTCAAAATCGCTGGTTTCCATGGGGTGAAAAATGACGTTCTTTTTAAAGGCACCCTCAATACACAATGACAAGTGAATTAATGAAATAACCTGTCAGATATCATCATCAACTTCCGAAGACATGATTAATCTCATTTTGTTTTGAAAAAAAAACAACGTGTTTGCACAGGAACATTTTTCCGAGTACTTTTTGGCTCGCCCATATATATATATATATCGTAAAGAACGACGCTTGTATAGGAGATATTCCGCGCAAGACGAGAAAGAGAAAACAACAAATGAAAAAATGAAGTACCACCTGGGAATCGAACCCGGGATCTTCCGATTGCCGGTCAGACGCGATCGGAAGATCCCGGGTTCGATTCCCAGGTGGTACTTCATTTTTTCATTTGTTGTTTTCTCTTTCTCGTCTTGCGCGGAATATCTCCTATACAAGCGTCGTTCTTTACGTTATTTATACTGCGTGTTCTTTGCAGTTGAATGTATATTATATTATATTATATATATATATTATATATATATATATATATATAATGTGTGTATTATATATATATATATATATATATATATATATTATATATATATATATATGTGTGTGTGTGTGTGTATGTATATATATATATGTGTGTTTGTATATATATATATATATATGTGTGTGTGTGTGTATATATATATATATATATATATTATATATATTATATATGTGTGTGTGTGTGTGTGTGTGTGTGTATATATATATATATTATAATGTGTGTGTATAATTTAGGGTGCCACATAAAAATCATTTTTTGATTTTTAGGACGGCCCTTTGTGGGATTGTTAGGTTGGGTGAAAAAGCCCTGAATATGAAATTTTAGCCAAATTGAAGGATATTTAGGGGTTCCGCATCGACCATCTCTGGCGTACCACGTGTCAGAAGCATGGCCGTAACTACCTATGAGGTCACCGAGGTCCGGACCTCGGTAATTATTTCCTAAAAAAAAAAAAAGAGAGATTGAACCGTGAAATATTGCTGCAGCTTTAATAAAAGTATTTTTGCTAACAGGTCCCTTTGTACAGTATTTAATTATAGACAAGGGTTTTGTGTTTAATGTATAGCTTGGGTTGTGTTTGTAGATGTCATTTTGATCTGAATTTTGCTCGTCCCGCCGCGCTCGAAAAAAATCTGGACCTCACTAATTTCTAAACCCTAGTTACGGCCCTGGTCAGAAGTAATGAGTTTCTCCAAGAAATTGCTCCAGCTCCAAGGGGTAAAGTAACATGTACAATGTCAATATAAATGCTATCATATACCATGGCGTAGAGGACAGTCACAGCTATATTTCCATAGCATTAAGTTTATTCCATCTCCAATATTTTTTTTTATATTAATATTTTTGTCGCGGTTCAAAAGTATTTTTTCAAAGTTTCACCTTAATACGTTTATGCTTTGTAATCCAAACCACACCAACCGGCAACCAGCTTATAACAACACAATACGCAACTAGCAAACAGTGCAAACACCTTAACAATATTGTTCAACATTATTTCATAATTAATTGGAATAAACTTGTCCCACCATGCCTGGGTAGCAGGATACTATTCTCTGTGTGTAATGTTATTAATAATACAAAATCATTAAATCAATTTCAATTTTATTGCAACAAAACAACTTAATATTATTAAAATAAAAAACATTTTATTCCGTATTAATCATAGTAATATACTGTGCCTACTGGCCATATAAATCAAAATAATAACTAAGAAATAAAGTATATACGATTATACATTGTTATACAGGATTAATAGGAGTAACACCCTATAAAAATGAAGCAAATTCAAATATACCATAAAGTACTCCCAAACCCGTTAAGGATTTCCGCTGCGGGCGCTCGGGTGCTCTTTGCGGTGCTTCTCAACGACTTGCATCAAGTACTGCCGTTGCTCCTCGTCCTTGGTGAGTGCGAGATTGTAGTTCTGCATCAGCGCGACCCCTCGCTCCGCCCGGACATTGACAACGCTCAACGTAGAGACACGGCGTTTCCCCGCCAGGTAGGACGCATTGTTCGACCAGGTAGACGGCTCCAACTCTAGGAAAGAAGTATTGATCGCGAGCCGCTCGAGAAGAAGCGTGCTGGATGTCGTGCAAAAGTCTGCGACTGTCTTTCGCTCGAGCTCCTCCGGGCAGACGTCCAGGGCAATGCGCTTGGGTGGCTCCTCGGTGCCCTTGACATCCTTGATGGCCGTCGCAATTCGACTCTTCTCCTCCAGCGGAGTGTCGTCATCGAAGAGAGTGAGGGCGGCCAGGTGTTCACTCAGGTACCAGAGATGTCGTCGAAACACAGGGGAGGTAGCCTTGGACACGTCCTTGTCCACCTTGTCGTAGTCAACCAGCGCCTTGAGCATCGCCAGGTCAGTTCGAGGGGCAGCGGCAGGAAGGGGCGCCGTAAACCAGGCCGGAATGTAAACCAGCAGCGCAAAGTTTACGAAGCGCAGATGCCCCGGGCCTCGCGAGCCTTAATGGGGAGTTGCTGCCGGAAGAGGTGGAGCTTGATGGCGTATATCACTTTGGCCATCCACCGGGCGCGTTGGAATGCGCCCGCTCGTATGAAGCGCGCACCTCGCTGGGGGACGCCTCCAAGCGCTATGATCGCCAGCTCCAGGAGCTCTCGGTAGTCGTCCCGCGGCTGGCCCTTGGTGATGTGACCCTTGAAACGCGCGATCAGATCGTCTCGCGCCTTGAGCAGCGGCTTAGTAAGGTCTTCCTTGGAGATGGCGCTGAATTGGTCGGTGCAGACGGATTGCCAGCGCTCCTTCAGTCGCGAGAACAGTTTAATGTCAGGACCAGAGGAGGGGCCCATGCACTCGATGAAGGCTTTCTCTGCCACCAATTCTAGCATGTGGTGCCGACAGGCCAGGTTCAGCAGCTGGCGGTGAAGGCCCTGCTCGATGAACGCAAGCGCCCGAAACGACGCCCGTGTTGGCAGCTGTCGTGTCAAAGGAGAGCCCGACGACCCGATCAGCGATTCCCCAGTCATCCAACGAGTTCAGCACAGCATCTGCTTGGGCGCGACCAGTTCCAGCAGGCAGCTTCGGCACGGAGAGAAGTTTGTCGACGCCGTCGCCGGACACGACTATGGCGAGGCGATCGACCTTCTTGCCGCTGAAGTCGGAGACCATCTTCCCGTCCCAGTGAACGATGAGCGGGACACTGGGATCGAACGTCATCTTCACTTCTTTGGCGATTTCCCCTCGATGACGCAATCGCCAACGCCGAATCGTCTCGTGACTGAGAGCCAGTTCATCTGTGTCTTGAATATCCAGACTGGAAGCAGCTGCTTTCATGAGGTGAACGGCTCCACAGTTGCTTGTTTTGGTCCGGTCCAGTGCCGACGCTAGGTCTTGAGTCATAATGTTCTTTTTGCGACGGCGCTTTGTAGGTGGATTGGTTTCCTCTTCTGTCGAGCAATTAGGCGACGACGACGAGTTTGATGATGTAAGGGTTGCTGTTGCCAGTGATTGCTCTGATTGCTTTTGGCGTTGCCTTTCTTTGGCAGCTTCACGCGCGGATGCACGTTGCTCAATTCCAGTGAGGATTTTGTCCACCCCGGACATGACACCACGGCGACCCTTTTCGCGTTGAGCAAGAAGGAAGTCGCGATCCTCCTGGATGGTGATGACGGAGAGGGCGTTGTCGAGAGCCACGTCAAAAATGTCATCGAGTCCCTCGGTGAAGACCGCCCTGGCTGCCTCACCTGTGGCGCCGGACCGCTTCCGGCTGCGCTGCAGTGCCTGCCAATTGTCGTAAAGTCTAAGCAGTTTTCGCGCGGCGCTTTTGGAGGTCATGGTCGGGATTCTGGCCATAGCCCAGAAAGTATACACCTCGACGATCACATTACGCGCCGCCTCGGCTAGAAGTGGTTTTTGCACCTTATGAAACTGTATAAACCGGCGAAGCACTTCACCATTTGAAGGTAACCTGTTTCCCGTTAGGGGGCTTGGGTTGGCGTGTCCGATTAGCCATATCTCGGTCTTGGATCTCAGTGAGCTTGCGGTAGCCATCACGAGATGATCACGCGTTGAATGCGTGAAGGAGACTGATTGACTGAAGACTGTGACAGTGTGACTCACCACACTAACCCGGCGTTGCGCTGTTGCCAGATCTCAATGCTGAAAAGTAGTGAAAATATATACAATGAGAAGCAAATATTAATTATAAATATTTAAATTTATGAAATGCATAAATTATAGCAATATATATGCAGGGTTGGCTGGTTTAAACCATGGTTTAAACCATTTAAAAAAAACATGTTTTTCTGTTTTTTTTTGTTTTTTTATAATTTCAATTTTTACAACACAAATTATTTAATTCATAAACTAATAGCTCTAAAACTAAAACTTATATTTATATTGATAAGACCTAAAAACCATCAGTTCAGGGTAGCCTAGTATGTACGGTTACTGACAGAGCTGGGCACTTGCGGTTTTTATTGCGGTACTGCGGTACTACCGCACTACCAAACCGGTACCGCATAACGCAGTACCGCAAAGTATCGCTGAAAGTACAGGCTGTACTTTCAGCGATCCTTTGCGGTACTGCGTTATGCGGTACCGGTTTGGTAGTGCGGTAGTACCGCAGTACCGCAATACCGCAAAAAAAAACGCAAGTGCCCAGCTCTGGCGCCGCCTACGGTAGTATATAATATAGCTACCTTGCACTAGCAGGCCTATTTAATAGTGGCATTGCACATAAAAGGATTGAAGTTACCTGTATCAATGACATTATAAACGCATGTAGCTACAAATATAAATGTTGTTGTTAGGTTTATTTTCATTTTTGTGAAGTTAGCACTTCTTACATCTAACATCTTCCAATTAAAAAATGAGACAGTCAGCAATTCTAATTTCTGAGTACCAGTACCTAATTGAGTTATCTGAGTTAAGTTTTTTTTTTTTTTTTAAAACCATTGGTTTTTGGGTTTTTTCAACCCTGTATATATGTAATAGCCCTTTGCTTTGTCCGGAGCTATAGGGCGCGTCCCTCTGTGGCGAATGTGGGAATACACCTTTCTTCGGTGTAAGGGCTTTCTTTGCCCTCGTGGACCATTGGGCCCGTTTGGGGACCCGGCTGATCTGCTTCTTTTTCTTTCTTTCTCCTTTAACCCATTCTTTCTGGCTTCTCCCTGTTTTTTTTTTGGCGTTGTTCTTTGGACCTTGATTTTGACCCTTTCCTTGGCCCTTGGGTGTGGGAGGTGGTTGCCCTGCACCCTTGTCGCTTTCCAACCAAACCCAAACCCTGTCCCTGCCACTTTTCACCGCGCGTTGGATGAGAGTGGCCGCCTTTCAGGCACAGGGACTGGGTGCGGGTGTATCTCCCCCTGCGTGACATCCATCGGCGGTGGGACCAAGTGTGCCCACACTTCGCCTTTCCCTTGTTGGAGTCGGTGGTGGCTGGATGCGCGCGGGGGATGAAGTTCTTTTTTGTTTAGCTATGGACACTTCTCCCCCCCGGCTTACGACTACTGCTTCTCATTCCCGGACTACTCTTTCTCTCAACACTCGGGTGGTGGGCAACCAGGCCCTCGAGTCCTTTACCACTGGAAGACCGCAACCTAATGGGGTTGACCCCCCTGTGGAAGCGGAACGCTTGCACTCTCCTTTTCCGTTGCCGACCCCAGTCCGTCCCTCGATTACGCCCTTGGACCTACACTCTCTAGAGCAGGGGCCTCGCCCCAGCCCACTTCAGCCACCTTCGGGCAAGTCAAGTTCCACCGAGGACTTGCCCCCACAACCCGGCTTCTTGCTCTCCCCATATGCCCCCCTCACCCGCCGCCAGCCCACCTCCCCGCGGAGAGAGCCTCGCGGCGGACGGGGGAGCCGGCATTCACGGCCGTCCTACCGACCGTTGAATATTCCAGTACATTTCGACTCTACAGCCTCCCTCTCCCTTCCAAGTATCCACAAATTCCTGGTGATTCGGCCTACATCTGGGTCCCTCCCGAACAACTCTGAACGGACGTTCCAGGCGATCCGAACCCACAGCAACTCCAGCCGCTATGACGTACGCCCACAGAGGGATGGCTCCCTCCTCGTAAAATCACGCTCAGCCGCAGAGACGAAAGCCCTACTCTCCATCACTGAGGTCCTTGGATGCTCGGTGTCCGTTTCCCCACACCCTCGCCTGAACCAGAGTCAGGGCACTATTTACGCCACCCGCCTACTGTCGGTCGCAGAGAACGAGCTCCTGGAGGATCTCGCACCCCAAGGAGTTATAAGATCTATCGTTTCACATCCCGACAGGGAGGCACCCCCTCCCCCACCCCACGTCTGCTCCTTACTTTTAACTCACTAATCCCCCCTGACCGTATTGTATGGGGTATGGGAGACCGCGCCTCATGCGAGTTTTCTATCCGCCCATACGTCCCAGACCCGACCCGTTGCTTCAAATGCAATAAATTCGGACACGTCAGCTCCGCTTGTCGACAGCCGCATCCATTATGTGTTCACTGTGGACGACTCGCCCACCCGACAGGTGCCCCAACACACCCAAATGCTCGAACTGTGAAGGCGCACATCCCTCTTCATCCCGAGAATGCCTTTTCTTCAGGTTCGAGAAGGAGGTCCGATGCCTACAGGTGACGGACTTCCTTAGCCCCCGTGAGGCACGCGACAGGGTGCGGAGTCGGGAGGTGAGGCCGGGGGTGTCCTATGCCGCTGCTCTCGGCTCTATCATCTCGGCACGCCTGCCTGGCCTGCCGCGAAACCCCCCCCAGCCACTGCTTCCTGTTCCCCACATAGCAAATCCTCGCAGGACCCGACGGTCCCCTGTCCCCCCACCGTTCCTCTTCTTCCCTCACCTCACCTGCCACGAATCCCCCAGGAGTCTGGGACCAGGGTTTCCAGGTCCCAGCCACCTCAAACCCTGCCTTCCCAGTACTCCCTGTACACGCCCGAACCTGCCGCCCGGAGCAAGCCGTCGAGGCGGAGACGCCGGAGCGTGTCACCAGACCCTCCGGCCTCCCAACGTCTCTCTCCCTCTTCCCCTAAGACCAAGAAGACGGCTCGGACCCTTACACCGCCCACCACGCCCACTATGTCCATCTCTCCCCATCGTAGGTCCCACCGTTCTACCCCCACAGACTCTGACAATAGTGGCCGAAATCCACGACCCGCCCTGTACGACGAGACCCAGCCCAGTGGATCCAGTGGATGCGGCTCTGGCGCGGCTGCACGGTGTGACCGAGGGAAGCTCGGCTGCGCCCACGCCCATGAGTCTCCTGGATCTGCCCTTGCCTCTGGTGCCATTTTCTCCACCCCTCCACGAGACCACTCTGGTTCACCTCCTTCCACCCCCATCGTACCTACCCCCCCAACATCCCCGACCCCCCCTTATCAGCTACCCTGAGTACGCCCTCCCTCCCACCCGCCCGGTCTTTTTGGTACCCCCTGTCACCACCTAGGGTCCGCCGTGAGACCCCGGACAGGCGGGGTAGCGCCCCTTTTAGGGTTAACCTGGCCCGACCATAGAAGCCCGACAAGGCACTTCCGACCCGCTCAGCCCACGATGTTCCTCTGCCTGCCGTGATCCACGCCTCCGGTCTCGCTCGGCCGACTCGACCCCGCAACCTCCGCAGGGTTCGACAGGCCGACCGATTCCTTCCCTGGTGAACGGTAGATAGCCAGCCATGCTCCCGACCCAGCCTTCAGTTTCGCGAACTCCAGATCCCCCTTCACACTCCAACTCCTAGCGCCTATACCTTTACCCATCCCCCTTCATCAACTAATGGATCCCCCGAAAACCACGATAGTCCACTGGAACTGTCGAGGAATCTATGCAAACAATGAAGGCCTTAACTCCTTGATTGCCACTTCCCGTCCGGTGTGTGTCTGTCTCCAGGAGCTAATCCTGGGGACCAGGTCCATGCCCTGCCCCACTGGTTATTTCTGCGTCGCCACCCCGCCTCCTACCTGCACTCGAAGGGGAGCTGCCATCCTCGTCCACCACGCAGTCCCCTTCTACAATCTCTCCATCCGGTCCCCGCTACAGGTGACTGCCGTCCGGCTCTCCCTGGATAGACAGTACACCATTTGTTCAATCTACCTTCCCCCCCACGCTCAAGTCTCCCGCGACGACCTGGTGGAAGTCGTGGAACAACTCCCCAGGCCCTTCCTACTACTGGGCGATTTCAATAGTCGTCACCCCTTGTGGGGCGACACACACACCACCTATATGGCCCCAACCCTGATATCCGTCATGACCGAGCTCTCCTTCGAGTGCCTCAACGATGGCTCTCCAACATTCTACCATGCCACCACCTGCACTCCATCCTGTATAGACCTGTCCCTCGTATCAACTGATGCCCTCCTAGACTTCACGTGGCAAGTCCTCCAAGAGGACTATGGCAGTGACCATCTCCCCATTCTACTCACCCTCAATCGACCCGACCAGACCGTACGGGTACCGGTAAGGTGGGTTACCACCCACGCGAATTGGGCCCGCTTCCGCGACAACACATATACCCTTACAACTGCCCACTTCCCATCCATCGACGGGTGCGTCGCATACTTCGAGTCCGTCGTTCTAACGGCCGCAAGCACAAGCGTACCACAATCCTCCGCCTACCCCCGCGCCCGACGGGTTCCTTGGTGGACCCCGGAGTGCGCGGAGGCCGTGCGCGCCAAGAAGAAGGCAACTCGGCGCTTTTACCGGACGCGACTCCCCATCCATCGCACGGAAATGCAGCGGGTCAGGGCCATCGCCCGCCGCACAATGAAGACAGCGCGCCGAGCCTCTTGGCGTGCCTTTGTGTCCGGCATTACCGTCAACACACCTTCGGCTACCATCTGGAAGAAGGTGCGGGGCGTCGAGAGGCGACATGTCCCCTCCCGACCCCCGGTCCATAGACAGCACCTACAACCGATTGTTTACCATGCGTGAACTACAGACGGCACTGGCCTCTCGGCGATCCCCTTGCCCCGGCCCGGACGGTATTCCGTACGGCATGATCCAACACCTCCACTCTACCTTACAAATTTTCCTGCTAGACTTATACAATCGCATATGGATAGAGGGTGCCTTCCCCTTTAGGTGGAAGGAGGCCCACGTCATCCCTATCCCCAAGCCCGGCAAAGATCCCCTGGACCCCACAAACTACAGACCAATCGCCCTGACATGTTGTGCCTGCAAGATCCTCGAAAAAATGGCCGCTACGCGATTATCGTTCGTCCTTGAACGTACCAATTCCTTCCCGTCTACCCAGTCCGGCTTTAGACAATTCCGCTCCACCACTGATCCCCTCTGCTTCTCAGCCGAGACATACAGGATGCCTTCGACAATAGACAGTTCGTACTGTCAGTTTTCTTCGACATCCAGAAGGCCTATGACACCACCCGTCGAGCAATGATCCTCGGTCAGCTCCGACATCTGGGCCTTGTCGGAGCCATGCCTACCTTCATCAGGGGCTTCCTTACTTCTCGGACCTTTAAAGTCCGGGTGGGCTCAGTCCTCTCTGACACCTTTGTGCAGGAGGACGGGGTCCCACAGGGAAGCATCCTCAGTGTTCTCTGCTTCTCTGTCGTGATGAACACGGTTTCACAATGCCTTCCACCTACAATCCGCTCTTCCATCTACGCGGATGACCTTGCAATCTACTTCGCAGGGCGAGAACCGTCTGTCGTTCAGCGGCAAATGCAGCTCGCCATATACCGGGTGGAGAGGTGGACGACGTCGGTGGGTTTCCGCCTCTCCATCCCTAAGTCCAAGTGTATGGTCTTCAGTAGAAGAAGACCCACAACCCTTCCTCTACCCTCTGTTACATTATATGGCAGTCCTCTTGAGGTGGTACCCTCCACGCGTTTTCTGGGCATGACCCTAGACCGACGGCTCAGTTGGGTTCCCCATCTCAAGCACTTAAAGCAATCCCTTCGACGCCCCCTCGCTCTCCTGGATCACCTCTCTCACACCACATGGGGTGCAGATCGACGCTCTCTTCTTCGCCTTTATACTTCCATAGTACAGTCGAAGCTGGACTATGGTAGCGCAGTTTATGGTTCAGCCTCCAACGCCCGCCTCCGTATCCTGGACCCAGTACTTAATAGAGGCCTCCGCCTCGCCACCGGTGCTTTCCGCTCCTCCCCAGCCTCCAGCCTCTATGTGGAATGTGATCATCTCCCTCTCGCCCTCCGACGGGGTCTACTACTCATGCGGACATACCTCCGTGCACAGAGGCTACCTTCTTCGCTTCTGGGCACGGCGGTTTTAGAACTACCACCTCAGGGACGGAGCTGGCACTTCACTGAAGCGGTCCGCTCTTTCCTTGATCTTTTCAACATGCCCGCCCCTCAGTTATCCCCATTTCATTCAGCATCTACCCTCCTTGGATCCTAACCCCTATCAAGTTCTGCAAAGATCTGTGTTTCCTACCGAAGACTACCACGAGCGCCATGATATACAGGTCACTTTTCCGCGAACACGCAACCCAACACCCGGACGCAATCGCCATTTACACGGATGGTTCCCGCTCGGAAGCTGGTGTGGCCTCCTCAGCGGTGATTCTGTCCCAGCCGCTCTCCCGGAGCGTCGGCCTGCCCCGCGAGGCCTCCGTTTTTTCGGCGGAACTTTTCGCCATAACGGAGGCCCTCGATATCGTGCGCACCCACTCTGCCAGCTCTTTTGTCATTTATTCGGATTCCCAAAGTGCACTTCTCTCCCTAGAAAGATTTAACTCCCCTCACCCGCTCGTCTGTACCATCCAGCAGACCTTCCACTCTTTAACGATCTTCCAACATAAGACAATCGCATTCTGTTGGGTCCCGGCTCATGTCGGCATCCAGGGTAACGAGGCGGCGGACCGCACAGCGAAGACGGCCTGCTTGCTGCCGGCCTCCTCCCGACCCCTCCCCTTCTCCGACTTCTTCCCGGCTTTCCGCTCCCACTTCCGCTCCATATGGCAGCGGGAATGGGACCAGGCCACACAAAATAAACTCCACACGATCAAACCGCACATAGGACACTGGGCTTCTTCATTCCACCGGTCCCGCCATAAAGAAGTAATCCTAGCCCGTCTCCGCATAGGTCACACCCGCATCACCCACGGACACCTTATGGCGAAATCGCCAGCCCCGCTTTGCTCTACCTGCCATACCCCTATCACTGTCTTACACCTTCTGGTGGAATGCTCAAAGTTGTCCGCTCTCCGTCGCAGGTGTTTCCCTCTTTCGGCCGAAAACCCCATACCCAACTGCCTACGATCTATACTCGCCGACGGCCCCCACTTTTCAGCAGAAGCCGTTTTCCTCTTCCTTACTCACTCCCATCTGCTCCATCGTATCTGAAACCGTACCCCTCCTACCCATTATCCATCGACTGACCCTTACTCATTCCCCTAGTCTACCGCCCCTAGCACAGTGACATCACCCACTCACGGCCTCGCCGAGATATGTACCGTCTATAGGTACGAATCGGCGGTAAATCTGAAAAAAGGAAAAAAAATATATATATATATGTAATAGTGCCATGGTTACAGGTTTCCCAGATAAATCCATTATTTCGAACACACGGTACAACAGAAACGGTCGATGCGGAACCTCTAAATGTACTTCGATCGGGCTCAAACTTCATATTTAGGGTTTTCTCATCCAACCAAACAATATGACTCAGGGCCATTCGAAATTTCCAAATTCTAAAAACTGCCCCTATAGAGTGTGGCACCCTATCTGTGTATATATATATATATATATATATATATATATATATATATATATATATGTGTGTGTGTGTGTATATATATATATATATGAATATATATATGTATATATATATATATTATATATAATATATATATATGTATATATATATATATATATATATAATATATATATATATATAATATGTGTGTGTGTGTATGTATGTATGTGTGTGTGTATATATATGTATATGTATGTGTATATATATGTATATGTACTGTATGTATGTGTTAACTCCCTCCTTTTATGGCCCTGAGTCGGTTCGGATCAACAGGGGTTCTGGTTGGGAGGCAGCAACGGATATTTCTCGCGATGGTTTTCTTCTATAATATTCTAATTTCTTTCTCTCGATATAGGGTTGACAGTTGTTAATTCTTCTCTTTCTATAATACTCTGATACTTTCTCTTGGTACTAAACTTATCGACTTTACTGTCTAAATTCCTGAAGAGAACAAGGCTCGAACGAAAAGATAAAAAACTTTCTTTCACTGTAATTCACTTCTTCTAAAGATGTACAGGTAGTGCTCTGAATTTACAGGGGTAGAGGTTCGACCTCTTTCGACCATGGCTCAGGCCGGAATCTAAAAATTTAAGGAGGCAAGGGGCCTCTGCCCCCTCCTCGCAGCGAGGCTGCTAACAAGGGAGTCTCGTAGTAGTGACCAAAGAAGAGTCAAGTAATGAAGTGAAGTTAATTTTACAATTACATGTATCATATAAGTCTAAATGTTGAGGGAATGCAGTTGAAGGTTAAGTTCCCCCCTTTTAAACATGATCAGATGAAAGATTCCAAATAAAAATAATAAAAAAACAAAATAAAAACTAATCGTATTTTCGCCTAGTATACATTTCTGAAGGCGATATAATTTCGTGGTAGTACATAAGTACAATGTAAGTACATCATTGAGTACGTTGTAATTTTGGTTCATTACGATTACAATTACCAATTAATTCACATTCGTTTATTATCGTTAATTATCGTTATTAAAGTACATTACATTATATTAAATTATTACATTTAATTACAATTTTATTAAAGTACATTGCATCAATTACATTATTAAGTACATTAGTCACTTACAATTTTTAGTGTTTTTATATTTATATATGGTTATTAGTACAACACAAAGTACATGGGCACATACGGTATATAACATAATATACAACATTATATGTTATAAATTTGAATCAGAGCGAGAGGAGATTTTTATCTTAGAAGCGTTCGCTTCTGCCGTAGTTAGCGGAATTTGATCACTTACCTAAGCATTTTCGAGTTCATTGCGGGAGGTGAAATAATAAAAAATAAAAAATAAAAAGAATACACGTGAACGTATGTACATGTACGTAACTATGTGGGTAATCATGATCATCAGGGGACAAGTACGAATGCACAAAGCATCGTACACATATGGGTAGTCATACAACAGGTTGACAATGATAGACAATAGGTAGCTGAATTAATGCGTAATAAAATTAACAGAAGATAAAGGTCAAGAAAGGACATGGATGTACGAATGAACAACGTATAAATAATGGGAGGATTTAAAAGGAACGAATTAGAGACAGAGTGGTAATAAGGACTAAGTACACTACCGGTTAGATGCAAGACAATCATAATTAATTATAATGACTTCTATAACAAATGGAAATATGGATACGACTAAACCATATAAATGGTAGATCGTATGGTTGTGACCAGTGTTGGGCACTAAAGCGTTAATCCGATAACAGTTAATTAACGAAGTTAACTTTTTTTAACGGACTATTAACGGAAGTTAATTTCCATTTATCGTTATCGGACCAGTTAACTTCCGATAACTCGATATTTAGTCTGTTAAAGTCCGTTAACACGTTAACTGCGAGGAGTCATTCACGGAAGATCACCGCTCCGCGAATGAATTCAAACCGCCATAACTTCAGTCTGCCAATTCCGTCCTCTGCCGCAGTGGAACGGCTCTTCTCTCTCGGCAAGGACATCCTGAGGCCCAAGAGGTCAAGACTGGCAGTTGGGCCTAACTTTGAGAAGTTGGTCTTTCTGAAGGGCAACCAGCACATTGTGTCAGTCTTTAATAAATGTGCCTAAAATTTAATTTTACCTTTCAGTTCCCGCCATAATAATTCTCTGGTAAATTAAAATTTAGTTAATGGTTAGTGGTTACAAGGGTTTCAAAACATGTAATCAGTACATTTTTTATTAAAAATAAAAAAAAAAGTTAAGCAAAAAAGTTGCAAAACTTGATAAAAATACAGTTAAATACCTATTTGTTGGATTTTGCATAAATAAACATTTTCTATGGGTTTTAAAGCTTTTTTCCTTGATTTTTTTAAATGTTAGTAAAGAAATAGTTATCGTTAACGGATTATCGTCAACTTCCGTTAACTTTGTAGTAAAATTATCGGATTATCGTTATCGGAGTTAAAAATTGGGGTTAACGGATTATCGTTATCGAAGTTAACTTTTTGGTTAACGGTGCCCACCACTGGTTGTGACACAAACAAAAATAGAAAGTAACAAATAAAGTTTTTATCCAAAATCGCATCAGGCGATTTTGGTTGTCATGTAAAAATGAATATTGATTATTCATTGTTCATTTTTACGTGTGTGTGTGTGTGTGTAAAATATATATAATATATATATAATTTAAGTGCTTGATTTGTAGGTCTGGTATTCCATTGGGATTGAAATGACGCGACCTCCTCCCGCCGAAGTAACGAGGGGAAGTGATACGTACATTCCCTCACAGCCTTTCCTTACAGCTCTCGTTCATATCTTCCCGCACCTTTACTACCACATAAAGCCCAGGTAAGGAGGTGCATGTGGATACAGAATTAAGATTGGAAAAAATAATCAGCGCATGAAATATGAACGGTTTTTTTCTTATACGCTAACCGTTTGAAACGAGGAATGTTGATATATTAAATTCATTGAAATAAATTCATTTGTTTTATGGATTTTGTCTAATGAAATCGCTTTAATAGATTTTTAGACAAGGATTTTGAGCAACTGTCGAGTGTTTTCGCTGGATGTGTGTCCGTCCCTGTGCATGGTGAAGCCTCGCCCTTCATTCTGGCTTCTTTCACAGAAGTGGTGGTGACCCCTCTTCAGGAGGGCATCCTGCACTGCCTTACTCTCCTTCAGAAGGAGGTAGAAATTTATTGTCTTTGTAGACGCTTTGAAAACGCTTGAGCGGCAGTTATCTGTTTGGGACATTTATAATGAAACTGTAATTTATTCATTGAGTAGGAACCATTTCGCAGATTTCTGAAGGAAATGAATCATTGCGAGTGATGATTCCTCAGATGTTTTTCCTCTTGCTTCAGTTCTTCTCTTTCAGCGTTCAACCACCACCATATGGCAACATTAAAACGAGGCCTCACAACGTTAAAGGATTGGTTAGTAGAAAGATTTCATTGTATTACAGTGGTATTTTTTAGGAGGGACTACTCTTATATATATATATATATATATATATATATATATATATATTGTAATGTGTGATGAGTCAAAAGTCTGGAAACATAGGAACTACAGTATGTTTTTCAATACAAATATACATCCATATTTGCATTGAAAATCATAGTTCCTGTTTCCAGACTTTTGACTCACCCTGAAAAATATATTATACAATATATATGTGTGTGTGTGTGTGTATATATGGGCTACGTCGTGGCCAATGTCGTAACACCGCTTCCTGGAGATCAGCGAAATTAAGCGACATTGGGTCTGGGTAGTAGTTGGATGGGAACCCGTCCTCTGCGCCCAGATTATGTAGCGACCCGTGGTTCGGATCCCACGTAAAGCTGTAGGTCCCCTCCGTCATATGACTTTAGATGTTGCGAAGGAGGTTAAACAACCTCCCGGACCGCGCTTCATCCTTCACAGAACCCGTTGTCATGAGCTTTGTGTGACATTTTCTGATGGCCTTTGCACTGAGGGTGCATGTCTTCCATGAATTGACCTCCATCATCTCTGCACTTGAATCGCAGACTGCCACACCTTTTGCCTGGCAGCCATTTGAACGCGTTCCCGTACTGTCAATTTTTGTGCCATTGTTCACCTGCAAAACAAAGGGAAATTGTATTAGCTTCAAATGGCAATGTTTGTGCTTTAAAATTGTGCAAGAATAGTAGCAACACAGCATTCCGTTTAGGAGACACAGCCATTTGAAATTGGGTCCTTACTTTTCAATCACCCTGTATATTAGGGTGGTTTTATCTCATAGAGGTGGAATTCTATTCCAATTTTTTTTTCCTTGCCAACCCATCATCTAGTTCCACTTGGGGTAGAAACTGTAGAGCAGGAATATTTTTATGATCAAACAATATTTAGGACTTGCTCAACTCATTTGAAATTTTACGAATATAAAATATATTGATATTAAATAGGAATCAATGAAATTCGTACTATATATATAATTTTGCTACAATAACCCATTATTATGTTGTCCTTGAGGCAAAAAACAAAAACTAAATATATGAAAATAAAATAAAAATTATAAAAAAAATAAAAAATAAAAATATCAAACCTAAAAAAAATTATAAAAAAATTCACGTTCGCAGCGTTAAAAAATTGCAACACAATATTAGCAATGCAGGTATTTAACAAATTTGTGATTCTTTCAACTTCTCAGGAGCGACGGTGTCGATGACAACACGTGCGGCCAGTGCCATCTGGTTGGTTGGTATTACTCAGGCGAACTTTACATCATCGAAGCTCCCATCTCGCCGACAAGTATTGGCTGTTCTATTCCATTTCCACAATCAGCAAAAATTGACTCTTAAAGATAGCGTGACCGAGACGGCTGATCTCCCGCTTCCAATTTGGATGAAAACTCGGATGCCTACAAAAGCTGCTAAACATATTGTCGAACGCATCAAGAAGCTTCATACTGAGTGGCGAGTGCTTAAGAAGAATATCAACCGAAAGTCTGCCACGAACCTTGCCAACCAGGCAACATTTCAAGATGGGTTAGACAACCTCTTCGACATCGCCCACCAGGATGCCATGCGGCTGATGAAAATTGAAGAGGACAGACAATTCCTGGAAGCTCAGTGGGAGACGGGACAGAGGGGCACGATGGCTGGAGTCAACAAAAACTCACTCTGCAAGAAGGAGAGCGGAAGCTTCAAAGCGGGCTGGCAAAGCGGCTTCATCAAGTGCTGCTGCAACCGACGTCGCTGTTCTTGAGTTGTCTTCGTCGAGCAACTCGTCAGAAGTGGAGGAAGAGCTTGCACCATCAGAAACGCGTGCTCCTAAACGAGCTCGACTTTGTGGAACTGTAAGTGTGGTGACACCTGAAGCAGCTGCACTAGATCGGACTAATGTGACTGACCGGCAAACAGCGCAAATATTTTCAGCGTTAGCGTCCACGAGCCAATTCGGTCACGAAGTAGAAGACCTGATGATCAGCCGAAGCACTATCCGCAAGGAGCGGATGGAACATCGGAAGAAGTTTGCTCATGAGATGAAGGCAAGCTTCGCCCCAGCATTTCCTCCGATCTTGCATTGGGACGGCAAAATCATGGAGGATTACTCTGGTCCTGGTCGGGACAAAGTGGACCGTCTCCCGATTCTTGTATCTGGACAAGACGTGGTGAAGTTGCTGGCAGTTCCAAAACTTCAATCGGGAAATCAGGGCCGGATTTAGGAGTGGGCAAAGTGGGCAGCTGCCCATGGGCCTCCACATCTTGGGGGCCTCCACATATTGACAAGCCATTATCAAAATAGAAAAAACCCGAAACTAGAAAAACCCAATAGATGATCAACAAAAAAACACGCGCATCCAATACCACTGTAGCAGAGCTGGGCACTTGCGGTTTTTTTTGCGGTACTGCGGTACTACCGCACTACCAAACCGGTACCGCATAACGCAGTACCGCAAAGGATCGCTGAAAGTACAGCCTGTACTTTCAGCGATCCTTTGCGGTACCGGTTTGGTAGTGCGGTAGTACCGCAGTACCGCAAAAAAACCCGCAAGTGCCCAGCTCTGCACTGTAGTACATAAACTTTTACCAATTACTGTTTGTTGTGTACTAATTATTATTTTGTTTTTATTACTCTTTTAGGCCTACTCTCACTATAATGGAATACCCGAGTAACCCGAGGCTTTCATTTTTTGCAGAAATGAGTGGAATGGACAGACACAAGAGTGCACGATGTTTTGAAAGTGTATGTATGTTAATTATATTATGAATCTTATGGATGACTTCAATTATGTCTTCCCCTAAGGTAGGGGGGCCTCCACACGTCTAAATCCGGCTCTGCGGGAAATTAGGAAGTAATTGGGAGTGCCATCGTGGAGACGATAAATGAGTGGGGACTGAGGGAACGAGTGAAGGGGCTCTGCTTTGACACCACCGCGCCCAACACTGGTTCAAAGGGAGGAGTTTGTGTTCGTTTGGAAACTGAGCTTGGGAGGAATTTATTGAACTTGGCGTGTCGACATCACATCTCGGAGATACTTCTAGAGACGGTCTTCAGCCTTCATGATGTCTCCAGCTCCAAATCTCCAAATATTCAGCTCTTCGGTCAGTTCAGGGACTACTAGCCTTACATCGATAAGACAGCATACTTCTCGGCAGTGGATGAAGAAGACTTAATCCCTGTGATAAATGGATATGTGACTGAGGTCATTGCATTTGCTGTTGACTAGCTGTCCAAATTTCAGCCACAGCATGACTACCGTGAGCTCCTTGAGCTGACGATTATCTTCTTTGAAGAGGTCCCTCCACGCGATATCTATTTCCGATATCCAGGAGCAATACATCGAGCTCGTTGGATGGCTCGAGCTATCTACGCCATCAAAATGTAGCTCTTCCGCAAGGAGTTTCCCCTCCAGCAGCAACAGGGATCATCAAGAAGGCCATCGCGCAGTGATATGGTGTGGAGCCACCTCCAGGAAGTAAGCCTCTTTGTCACGGTCATATATGTCAAATACTGGTTTCAGAGTCCGTCTTCAGTAGAAGCTCCGAGAAACGATCTGAATCTCCTCCGTGCACTAGCTAACTATGCTGATAAAGATATATCTAAGGCTGTCAGCACAGCATTCAGCCGCCATCTTTGGTATCTATCAGAAACATTGGTAGGCTTCGGTTTCTTCGATGACAGTGTTGTAGCAGAGGAGAAGAGGCAGATGGGAAATGCCCTGAAAAACAAAATCGGGTCCGAGGAGCCCCCTAAACGGATCTCTCCAGTTGGCCAGGCATGTGGGAAAGAATTACACGATTTTGTCACCATGTCAACTGAAGTTTTTTGAAATACTTGAACTGCCTCAAGATTTCTTGGAGGAGGATCCAACACTTTGGCCAGTCCATGAATCATACAGGAGGAGCCAGGCTACTGTCCGGTCAGTGAAAGTGATCAACGACCTTGCAGAATGCAGTGTTGCGCTCATCCAGAAGTTCAGTGCATCTCTCACGCGCAGCGAAGAGCAGAAGCACTGCCTTCTAAAAGTCATTGAAGATCACCGGAAGGTCTTTTTGTCACCAACGAAGTCTGCCATCATGCGAACCAAGCAACAATGATTATCTGGCATTTATCTAATAACATATGTCATGTAAATTGTCAATGGAGAAATTCCAATGTTTTGTTTTTGTACAATACACAAATTATTTTTTTAATAAAATTTCCCCCTAACACGGATGGTTGTGGACCACAGTGATTAGCGGGGATGGGGCTAATGACCTTCTGTGTGAAATGAACACTTATTACAATGTTTTAATAATGTAATTTGTCAAAATGGACAGCATGTGTCCCAATAGCAATAAAATGGATGGAGGTCTTATCAAAAACAACAAAATAACTTTGAGCAAGTCCTAAATATATCCTGATCTCAAAACATTTTTTAGTGTATCATTCTTTCAGGTAGTGGCACCAAATGCCGGGTTGGCAGAACAGATATTCCGAGATTAGATGTATAAACATTTCAACTGCAAAGAACACGCAGTATAAATAACGTAAAGAACGACGCTTGTATAGGAGAACATTCCGCGCAAGATGAGAAGAGAGAACGAACACATGAAAAAATGGTTACCTCATTTTTTCATTTGTTCGTTCTCTCTTCTCATCTTGCGCGGAATGTTCTCCTATACAAGCGTCGTTCTTTACGATATATACAGGGTGGCCCCAAAAAAATGCCACCAATTTTGAGAAGTGATATCTCAATAACCATTGCAGCTAGGGACTTAAAAAACAACCAAATGAAAGATAATTCGTTTCTCTTTAAATACTTATTTTATGGCTTGATGGTTATAAGCCAATATAGTGCCCAAAATTGGCTTCCAAAAAAAATATACAAAAAAAAGTTGCGCATTTATATTTATTCCTTGATCCTAATTTTAAATGAAATTTTTCTATTCCAGACCCCTCAAGATGGGATTGAGAGAATCTGATAAGAACATTATACAAGCACTACGTGAAGAAAAGGGACATTCATTAAACAGAATCCTTTACGAATTTCCAAATAGAAATTGGAAAAAAAGAACTGTGGCACATTTTTTACAAAAACTTAAAGAAACCGGCAGCAGTCAACGGCGTCCGGGAAGTGGTCAACCAAAAAGTATTAGAACGCCAGAAAACATTGAAAAAGTAAATGAAATGGTTTTAAGTCAAGAGGAACAACCGGGAACAAGTAAAAGTGAACGTGAAGTTGCGAAAGAAACCGGGATTTCACGTTCATCAGTACAGCGAATAATTCGAAAAGATCTTGGGTTGAAAACATTTAAGAGGGTGAAGGTTACTGCTTTATCGGAGCCTGTGAAAGAAAGACGTTTCCATTGATGTAAAAATCTATTGCGAAGATTTCGGTCAAATGAGTCTGTGAAAAAAATTTGGTTTTCTGATGAGAAACGATTTACGGTCGAAACACTACGAAATACCCAAAATGATCGGGTTCGTGCAGCAGTGGCGACAAAAACTCATGTTGACCCAAAACGACTTTTGCGTGAAAAAAAGCACTTCAGATTCGATAATGGTTTCCCTTGCAGCGTCATCTGAGAACAAAACATCCATCATTTTTATTTAGCGAGGCGTTAAAATTAACTCAATTTACTACTGTAATGACATTTTGTCTCCAATGTTGTCAGATATCAAGGAGACGAGCACTGATTTTGTGTTCATGCAAGATGGAGCCCAATCTCATATAGCCAAGGAAACAATAACATTTCTCAATAATAATTGTCCTGGTTTTATCGAACCAAATAATTGGCCACTATGCAGCCCAGATCTAAACCCCATTGACTACTTTGTGTGGTCTGCCTTAGAGAGAGAAGTCTACCATGGTCAGAAAATCAGTGATGTGAACCATCTTCGTGAAGGAATTCAGGGTGCATGGGAAAATCTCTCACAAGTGACGATCTTAAAGGCAATTTCAAAATGGAGGGCGAGATTACAGGCTGTGGTTGACCATAATGGAGGGCAGATTGAGCCATTTATTGAAAATTAGGTTTAACTTAAAACCACAGAACTTCGTTTAAAGACCGTAAATTAGAAGATAATTAATTAGAAAAAAATAAAAGGAATAAATATAAACGCGCAATTTTTTTTTGTATATTTTTTTTGGAAGCCAATTTTGGGCATTATATGGGCTTATAACCTTCAAGCCATAGAATAAGTATTTAAAGAGACAAGAATTATCTTTCATTTGGTTGTTTTTTTAAGTCCCTAGCTGCAATGGTTATTGAGATATCACTTCTGAAAATTGGTGCCATTTTTTTTGGGCCACCCTGTATATATAATATATATATAGGGTGGCGCAAAAGTCCCGCATCATAGGAATTTTCAGTGTTGATTATAAAATATTATTTTTTCTTTTAGGTAGCGTATGGCTGCAAAATTAACAATAGACGAGAGGGTGAGCTTGGTTTTAATGCATGGAATACCAGGTACTACAAATCGATGAATCGGTACAGAATTTAAATTCTGTACCGATTCATAGATTTGTTGTACCTGGTATTCCATACATTAAAACTAATCTCACCCTCTCGTCTATATATATATATATATATAATATATATATATATATACTCTCATTTTCTGCAGACTGATTGGGTCACAATGAACTACATTCCCTTCGCAGAGAGATCTCTCTCATTGGCTGTTTCTTTATATCAAGTTTCCGCCTCTTGGTCGCAAGTGATTAAGTCCAGAGTCTTAAAGAATTTTATCACAGTATGTACAATTTAGCCGTGTTGTTTTTTGAGTTCATTCAAACAGCCAATTTTTTCTTACTTATGACTTACTTATTAATTAAATTTAAAAAATTTCCTCCAGTTTTAGTAAAATGAGCATTGATTGGGCTCTCCCTTTTGCCACAATATGCGTGATTCTCTAATTTTTTTTATCGATTCAGAGCGTGACCCCGACGCTGAAGCTGAAGTACAAATGTCCATCTCAGACCACTTGGAAGCTAGCTATCACGGCTCTTTTGACAGTGTTGCAAGAAGGGCTTCAACTGGCGAGAGAAGACAAGTTCTCAGAATATTTTGATGATATGTGGACGGCCCTCACAAACACGCTAGACGGTTTTCTCTTTTCTTCAAGGTAGAGGACCTTCAGATTCGTGTGTTTGTACAAAATTATTGAGATTATTGAGTAAAATAATTTAATTATGCAATACCTCAAAATAAAATTTTCATTCGTGTATTTAATTGCTTTTGAAATTATGATGCTAGGAATATTTTAATCGATTACTCTGACCATACATTGAAAATTACATGACCTGGTTATTCAATCTTCCCAATAGAAATACCACCGCTTGTTTTGGTATTCACAGAAACAGATTCACCTCAGATTTATTTGCTCCCTGTTAAGTGAGAGTTGCTCGTGTCTGTTTCAGTCCCCTGCCAGAGAATTATAGCAGTGAGGAGTTAGAGAGAGATGAGTCGATTGACTGCCAAGTGATAGAGCTGATCAGGGATGAGATTCTGCCGTACGCGGAGGCGACGCCCAGCGACTTTATAGTTTCGATCATGGTTCTACTCAATAAAGGATCCATTCATTCTGCCTACGGAACCAACGCAGGTCAGAGAGACAGATATTTTAACAAACGTAATACAGGGTATTCAGACTTAATTAACTCGGATAGTGGAGACTGGTTTAGGTTTCATCTTTACCGTTTGGACCCGTTACATGTAGTCAGGTGTTGACACTAGAAACTAGTGGTGTAAGGGATTCAAAAAACCTTAGCCCCCCCATTTGCAGCTTACATGTTTACTTACATCGAAATAGTTTTTAGTGATTATAAAAATATATAAAATTCTTTATTTATTGCAGGTATTAAAATTACTCTAGCTGATAAAGTGATAATATAATGGCTTCTCAATTAATTGGTGATTCGGAGAGGCAACGTGTGATAGATCGCATACGAGCAATAATATTTCGGGAAGCTCGTGATGCTGGAGTCACCTTTATAACACGTTCATGGGTTGCCAAAAAATTGCGAAGAAGTGAGGACTTCGTCAAAAGAAATTGGAATAAAACTTTGGATGAATGTGAAATGGATACAACTAAATCTGGGCGCCCAAATTTGCCACTCTCTCAGGAAACAAAGGACATCATTGAAAGCGGTACGCGTAAGCGGAAAAACAGCTGTGCTAAGCTTTCTAGAGAGATCGAAGTGTTGAGAGGAAAGATCGTTAGTGGTGAGATCATTCGACTGTACCGTCATAGCCAAGGTTTAAAGCCTTGGCATGAACTTCCAAAGCCAAGAAAAACTCAACATCGATGACAGAATGTGGTTTGCCCATTATCTTGAAGATTGGGATGTGGATGATTTCATGCATTTAGCTGTCTCCGATGAATTTTTTGTTTACGTAACACGTTGGCCTAACTACCAAAATGATCGAGTGTGGGCCACAACACCAGATGAAATCGATGACAATGAACATTATCGCGAATTATTAAAAAGTCCAGACTGTGTTGGTGTGTTTGTTTTGCTCACTGCAAAGAAGCTCATGTGGGTGCTGAAGCCAAATGGTCAGAGTTGGGATGGACAGTATTTTCGTGATATTATTCTATCCCAGCATGTCATTCCTTTTCTAAGAAACCCAAACAATGTTATGGATGTCGATCAGGTCACACTTCTGCACGATAAGGCCCCCTGCTTTAAGGCATTAGCCACTCAACAGTTGTTGCGGAACCATGAGATCGATTTCTTTGGAAATGAAGAATGGCTAGGAAATTCTCCCGACCTGAACGTCTGTGAACACATTGGATCAGTTATAAAGGAGAAGGTTGAATGTCTCTTGTTTCAAGAACCTGCAGCAAGTCGATTTTCGAAGGATACAATGACGCAACACATTGAAACTGTTTTAGCAAATTTGCGTAATGATGATGATCTTTTCACGTCACTTTTGGCAAGCTACCCAAAGCGAATTTAGGCGGTCTTGGAAGCCAATGGCGGGAACACCAAGTTTTAATTGTTTCTCATTAAATGCAGGATTAAATTCTCTCTTGTAAGGTATGTTTAGTTTTACTGTACCTCTAATGGTTTAGGCCATGGGCGGGGGGGGGCTAAGGTTTATTGGAGCTCCGTACATTTAGCCGATGCCGATTCTTTGCCTATATTTTATAAAATCAATTTCCTTCATAAATTTTACTAATCGAATGTGAAAACTTCAAATTTTCAAATTTGTTTAAATGCTTTTCCTCAATATACACAATATACAGCACCAGAATTTGTTACTCGTATACCGTAGCTAAAATGATGTGATAAAGTTTTATTACTCGGTAAAAAGATAATTTTATTTTGGTTTCATAAATTGAATACCAGTATTTTAAAATAATTGGTTTTCCTTATGTTATGTTGAACGTATTTTCTTTCTTCAACACTGTCAACATCAACAAAATTTTCATTAAAATTTCAAGTCCCTGGTGCTCAATTTGAATTAAAAAAAAAATGGATATACAGGGTGTCCGAGAATTATCTGTACAATTTTTGGCTGTTATTAAAAGTCAACCATGAAGTGTAGAAATTCCAGTGTTGTCCCATTTTACAGAGAATCTCATTAAGTTTTTTCTGATACCAAGTTTTGACAAGTTTTTTAGAAATTCCAGTGTGTCCGAAAATTATCTGTACAATTTCATCTTTTAATAAAATTCTTGATAACACACGTAAAATTCTTAAACAAGATTATTTAGAATCTGTATTTTCAAAAGTTTCTTTTATTAAAGTAACTTTGTTACAAACATTCGATATGTGCACCATCAGTGATTCGCAAAACATCCAATCGATACTCCAAATGTTGCCATGTACGCTGCAGCATATCCACATCAATTCGCTCAATAGCAGCTGTGATTCTTGCTTTTAAATCATCAATGTCTGTCACCCGCGTATTGTACACAAGATCTTTGACGAATCCCCAAAGAAAGAAATCACAGGGTGTGATGTCGGGAGATCTAGCCGGCCAATGAATTGCACCTCCACGGCCAATCCACCTGTTTGGGAATGTCTCATTCAGGGACTTACGGACGATCAAGGCCCAATGTGGCGGTGCGCCATCTTGCTGAAAAATGATGCGTGGATGCAGTGCTTCCAATTGCGGATAGACAAAGTGTTGCAACATGTCCAGGTAGGTATTGGAGGTCACTGTTGATTCACCGAAGAAAAATGGTCCAATCACGCGATCATGTAACAGGCCACACCACACATTAACTTTAGGACTGTCTCTGATGTGCTCTTCTATGCATTGTGGATTTTGTGACCTCCATATGCGCTCATTTTATTTGTTTACCTTGCCTGAAACATGAAAAGTTGCCTCGTCCGAAAACATGATTCTTGCCAAGAACGCATTGTCCTGGTCGACTCTGTCAAGCAGAGTCATTGCAAATTCCTTACGGGAGACCTTATCTTCTTGCGTAATCTGTTGCAAGATTTGCAACTTGTAAGGATGCAACTTCAAACGTTTACGTAAGACATCATGCACTGTCGAACGAGGTATCTGTAACTCTCGTGATGCAATTCTTGTCGACTTGCGTGGACTGCGAACAAAAGCCTCTCGAATGCGCTCGACATTTTCAAAAGACGTTCGAGGCCGCCCTGCTCCTTTCTTATGCTCTACACTTCCAGTTTCCTTAAACCTTTTATACCAAGCTCGTATGGTTACTCTTGATGGAGGGTTTCTGTTGTAATTCGTTCTAAACCTTCGTTGAACTTGTGTATCTGATTTTGTTTCGATAAACCATTCAACACACTGTGCTTTCTCCTATGGATTCATTAAGGATGAGGGGTGTGTATGAATATCTGAAAAAGAAAAACTTGTCAAAACTTGTTATCAGAAAAAACTTAGTTTCTCTGTAAAATGGGACAACACTGGAATTTCTACACTTCATGGTTGACTTTTAATAACAGCCAAAAATTGTACAGATAATTCTCGGACACCCTGTATAATTTGGATTTATAACATTATTAAAATACTTATTCAACATAATAAGATGGTTCAATATAAATTATAAAGTATAACTTAATATAGATTTATTATTAATATAGAGTAGGAGATTACAATAGTTTATAATATTTAGAGATTAGTTAGATAGAGAAAATGTAAATTTATTGGTAACTTAACTTATTAAGCTTTGCTTTTTTCATGAATAGAAAATGTATTCTATACAATTACACTTTGAAACGAGTATAAATTATCATAAATAGTGATTTTTGTCTGTTCAGTTTTCCATAAATACAGATTTTGTTTTGTAATGAAAATTTTAAAGTTTCAAAGAATCGGTGAGAGAATCAGCTAAATTTGGCCGATTCTGCCGATGCCGATTAATCGGTACACGACTACTAGAAACCAACACTACATATTGTGGAGTGTTAGAGGTAGAGTGAGTGGTGATTTTGCGGAATAGTAGTTACGTAGTTGAGGTATCGGCGTACTTGCTTGCACAAATGAGTTCATATATATATAAACCTCGTTAAACTTCGTTTAGGTTCCGTGTGTTGGTCTCTTCACACGAAGGTCAAGCTGTGGCCCCGCCTGTAGGCATGGCTTGGTGGAGGAGCGAGTTGCTCTCTTGCTCTCTCCACCGCACATAGCCAGGTACACCCGGCTCATCTGGTACCGTCCTGAGCCAGGCATCTAGTCTTCTCTTGAAGACTTCAACTTTGACCCCTGTAGCGCTTCTGAGGTCCTTTGGAAGCTGGTTAAAAAGTCTTGACCCCTTACAACCAAGCTATTTTCCTTCAGTGTTGAGGAGGTCCCTTGTCGGGGCTTTAATTTGGGAACATTACATAATATTTTGCTTTCCTATTGTGTAGCGTTGTTTGGATGGTAATTGGGTTTAGTTTGAGGTTTGGTACCAGTTTTTCGATCATTTTCCACATGTAAATTATGATGTACCTCTCTCTTCTTTCCAGGGAGTACAGATTTAGTTTACGTAGTCTTTCCCAGTAGCTGAGTTCTTTGCAGCCATCAGTCCTGGTCGTGAAATGTGTCTACGTTTCTTCTGGTTTATTAATTTCTATTTTATATGGGGAAGTCAAAACTAAGCAGTATTCAAGTTTTGGTATGATCAGTGTTCTCAGCAGGGGAATCATTACTGTCTTGTCCCTCCTTGTGAATGTTCTTAGTACCTGTCCCGCGACTCTTTTTTACTTTGTTTATCGCTATCTGATTTTGTGTCTCAAATCTGGCATCATCGGTCATTACCCCCAAGTCGACCGCTTTCGTGCTTCTCTGAATTTCCTGTCTATCTGGAGCATGATATGTAGTCTGTTTAAGTTCCTCATTTCTACCATATCTTATCTCAAGAGCTAAAATTTCTCTGGTGTTAAATGTCATATTGTCTTCTGACCATTTGTATATTTTGTTCGTGTCCCTCTGCAAGGCCTCCACTTCATTTACATCGCTGATTTTTTCTGATGATCTTTGTATTGCCCGCAAAGGATGTTACTATACTGTTGCTGTTTATTCCACTGTCTATGTCTGTTAGCCTGATAATGAACAGGAGTGGGGCCAGTACTGTACCTTGTGGTACTGAGCTGCGTACTTCTGATTCTGATGATGATACACCTTGAATTTTGACGACCTGTAGACGTTCTCTGAGGAAGTTGTAGAGCCATTTTTCCATTTTGCCTGTTATTCCCATATGTTTCAGTTTATGTGCTATTATACCATAATCGCATTTGTCGAAAGCTTTAGCAAAATCAGTATATATAACGTCATAGTTTTCATTGCCTTCCAGTGCATCGAGGATATTGTTAAAGTGCTCTATAAGTTGTGATAGGCATGATATTCCTGATCAGAATCCATGCTGATTTTCGTTGAATCTTTCCACTCTCTCCAAGAAGTCAGATTTTCTCTCTGACTATTCTTTCAAATATTTTGGTGAGGTGGGACGTCAATGACACTGGTTTATAGTTCTTTGCTTGAGATCTATCCCCTCCTTTATATATAGGAACGATGTTTGCTCTTTTCAAGATGCTCGGTATTTCCCCAGTGTTCATATATCCAGTATAAGGATGTAGCTATTTCATTTTTACAGTTTTTAATCAATAATGTGTTTCATTTGTCCTGTAGCTCTCGCTACCTCTTCTGGGATAAAATCAAAGTCTGTTATACATCCTCCTTGCAATTTCTCTTCAAAGAATGCATCTATGTCAGGTATCGCTTTGTCACTTTTTGAGGTACTGAAGACCGATTCATAGTGGGCTCTCAATGTTTCAGATATTTCTTTTAGATCGTCTGTTAGTTCATTATTTCCTTTCCTTAAGGGCCCGATGGTAGCGCGCGTTTTTGTTTCCGTTCGTTTTCTCATTGTATCAGTCGCTCGGAGACACTAGCACCGGTTTTCCTTTTCGCATAGCTATAGAAGTATTTTGGATTTTCCGTTATTGCTCTACCACCTTTTCCTCTTCCCTCTCTGTATGGCCCTTAATCAGGGTTTGTATTTCCCTATCGATACTCTCCAGCTTTTCTTGTATTACTTTCCTGGCATTGTTGTCTCCGACATTAGCTATCTTCGCCGCTACTCACTCTCTTTTGCGAAATATTCTTCTCTTTCCCTCTCTAGCCAGTTCTTCTTTCCTTTTGGCTGTGCTTTCGGAGCATATTTTTCTAAAATTCTCAGCGTCTTTTCTTCCAAGGTTGTTAGCATTTCTTCAGTTGTTTTATTCTCTAAAACTGTTCTCCACTCTATTTGGGCCATGTGTAATCAGATTTCTTCACAATTTATGGTCTTGGAGTTTAAGTTAAAACCCCCAAATTTGCATCTTCTTACGTATGTATATTGTCTTTTAATGTTATCGCCATATATGTTGATAACGCGATTATGTTGCGGTCTGAGATTAGTTAGGGTTATTTTTATATCAGCAACCAAGTTCGCGTTGTGAATACCAGATCTAGGCAGTTATTTTTTCTGGTATTTTCTGTTATTTACTATGTCAGCATAAACTCGTTTGTGAGAGCCATCAACATTTTTGCTTGCTTCTGGTCCTCTCTTGTGCCCCCCTTATCTTGCTGTGTAAATATATTTCTACCCGCCTTTTTGTATTTTATAAATGGGAAATTAAAATAGCTGCAGAGTATTATATTAGGGGATGGAGAGTTTATTTATATATATATATATATATTGGTAAATGACAAACACTATAGTTTCGTTTTTTCTTTTTCATAATCTTAGTCCGACGTGGGCAACGGGTCACTCGCAAAAAGGCCCCAAAAATATAGCTTCCCTCACCAGCTATCTGCAAAGCAAATAGAATCCAGCTTTGGGACAGGATCTAGGGGTTACAGCTACACCTAGCCTACTTTTCCCGGGATTAAAAAAATTAAATAAGGTTGAAGTACTGGAATAAATTAAATAACTAAACAGAAAATTTCCTTTTATTGAACAAAAACATGCTTTGATAAAAACATTCTTGAGACTAATAAAACTAATAAAACTGAAATTATTGATTTATTTGGATTATGACTTAAAATAATGCTTTAAAAAACACAGACGATCAGTACTACAGTATGAGGGCCACTCGATGTATTTTCCCCCCCTTTTTTTTCTTTCCAAGTTTCCTTGTAAGTTCCAGATATTTTGTACGCAAGTAGTTACATACCTTTTTTACAAGTTTTTATTTTTCCACATAGTCTCCATCCTTTTCTACGGCTTTCCTCCATCTCGAAACAAGGGCCTTTATTCCTTGCTGGTAAAAGTCCGCCGGGTTCCGCTGGAGCCACCTCTTAACCTCCTCAACAACCTCATCGTCACTCTGAAACTTTCTTCCACGAACAGCATCCTTCATTGGCCCAAACAAATGGAAGTCTGAAAGTGCCAGATCCGGGCTGTATGGAGGGTGGGGTAACACAGTCAAGCGCATTTTTGTGATGGCCTCTCTTGTTTACAAACTGTTGTGTGGTCTTGCGTTATCGTGCAAAAAAAGGACGTCTTCCAGTTTTCTCTCCTGTCGAACTCGCTTTATACGTCTTTGGAGTCTCTGTAGGATAGCAATATATGTCTTTGAGTTGATTGTTTGTCCTTTCTTCATAATGTCCACTTTTGGTTTATACTTTTTATTGTATTTTTTATAGTTGGAAGTGGGGCTTCCACCCGAAGCCAAACACTTCAACTATGTCTGAACTTGTCCTAGCGTTCGTTTAAGGAGGGTGACCGTTCCTTTTAATGCCCCTGTTTGGATTTCTATGGCCTGGGGCTGTCCTGGGATTGAGTTCAGGTCAGTTGATAGGTTGTTTTTCATCATACCTGTTGCCCCAACTATGATGGGGAGAATGGCAGCTTCTTTCAATCTCCAGTTTCTCTCTGTCATATACGAGCGCCTGGTATTTGGTAATTTTCTCCCTTTCCGCTCTATTAAGGCCATAGTCATTTGGGACACTGACCTCAATAAGTAAGGCACTCCTTTCCCTCTTGTCCCACACTACTATGTCTGGTTTTACTGCAGAATTGTCTACAAAAGTGGCTGTTGGAATTATTGTGCCATAGTATAATGGTTGTTTCCAGTAATTGGTGCAGGTGTGTGGTCCCATACATACATTTTTATTACATTCTAATTCTAATGCTATCATGATCTTCCAGTGGATATGCAAATTTTATTGTGTCTGGCTGTATAGTACCCCTCTGCCAGGAGCACCCTGCAGCCTGATATTAGATGGCCAACACTTTCTACCTCAACATGACAGAACCTACACCTTTCATTATTACTTATTCCAGCCATTTTTTTAAACGCATTTGTTAGGAGTGCAAGATCTTGGGCACCCATTATTAGTCGCTCTCAGTCATATTGCAGAACTCCTCTCCTTAACCATTCCAATGATCCTTCTTTATTGATATAATCCTTCTGTAATTCTTGATAATATTTTCCAGCTCTTTGATGTTGTTCCCATTCTTCTGCATGTTTGGCCTGTTGTTCCTGAACAAATCTTTTGCGACTTTTCCTAGCTATTAAGGTGGCTGGTACTCTTTCAGTTTCTACTACTTCTATCATATTATTGCCTCCAAAGTGCTGGGCCAGTTTGGTTATGGAAGTATGTTGCGTTACCCTTGTGTTGTGGTGTTCACGGACCAGAGCTATTGTAGGACTACTCGAACTTTTCAGATACTACCCAATGCTGATGGTCGATGATCGGTGCAGCTGGTTAACCTCAGTCAATCCCATTCCTCCCAGTTTTCTTGGCAGGTACAATCTGGGAAGACACTGGTTCCGGTATGTTGTTCTATTTAGATGAGGATTTTTCTGGTTTTAACATCGTTTATTTAGTTCTGATTGTGGCCAGTCTATGATCCCTACACTATAATTGATAACAGGGATGGCGAGTTGGTTTATAGCTGTTATTTTGTTCTTTAATGTAAGTTGGGTCTTGCAGATCTTTTTCAGTCTTCGTACATACTCTCCACTGATTTTCTCTCGCATTTGCCCGGTGTTCTATATTTCCACTTTCTTCTATCCCAAGGTATTTGTAAGAACTATCCTCTTCCAAGTCTTTAATCTCGGTGTCTCTTCCTAAATTGATGTTATGGGTTTGTATTTTCCTGCCCCCTCTAAGTGTACACTTAGCACACTTGTCCAATCCAAACTTCATTTTGATGTCACCGGAGAAAGTATGGACGATCCTTAATAGGCGTTCCAGGTTTTGGTCAGAGTCTGCGTACAGTTCAAATCATCCATAAACAGTAGATGGTTCAGTACACTGTCAGAATTTCTTCGCCTAGTTTGACTAAGGTTGTAGCCCTTATTATTATTGCTAAGTCCAGGGTGAGGCAGAATAGCAAGGGTGATAAGCTGTCCCCCCTGGAATATACCCCTCATAATCTTGACATGGGGAATGGATATTTTCCCATTTTCAATGGTAAGATTGATGTTTGTTTGCCATTTTGTCATCTGGTTTGTTGAAGTGCTAATAATGGTAGGGTGGATTTTGTACAGTTTAAGGCATTCCAAAATCCACGAGTGTGGGACACTATCAAATGCCTTCTGATAGTCTATCCATGCCATACTAAGGTTTCTGCCTCTCTTCTTACAGTCTTCAAGGATAGTTTTGTTGATGAGCAGCTGATCCTTTGTGCCTAAGCAGTTTCTTCTACATCCTTTCTGTTCTTTTTCCAGATAGTCTCCAGCATCTAGGTGTTCATATATACTGTCTGCAATTAGGCCTGTAAACAGTTTATAGGTGGTGGGTGGTGGTGAGACAGCAGATTGGGCGGTATTTATTTGGGAGATTTGTCTCACGAGTCTTAGGGATGAGGGTTGTGTGTCCACTTGTAAGCCATTCTGGTGTTTCTTCTACTCCCTGCAAAATTCTGTGAAAAGCGGCAGTATAATGGTGGTGTAATGCCGTGACCTGTTTCAGCCAGAAATTCGGGAGCTTGTCTAGGCCAGGTTTTTTAAAGTTGGAGAATTTTGCCAGTTTCCTTCTTATCTTGTCTTCCATTATAAATAACTCCTCCATTTCCGGTTTACCCTCATTTGCCACCCTGATGGTCTCTATCCAGTCAGCATCCTGATTATGCTGTTCAGGGGTTTCAAAGAGGGGTTTCCAGTATGCCTCCAACTGGGTTTGATCTGGTGGTTCATGGACTATTATTCTTTCCCTAATGAGATTTTGGTAAAAGCCTCTAGGGTTTGATGAAAATTGCTTATGGTTTTTCATGTCAATCTGCTTTTGTTTATTCCTGATTCTATTGGCTGTGGCTGGGATTTTTCCCTCCAATTCCAGCGCCTTGTCATGTAATTGATTATCTTTCAGGTTATACTTCCTCTTTATTTTCCCTATTTCATTTCCCAGAAGATGGTGGCCATAACCTTTCCTGCAGAGGGAGCCATTTTGGACTTTTTTTTGGGTGGGGAGTCTGCATGATGCCACTCCATGGATTGGCGTTTTGTTTCAGGTTCAAAGTGATGTACCCAAGTCTCATACCCAGTCACAATTCGTGAAAGGAAATCATCCCCTTCTGTCTCGTATCGAAGCAACGACTCAGAAGCAATTTCTTTTCTTTGGGCTTTGTGATCTTCAGTCAGTTCGCGAGGAACAAACCGTGAACACACTTTTGAGTATCCCATTTGCTGAGTTATCGTATTCACACTTCCTTCACTAATTCCTAGCTCCAGTGATAGCTCTTTGTATGTGACGCGCCGATTTGATCGAATAATGATGATAGCATGTTGCACAAAATATATTGAATGCCCCTAGTATTATCACTTAAAGATGTTCGGAGTTTTGTGATGAATAATCCTACACCAGAAAATGCTCTTTCCGACTCTATTGAAGTTGGAGGAATTGTCGCCAGAGCATTAAATAAGAGGTTTAAATTTTCCGTTCTATTACCACTGGCTTCATAAACATTCATTTCTTTTATGATGTTCTTTACGTCGTATCTCAGGCGCAAATCTTATTGCTCTGGTTCCCATTTCTTTTTGCACAACTGCATCCAATTTTTCTTCCAAGGATCTTTGATTTGAAGATGAGTTAGAGGAAAAGACTTCGAGTTCTAGTGGTGTATCAAAAAACTGTTGGGGTTCATTTATATCATTACCTTCTGCCACTACGTCCGTCTCACTTTTTCTGAAAAGCCTGGCAAACAACTCTTTGGCAGTTGTTTGCAATGTTGATTTAAAAGGCACTGAAAAATTAGGACAAGTTGAATTAAATGCTAAATTATAGGATTGGTTTAAATATTTACATAATGCTACGAGCTTCTTATTACGTCTCTCTTGAAGTCTTTTTTCTACTGATTGTTTTAAGGTGGTAGAAAAAAGTTTTCTGTTCTCTCAAGTCATTTACAGTAAAAGCAAACACACCTGCAGTGAGCAATGTTGTATCTCTGCTACCAAGCTTCTCCAATCCAATTTTAACCGGTTCTAAAGATGAGATAATAACATTTATATATTCAAATTCTTCATCTGAAATATCCATGCCCTTTCCAATCCCAAGGTCAATCAATGCTTTCGAAATTCGAACTCAAATCGATAAGATAGTTACCCATCAGTCATTACCCAATCAATTTTCAGTTTCACTTTTCAGTAGGAAGAAAATATTATTTATATTATTTCACCTCATACACAAGCGAAAACGGTTTTCAGAGCTTAAAAAACAAGTGAACGAAAACTTCAATTGTGAAAAGCCTTTGCATGAAATATACCTCATAATAAAACTGTGTTTAAAAGTCTCCCCTGAAAATAGAATACCGGGAAATCCCGGGATCGATGACAGTTTTTTCGTGAAATGAGCTGTGTACTTTACTTCCGAGATCCCAGATACCCAGCCCTACCTGCGTTGTGATCCTGCCCGCCTTTCTAGTTTTTCTCTGGCGAAGTACTCATGCGCATGGATCACCAAAATAATCTTAACTGAAAGCTCGTGTTTGCGCTTGCTCATCTCCGTCAATTTTGGTCAAAACCAAACAACGTGCAGCTTTTTTTTAAACCGCTCGTGAACGATCTTTCCAACGCCACGTGTATTTTTTATGATTAATGCATTTTTCTCTGTGTGGGACAACAGTGACTCTACGCTGTTTTTGTGGTCTGTTCCCACATGGCCGGAATGATAATTAAACACTAATTTCAAAAACAAAAAAGGACTACAGTAATAAAAAAATAACAATGATACACATAAGACGAGGAGAAATAATAAAAAAATACTAATAGCAGTTTCATAAAAAAAGTACATGTAATGGGATGACTAATACAGGAGTTAAGTAGAGCTATAGAGAGACACTTTCATACCAAGAGGCCCACAGTCCAGAAGACATAAAGCAGAATTGATGAATAGCTTGGACAGTTGGATTGTCTGAGTTTTTAATTCTTCGCATTAGACTGTATTGGGCACGTCTTGTTACCTCAGGGAGGCTCGGAACGTTGCGGTTAGCGAACATTTGAGAGGTTGAGCATCTTGGAGGTAATTTATGCATCAGTCTATAGGATCTATTGTGAAGCAAATTGAGGCTTCTGCAGGAGCCTTTTTTTTATAATTAACCCAAAGTTGCTGCCCATAAGTATTAGTGCACAAAGTACGAAATAATGTCTTTAGTTTCGCTTATGCAGAATTTGAAGTTCCTTATAATCATGTTTGCCTTAGCACAGTAACTTCGATATTGTTTCCTTATGTCTGAGTCGTCACTCAAGGAGATGGTGATAGTTTGACCCAGATACTTAAATTCTCGTACCTGCTTTATTGGTTCGTCTCAATTTGAAAGTAATATCAGCTCTTTGGTTTGAACTTTTGGGATAGAGTTGCATAACCTTAGTTTTAGTAACATAACCTTAGTTTTAGTAACATAACCTTAGTTTTAGTAACATAACCTTAGTTTTAGTAACATAACCTTAGTTTTAGTAACCTTAGTTGCATAACCTTAGTTTTAGTAACATAACCTTAGTTGCATAACCTTAGTTTTAGTAACATAACCTTAGTTGCATAACCTTAGTTGCATAACCTTAGTTGCATAACCTTAGTTGCATAACCTTAGTTGCATAACCTTAGTTGCATAACCTTAGTTGCATAACCTTAGTTGCATAACCTTAGTTGCATAACCTTAGTTGCATAACCTTAGTTGCATAACCTTAGTTGCATAACCTTAGTTGCATAACCTTAGTTGCATAACCTTAGTTGCATAACCTTAGTTGCATAACCTTAGTTTTAGTAACATAACCTTAGTTGCATAACCTTAGTTTTAGTAACTTAAAATTAAAGTTGACGGGGGTTCTGGTTAGGTGGCAGCAACAGATTTGTTACTCTGGAGTATCTGGTACCGTATAGGGAATCGCAGAAGTTTCTCTTATTCTACTCTCCGATTTCTTCTTGTAGTGGGTCGGAGGATTCTGTGGAGCTTACAATTCTCTGAAGGTTCCCCGATTTTTCTTGTAACGTATCGGGAAATTATTTTCCTCTATTTAAGACTAAGTTCTCTGATGAGAGCAAGGCTCGAAGGAGAAGACAAAGATATTCTCTTACTGTAGTTTACTGCTAAAATGTTACAGGTAATGCTCAGCCTCTAAGTTAGATCAGACAATCAGAATGAAAATTTGAAAAATTATACGAGTTTATATACACAAATTTTGTTGACATCATTATTATTTAATGGTGACTTTTGTTTTTTATTCTCAATAGGCTGCATTATTTTGCAAAATATTTGAAGATAAGGTAAATATTTTAGCTGTAGCAACGTCTAAACAGATAAGCAAGATATTTGAAGATAAAGCCATTTTTTTATTTTAAACTGCATAAATTGACAGATCTGATGTTATCATGATCTGCCAATTTATCTAAAAAATGGAAATTGAAATATGCATTTTATTATGAATTACAATTAAACATGCATATGAGCAAAAATTAAATGCTTAAGATTTAAAATTAAACGTTAAGCAAGACAGGACATCATCTTTTACAACGAAGAGAGAATGTATACAGAAAATGAACATTGCAGAATTTAACAAGATTAGATTATTAAGCTAAATCTAAAAAAATAATTAAGTAATTTAAAAATAAATAATTCACCAATTATTCAGCAGAAATAAAATAGAAAGCAAATCAAAAATTTATCCATATTCGTGTCAGTGTTATGCGACTTTGGACTCTGTCAAAGTGAATATATGAATATAAATATACATAAGAATATAAGGATTATATAAATGTACGAATGAATATAAGAATTATACGAATTATAATATAAGAATTATACGAATTATAATATAAGAATTATTCATTGTTCATTTTTACACACACACACACACCACACACACCACACACACACACATATATATATATATATATATATATATATATATATATATATATATTATATATTCTATATATATATATATTATCGTGACCCGACAATTCAGCGCAAGACAATTCAGCGCGAAAATACCAACAAAGAAGAAGAAAGAACAAATCCAGAGGGAAGAGAGGCTTGCAACTGTTAGGTTAGGTTAGGTTTCTAGTTTTTGAAATAAAATCTTAATTTTAACAATTCTAACAAATTTTGTTTTTTTTTAAATAAAATTTTAATAATTATACTCCTTTGAATTTTATCTCCGATTTGTCACTCCTTCGTTAGTATTTATGTCACTCCTTTGTTATGTCACTCCTTTGAAATGTCACTCCTTCGATACAGACCCAATTTAGCATATATATAAATATACAAATTTTTCTCTTTTTTATTTATTGCGATTTATTTTTATTATTTTTAACTAAACTTTTAACTGTACTGACTTGCGCTGAATTGTCGGTGCTCCTATTTAGATATACTGTCAATAATTCAACTATTTAGTTGCTTTTTGGATATAAGCAAAGCAAATGAGAGTGAATCAGAATATTCTATTTAAAAAATTAGAAGCCAGAAATGTTCAAGCACATGTTCTAAATTCATTGAAATTTTGGTACACACACCAAACTTTTACTGTTCGATAGGACAATGTATTGTCGAAATGTTTTGGTTCCTTACTCTCTCCCCTCTGCTGTTTAATATATACCGGGTGTCCGAGAATTATCTGTACAATTTTTGGCTGTTATTAAAAGTCAACCATGAAGTGTAGAAATTCCAGTGTTGTCCCATTTTACAGAGAAACTCATTAAGTTTTTTCTGATAACAAATTTTGACAAGTTTTTTCTTTTTTGTACGCGGGTGACAGACATTGATGATTTAAAAGCAAGAATCACAGCTGCTATTGAGCGAATTGATGTGGATATGCTGCAGCGTACATGGCAACATTTGGATTATCGATTGGATGTTTTGCGAATCACTGATGGTGCACATATCGAATGTTTGTAACAACGTTACTTTAATAAAAGAAACTTTTGCAAATACAGATTCTAAATAATCTTGTTTAAGAATTTTACGTGTGTCATCAAGAATTTTATTAAAAGATGAAATTGTACAGATAATTTTCGGACACACTGGAATTTCTAAAAAACTTGTCAAAACTTGGTATCAGAAAAAACTTAATGAGATTCTCTGTAAAATGGAACAACACTGGAATTTCTACACTTCATGGTTGACTTTCAATAACAGCCAAAACTTGTACAGATAATTCTCGGACACCATATATATATATATATATATATATATATATATATATATATATATATATATATTATATATATATATATATATATATATATATATATATATGAGCACCGACAATTCAGCGCAGGACAATTCAGCGCTCGCAAAGACAACTCAGCGCAAGGCAGTACAGTTAAAAGTTTAGTTAAAAATAATAAAAGTAAATCGCAATAAATAAAAAGGAGAAAAATTTGTATATTTATATATATGCTAAATTGGGTCTGTATCGAAGGAGTGACATTTCAAAGGAGTGACATTTCAAAGGAGTGACATTTCAAAGGAGTGACATTTCAAAGGAGTGACATTTCAAAGGAGTGACATTTCAAGGAGTGACATTTCAAAGGAGTGACATTTCAAAGGAGTGACATTTCAAGGGAGTGACATTTCAAGGGAGTGACATTTCAAGGGAGTGACATTTCAAGGGAGTGACATTTCAAGGGAGTGACATTTCAAGGGAGTGACATTTCAAGGGAGTGACATTTCAAGGGAGTGACATTTCAAGGGAGTGACATTTCAAGGGAGTGACATTTCAAGGGAGTGACATTTCAAGGGAGTGACATTTCAAGGGAGTGACATTTCAAGGGAGTGACATTTCAAGGGAGTGACATTTCAAGGGAGTGACATTTCAAGGGAGTGACATTTCAAGGGAGTGACATTTCAAGGGAGTGACATTTCAAGGGAGTGACATTTCAAGGGAGTGACATTTCAAGGGAGTGACATTTCAAGGGAGTGACATTTCAAGGGAGTGACATTTCAAGGGAGTGACATTTCAAGGGAGTGACATTTCAAGGGAGTGACATTTCAAGGGAGTGACATTTCAAGGGAGTGACATTTCAAGGGAGTGACATTTCAAGGGAGTGACATTTCAAGGGAGTGACATTTCAAGGGAGTGACATTTCAAGGGAGTGACATTTCAAGGGAGTGACATTTCAAGGGAGTGACATTTCAAGGGAGTGACATTTCAAGGGAGTGACATTAGCCCTGTTCAAAAATCAACTTTTTCTTATTTTCATAGGTTTCTGTACTTTTTCCCATGCTTTTTGACCTGAAAAGGCCGAAAATCACAACCATTTTGACCTAGGTTGTTGGGAAGCATTGCCGCATGGAGCTTTAAGTTTTCTGCCTTGAAATCGGCCAAAAGCACCAGTTCCGGGGTCCCTTGAATCATGTTTTGCACTATAACCTTTTATCTAAACAAGATAGAGCAACAAAATAGGCACCAAATTAAAGTGTTTTTAATCCTCTTTCTAACTTATACAATTATGATAGTCTTGGAACAAAAAATGGCACATTGGTACATACAAAGATTTCAGAAATATCACAAAATTCGTTTTCTCACACTCAAGGCAGACAAGGCGCCTTATTCATGACACAAATTTGAGATTAACATTTTGTCACAAGTCTAATCGATCAAGAAGTGAAAGCATTACATGATGATTAATTTCATAATGACATTTACACAGTCAGTTGTTGAGAGTTTGTTTCTTGAAGCTGTCAAAGCGGCGTCTGTTGAACTCCAAAGCTTGAAGGAGATAGTCCCTTTGCTTGGCATCTATTGTTATGACATTTGCAAAGTCGCTCATCTTGACACCACGTTCAGCAATGTCATTCACCGCTTTCAGATTCTTAACATAGTCCAACGCTTTTCTGTAGTCCTCATTCTGTGGCCAAGACGTGACAGGTTCCAGAAGCCACTCGGATCCAATGTTCAGTGTGTCCAGCAGGAAATGTGATTCTGGGCCAATGAGATCAACCAGGGTGGTCTTAGCTGTGACTCTCTGGAATAGAGGCTTTCCTGTTCTGAAGCTGTCTGGCTTCTCAGTGGCATGTAACTGGGCAGCAATGTCGTGCTTCAATGTGTCACTCAGTCTACTGCTGAACAGGGCAAATGGCACGACTTCCTGCGTCAGGTACCATTTGTGGTTTTCCATCTTATTAAGTACTGCATCAGCAAGCTCTTGGTCAGTTTTCTTGTACTTCAACATGTCCTGGATTAGACTTAGATCATTCACGGGAGCATCTGCAGCAGACATTGACATCATCCATACAGGAGTGTAGAACAGCGCAAGGAAGGTGTTGAGTCTTTCCAGCTTTGATACAGTGTCTTCGTCGTACTCAAGTTGATCTGCAAACATCAGCATTTTCATGGAGTACAGGTTTCTGGCCATCCATCTGGCCTGATGAATGGCGCCTGGTCGACTCCAGTGAATACCTCGAGGAGGCGTTCCTCCAAGAACAATGACTGTCAGTTCAGCCATTTCCCTGTAGTCGGCTCTTGGAAGCCTTTCTGCTGTTAGAATGTCTTGGAGTATTTCTTCACTGTTCTTCTTCTTTTCCTTCAGCCATTTGCTGTTGATAGCCAGCATCTTTGGGTTTTCCTTGGACAAGTCCGTCCAAACATCCTTCAGATGCTCAAACCAGGGATTATCTGGCCCCTTCACCTTCCCAAACAGCTTCTCCCAAACTGCTCCTACTAGGATTTCCAGGATGTGATGTCGACAGGCCAGATAAAACACCTTTTTGTTCAGCATTTTCTCTAGCAGTTTGGCAGCTCCTCTGTGAACTCCACTGTTACTGGATGTAGTGTCAAAAACAAGGGCAGTAACATTATCCGTAAGTTCCCATGTCTCCAGTAAATCCATTGAAGCCTCAGCCTGAGCTGTGCCAGAAGAATTGTCGATGACAGGTACTCCCAATAACTTTCCTTCAGTGTATGAAGGTGGACCAGACACTAGCACAGCTAAAGTCTCTGAGGTACTTCCAGGTTCACTGCCCAAGACATCTTTGAGCAACTTTCCATCCCAGTGTAAGGCAGCGTACTGTGGGGGGTTTTCACAAAACTTGGACATGTGACTCTGGCTGATATTATACCTGGACAGCATTCTGTTGCGACGTGTTGTTGAGGTTGAGATGACGAAGTTATCCAGATCAGCCCCTCCAGCTTTCAAGGTGGCAGAAACCATGGCAGTAACTTGATTGTCTGATAAACCAAGACGATCAGCTGTATTGCAGATGACATCACATTCCATGACCTTCCTTGGAAACGTCAAAGTCACACTAGTCACAGTGTCTTGATGGTGAGAACATCCAGGACGAGGCTGATGGTAATCCATGTCCTCTGTGTTAGCGTCGTTGTCAGTTGAGTCACCCCAGGTAATGTCATCCACATGAACAACTGCCTCTTGTTCTGCTGCAGCTGTAAAATAGTACATGTTAAGACAGTAATTGTTAAGTACATGCTAAATATCGCAATGGAGTAAAACTTTAAACTTTTTGTGACGTTCAAAGTAATTAGTTTTACCTTGTTCTTGTCTATGCTGCAGTCTTTCATTCCTCGCTGCTTGCTGCAGGGATCTTGTCTCAAAAATCTTGTCATGACCAGACATATGACCTTTCCTCTCAGTCTTTTGGTCTTCGTAGAACCTGATATCCTCATCTTTCTTCTCTCTGGATAACAGTCTGTTGTTCTGTATTTCCTGGATTGCATCTGGAGCTCCTATATCGAACAGGCTGTCTAATTCCAGCACAAATGCTCCTCTTTTTCCTCCAGGGTTACTTGTTCTTCCTTTGCTTTGCACCAGAGCACGATGTTTCTCATGTAGTTTCATGAAGAGCTTCATTGCGTTGTACTTGGTCATTGTCTTGATCCTAGCCATCTGCCAGAATGGGATGATAGATTCAACTGTTTCATATGCAAGGTCTTGAACCATGGGCCTCCCTGCATTTTCCGGTAAATTCTGAAGATTAAGGAAATACTGGAACGCCTGTCTGTTGGTGGGAAGCTGGGAACCACTGATAAAAGCTGAAGGGTATCCAACCAGGAAAGTTTCAGTGAGAGATCTGGTAGATGGCCCAGTTGACACCTGCCTGTGGACAGTACGTCGAGGTTCTGAAATATCAACTGTGCGCCCACGGAGCTCCCTCAGCTCCTTGCTTAATGCCATTGTGAAGTTGTAACTTGTAGATGGTTTTCTAGATTCTGATTGAGTTTCTGTTGTTTCCTGAAAAATGATAGATAATTATTATTATTATTATTATTATTAATTATTATTTATTTATTATTATTATTATTATTATTTATTAATTTTATGCTCTTTCATTTGATACCTAATTTGTTGCTCTATCTTGTTTAGATCAAAAGTTAAAGTGCAAAACATAATTCAAGGGACCCCGGAATTGGCGCTTTGGCCGATTTCAAGGCAGAAAATTTAAAGCTCCATGCGGCAATGCTTCCCAACATCCTAGGTCAAAATAGTTGATTTTCGGCTTTTTCAGGTCAAAAAGCATGGGAAAATGTACAGAAACCAATGAAAATAAGAAAAAGTTGATTTTTGAACAGGCCTAGAGTGACATTTCAAGGGAGTGACATTTCAAGGGAGTGACATTTCAAGGGAGTGACATTTCAAGGGAGTGACATTTCAAGGGAGTGACATTTCAAGGGAGTGACATTTCAAGGGAGTGACATTTCAAGGGAGTGACATTTCAAGGGAGTGACATTTCAAGGGAGTGACATTTCAAGGGAGTGACATTTCAAGGGAGTGACATTTCAAGGGAGTGACATTTCAAGGGAGTGACATTTCAAGGGAGTGACATTTCAAGGGAGTGACATTTCAAGGGAGTGACATTTCAAGGGAGTGACATTTCAAGGGAGTGACATTTCAAGGGAGTGACATTTCAAGGGAGTGACATTTCAAGGGAGTGACATTTCAAGGGAGTGACATTTCAAGGGAGTGACATTTCAAGGGAGTGACATTTCAAGGGAGTGACATTTCAAGGGAGTGACATTTCAAGGGAGTGACATTTCAAGGGAGTGACATTTCAAGGGAGTGACATTTCAAGGGAGTGACATTTCAAGGGAGTGACATTTCAAGGGAGTGACATTTCAAGGGAGTGACATTTCAAGGGAGTGACATTTCAAGGGAGTGACATTTCAAGGGAGTGACATTTCAAGGGAGTGACATTTCAAGGGAGTGACATTTCAAGGGAGTGACATTTCAAGGGAGTGACATTTCAAGGGAGTGACATTTCAAGGGAGTGACATTTCAAGGGAGTGACATTTCAAGGGAGTGACATTTCAAGGGAGTGACATTTCAAGGGAGTGACATTTCAAGGGAGTGACATTTCAAGGGAGTGACATTTCAAGGGAGTGACATTTCAAGGGAGTGACATTTCAAGGGAGTGACATTTCAAGGGAGTGACATTTCAAGGGAGTGACAAATCGGAGATAAAATTCAAAGGAGTATAATTATTAAAATTTTATTTAAAAAAACAAAATTTGTTAGAATTGTTAAAATTAAGATTTTATTTCAAAAACTAGAAACCTAACAACCTAACAGTTGCAAGCCTCTCTTCCCTCTGGATTTGTTCTTTCTTCTTCTTTGTTGGTATTTTCGCGCTGAATTGTCTTGCGCTGAATTGTCCTGCGCTGAATTGTCCTGCGCTGAATTGTCGGGTCACGATCTAAATACAACCTCTTTCAAAACAAATACACAGGCGAGTTGAATGGGATCTTTTAAAACCAAAATGGTTGGGAGACATGCATAAATAATCATTTAGTCGGCGTAGCAAATGTTTCTCAAGTAATTTTGAGAAGCAGGAGGCAACAACAATAATAGGCCTGTAGTTATCGCTGGGTAGAATGTCCCCATATTTAATTTTGACAAGGGGTGTGATATAAGACCTCATAAACTCTGAAGGAATATAACTGTGAGTGAGCATGACTGAGAATAGTAATGACATATGAAGACTGATCACATCATTAGCATACTTTAAATGCTCATTTTGCAGGTTAACTAACCCATATGAGGCGCCTGTCTTTAGCTCTTTAAAGAGCTTTAAAACTTTAAAGACTTAGTTGCAGGCACTGAAGTACCTGCATTTTCACTGGCCCCACCTAATGTCGTTCCATTGCAGCCTGCATTAAGATTAACTCTTCCCACGCTGTTAAGGATGTCAGAGTACTTTGTTTTCCATAACTTAGCTATTTCTACCTCCCCAGACACTCCATCAATTGTTGATGTGGTGGTATTCTTAGCACCCGTTTCTTGACAAATTTTCAGAATTTGTCATCATCATCATTTAAATTAGCCTCATAGGCTTTTGAAGCTCGAATGGAGTCTTGTTCCTGTTTACATCGTCGTATGGCTGCTTTATAGTGAGCCCTACTTCTATTCGTATTCGTGTAAGCTGCTGCTATTCTCGGACAACCAAAGACCCTTTTTAGTGGGCCTATAAAATCATTCCATCCAAGAATAACTTTAGTATGACAATTGTACAATTTAATCCAAGGCCTTCCTATTTCCCTTAGTATGGTTGTTATATCATTATAATACCTATCAACAAGTTTAAAGGGAGAATCATTTGAACAGGAATTTCTGCAGTCAAGGTGCAATAATTCTAAATTATTAAAAAGGTATTCTATTTTATTTTTATATTCTATTTTCTGGTGCATATTAACCTTAAACCAGTCGACACGTTCATTTCTGCCTGAAGAGTTTTACAGATCTACAGAAGCTAAGGCTAACAAAGACCCTAAGATCCACTCTAAGGTTAGCCCGAGAGAAAGGAAAGAGGAGGAGGAGGTTGAAAGAGGAGAATAAGGGGTTAAGTAAGTAGCAAAACCTATCATTCGTGGGTTAAATTCATTCAGAAAAAGAGAGAGAGACTCCCCATCATCATCCGCCGGCCACTGCCGACAAGTCGGAAAAATAGTCGAAGAGAATAGGAGAGGGGTGAAAGATGAAAAGAAGTAAGATAAGAACGCTTACAAACCATGCAAACGCAGTCTTAACTCACTGTCATACCATGCAAACTACAGACATGCAAGTAAAGAGAGTTACAGACATGCAAGTAAGGAGAGGGGGGGAAAAAAAGTAGGTAGAGTATAACAAAAAGTGGGTTAGTTTACGCTACGAACTACATCTACGTTCGTGTTAGTCTATTTTTTTTTTTTTTTTTTAATAATTTTATTGCTGGCATCACGCGCTGGCATGTCACAAGCTGGCATTAATAGTCAACAGACTCATCCTCGACCACCATTCCCAGAGCTCCTGTTGCTAATTGTTTTTTTTATTTTAAACAACGTTAATATTTTTAAAATGCCTATCTAAAAGATTATTCCATTTATCAATTACTTTAAACGTAAAGAAGTTTTTAGCGATATTAGTAATGAAACGTCTGCCACACAACTTAAATCCGTTATTACGAGTATTGCTATTATCGAAAGTGAACAGTTTGTCAAAATTTACGTTATCGATTTTATTAACGATTTTGAAAACTTCAATAAGCTCCCCCCTTAATATCCTAGTTTCGAGTGAATGCAAGTCTAACTCTTTATTCCTATCTTCATAAGGCTCGTTGCGCAATAACGGAATTAGTTTCGTGGCACGACGTTGAACCCTTTCTAACCTATCAATATCCTCACGCAAATACGGGCACCAAAACTGAACGGCATATTCTAAATGAGGCCTGACTAGGGACTTGTAAAGGGGCAATATAATATCCTTCGATTTAAATTCGAAATTACGCGCTATGAAGCCTAACATCCTATTAGCTTTTGCGCAAGACTCCAGGCATGGTTCCTAACTTTTAAATCCTTAGATAAGCGTACCTAAATCTACTTCCTCGTCAACGCTCGCTAACTCTCTATCATCCATCGTGTACGTGTAATTATTGTTACGAGAACCTATATGCAAGACTTTAAATTTGTCTACGTTAAATTGCATCTGCCACTTATCCGTCCACTCCATAATCCTATTTACATCGTCTTGGAGCCTATTTCTATCGTCCTCGTTAAAAACCGTCCCGCCTATTTTAGTATCGTCCGCGAATTTTGACACGTTACTAGTCAATCCTACATCTATGTCGTTAATATAGATTACGAATAGCAATGGGCCTAACGCTGAACCCTGTGGCACACCACTACCTACATCCAACCACCCCGATTCACTACCATTAACAACGACCCTCTGTCTCCTAGCACGAAGCCATTCCTCTAACCAGTTAGCATTTAGCAACCTGACCGCGTATACCGTGCGCTTTAACTTTCGCAATTAATGTTCTATGCGAAACTGTATCGAACTCTTTTTTTAAAATCTAATTGTCATGTTTTATTTAGGTTGGTACAATTAATTGCTTGCTTCAGTGGTCTCTATGATCTGAGAGGAGGAAATCGTGCAAAATATGAACATTGACAATACGTTCCTTTAAATTATTACGAATGAGACAATGATCAATTCATCTAGTTACCTCCATTCATATCGCTGACATACGTGAAAGTACTGTTATTTGTACCTAGAAATCTTATATCACTTATACTAAATTCAGCAGACTCGCACATGGTACTCAATTCTACAAAAAATTCTGACTCCACGTCGGCATTAGTCCCCTATTATTATGCAATGCGAATATTTTGGTTTATTTGAAAGTGACTTAATTTTATACAAAATAGCGACGTATTCATGGACGCTACTGCTAGTATTGTAAGGTAAATAGCAGTTCACAATTAAGAGACATACATTGTTTATATTAAATTCAATACCTAACAATTTTTCATTATTGTTCGGGAGAAATCTTACATATTTTATTGAATTTGTTTCTGATTAAGAAGCCAATTCCACCAAAGGGCCTACCATAAAGTAGATCGTTAAATAAGTCTACAGGTGGTGATGCATTGTGTGTGTGTGTATATATAATATACAAGGTGTCCCATAAGTCTGGCATCATAGGAGAAATTCATATTTTTCTATTTCTACAAACCATAATTCATATGCTCGGGATGCCAATTTCCCGTCCACCATTCTGTTCAGTGACGAGGCTGTATTTTATGGATATGGTGAGCTAAATCGACAGAACACCCGCTACTGTTCTCAAAACAACTCTCACTGGTATACCTCTTCAAAGGAACAAGGTGCATCTCGGGTGATGGTATGGTGTGGCATTTGGAAGGATCGCATCATAGGCCCCCTCTTTTTCGATGAACATGTCACTGGAGGCACCTACCTACGTATGCTCAAGGAAGAAGCATTTCCCAGTGTCTTGAACGAAGAAGGAAATTTCCCAACGTGGTTCCAGCAAGACGGCGCTCCTGCACATTACAGCACCCAAGTAAGGGAATACCTGTACCAACAATTCCCTGGTCATTGGATAGGACGTCGAGGGCCTGTGGAATGGCCAGCTAGAAGCCCGGATCTCACGCCACTAGATTTTTATCTCAGGGGCCACTTGAAAGCGCTGGTATACACAGAGAAAATTAGGAGTGTTGAACATTTGCCGCGGCGCATTATTGGGGCATGTAAAACCATTACTCCTGACATCATTCACCGTGTGCTTGCTGACTGGGTATCACGTCTGAATTTGTGTATTGAAAACAATGGTGGACATATTGAGCACGATCTGTAAATAAAAGCTTTTGGTTTGCTTTTTTATTTTTCCTATGATGCCGGACTTATGGGACACACTATATATATATATATATATATATATATATATATATATATATATATATATATATATATATATATATATATGTATGTGTATATATATATATGTATTAATAATAATAAAGGATGATCAACGCCCTCGTCAACATTATGAAGATTTAATATCAGACGTTTCGGAAGTCAAGCTTCCATCATCCATCATCATTGGCTAAAAACAATAAAAAGTAAAAACACAATATAAAACTGGTGAAAGATGAGTTAGATAGGTACATAATTAACTTAATATTTTTCAATACTCCATGAGCAAGGATAAAATCATAATGCCAACACTAATCTCAAGTTCAATTAAATTTAATAACTAAACAAAATTAAAGCAGATTAATATATAATATGAAAATTTTTTCTCGAAAGTAACGCGTGAATAATATTTGATGAAAAATAACCACAAAGGAGAAAGGAAACACCAGAATGGTGCTCAAGCGCTTTCTCTCGTCTAATGACATCCTCAGGAACACCGAAATAAATAACGAGTTCGAGACTATATATATAGGTAAAAAAATAAATAAAAAAATAAAAATTGTAGGAGGAGCATACAAATTTATAAGGAAAAGCTACCAGAGTTTTAGCACTTTACCCCTCTTGTCTAAATCCGTTCTGAACGAATTCAAAACGATCAAACGAAAAAAGGCTCTGCTAATGTATTGAAATTATTTGTAAGTTGAATAATGGAAGACTCAAGAATATTTCTATTAACAGTGTTGCTTGAGTGAAGCAAAATTGAAGCATTATTCCAATCAATACAGTGGGATAACTCTGACAAATGGTTATTCGTGGTTATTTTCATATATATCTCTGGTTAGCTTCCGCCCGAATTGTTCATTCTGACGAAGGTCAAGCTTTTCACTCCACCTTAGACCTACAGTTTAACGTGGAATCCGAACCATGCCCCACCAGCAGCCCAGCGTCTTAACCACTAGGCCACCCAGGGTACCCATTTATCTACCAACCACTTTTTTGTGTGTGTGGAAGGATGAACAGCTGGGTTTTGCTGCGCGGCGGCTGCAGTCACCGGGTCTCGAACCCGGGGCCGATGGATTCGTAGTCAGCGACGCTAACCACTACACCACCGAGGCGATATGTGTATGTATATATATATATATATATATATTTTTTTTTTAAGTTCGGGAAGAACCGATTCGCCTCTATTTAAAAGGGCATATCTCGGCGGAAAAAGTGAGAGGAAAGAGAGGAAAAAGAAAGGGTGGAGGGGACAGTCGAAGTGGAAAAAGACCAAGGAGGACAAGGACTGCAGGGTCGAGCCCCATCATCCTTGGGTGCTAGGGCCGGGAGGGTGCACGTGAAACCTCCAGGAACAAGCACATACAAACGAGCACTCAAGAGCACGAACTTAGAACCCCCTTGCGGGGATATATATATATATATACAGGGTGTTTGAAAACTTTCTGTACAAATTGTAATGGGGGATAGGCAACACCAAGACAAACCCTTTTCGTCTATAAGTGTATGTCCGCTGACGTCACCATTCGGCGCGAGAGGGCGCCGCTGCAATTGGCTAAAAGGTGAAGTGGGCTAGACTCGCGCTTGCCGCGGGCATTCTTAAATCGGACGTAGTACGCGTAACATGGAGCGCTTCACGACTGCTGAGATGGCTGACATGCATATGGTGTATGGGGCTGCCAATGGAAACGGAAGAGCTGCTGTGAGGTTGTACCGACAGCGCTTCCCAAACAGACGTGTGCCAAACCACCAAACGTTTGCGCATTTGCATCGGCGACTGCGAGAAACGAACATTCCATGCAAGCATGCATGACACTGGTCGGGAGAGAAACGTGCGCACTCCTGACATAGAAGAAGAAATCCTACGGCGATTTGAGGACAATCCAAGCGCAAGCACGCGAGGTGTTGCACGTATCCTCGGTGTGAACCACGACCTGGTCTGGAGTGTGTTGCACGAGCAGCAGTTACATCCGTTTCATCGTCAGAGAGTCCAGGCATTACAACCTCGGGATTACCCTCTTCGTGTGGAATTCGCACGCTGTTTTCTGCAGCAGACAGCGGTGCAGCCTAATTTTCCGGCTTATGTGCTGTTCTCAGATGAGGCCTGTTTCACACGTGAGGGTGTGTTTAACATGCACAATTCTCACGTGTGGGAGCACGAAAATCCACATGCTACACGGGTTTGTAATGCCTGGACTCTCTGACGATGAAACGGATGTAACTGCTGCTCGTGCAACACACTCCAGACCAGGTCGTGGTTCACACCGAGGATACGTGCAACACCTCGCGTGCTTGCGCTTGGATTGTCCTCAAATCGCCGTAGGATTTCTTCTTCCATGTCAGGAGTGCGCACGTTTCTCTCCCGACCAGTGTCATGCATGTTTGCATGGAATGTTCCAGTTTCTCGCAGTCGCCGATGCAAATGCGCAAACGTTTGGTGGTTTGGCACACGTCTGTTTGGGAAGCGCTGTCGGTACAACCTCACAGCAGCTCTTCCGTTTCCATTGGCAGCCCCATACACCATATGCATGTCAGCCATCTCAGCAGTCGTGAAGCGCTCCATGTTACGCGTACTACGTCCGATTTAAGAATGCCCGCGGCAAGCGCGAGTCTAGCCCACTTCACCTTTTAGCCAATTGCAGCGGCGCCCTCTCGCGCCGAATGGTGACGTCAGCGGACATACACTTATAGACGAAAAGGGTTTGTCTTGGTGTTGCCTATCCCCCATTACAATTTGTACAGAAAGTTTTCAAACACCCTGTATATATATATATATATATATATATATATATATCCCCCTCGATTAGGTACTCCGGCTTGCCGGGCCGAGGGGGCTCGTACGCCTCGTGAGTTGTTGGGGTTTCCTCAACTCCTCGCGGGGTGTGGGCGAAGAGTTACCTAGCTGCGTTTTTTTTTTTTTTTCCTTTTTCTTTTTTTCCTTTTTCTTTTTGCTCCCCCTTTTTTTCCGTCTCTCCCGGAATTTCTTTTGTCTTGACTCGGTCTTGTGCCTCTGTTAATTGTAGTATCCCCCCCCCCTCTGTTTGTATTTTGCAGTCTTGGGGTCATCGGATGCACCCGCCGGGGGACATCGCTCCATGGCTGAGCCGTGCTCTGGGGACGGTACGGGCGCCCGGACCGCTGCTGCGTCTGAATTGGGTCTCTGCTTGGCCCTTAACGGACAAATCTCCGGAGAGCCAGTCTACTGTTTTTAAAACGACAGTCAGGTTCAGGGTCGGGCAACCCGGGACGTTGGGCCTGCGCCTTGAAGGATGCAGCGGCGGACTGGTGCATTGCCTTGGGTCCGAGGCTGTCTTTCTTGTAATTCTATTGTTTATGGGTACAATTTCAAAACTTCAATCCCCTCCTGTTGACGACTCTGGCCCGTCCTTGGATTTGGATAAGACTTCTACTTCTGGTCGTTCAGCGGCCTCTGCCTCCGCTGGATTGACCTTCAAGCCGTATGGCCCTCTCTCGTCCTCAGCGGCGTCTGGCTCTCGTGGCCGGACTCGTGGTGGCCGTAGGGCGGGGTCTTCGCGGCCCTTGTTCTCTCGCCCACTCTCGGTTACCGTTACACATGGACCTATCCCGGCTGTCAATTTCTGTCCGGTGGACAGGTTCCTTGTTCTCCGCCCTTCCGCTGGCTCCCTTCCGGGCAACTCGGAACGGGTGTTTCAGCGTCTTAAGACGGTGGGGGTTCCCTGCCGTTACGATATCCGCCTTCTGAAGGATGGGTCTCTTCTTTTGAAATCCCGTTCTTCGGTGGTGACTGAGTCCCTTCTACAGTTGCAGGATGTTCTGGGTTACAGAATTTCTGTGACTCCCCATCCGCAACTGAATAGCTGTCAGGGCACCATTTTCGCTTGCCGTCTGCTGTCAATCCCGGTTGGCGAGTTGCAGGAGGATCTTACCCCCCAGGGGGTAACAAAGGTCTTCCGCTTTTCGTCGCGCCGGGATGGTGCTCTTACCCCGTCTGCTCGTCTGCTCCTGATCTTTGACTCACTTGTGCCTCCGGCCCAGGTGTTCTGGGGCGTGGGTGATCGCCGGTCGTGCGAGTTTTCGGTGCGGCCGTATGTGCCTGACCCGGTTCGCTGCTTTGGCTGCAACCGGTTCGGCCATGTTAGCTCTGCGTGCCGCCGTGAGGGTAAGCTCTGTGTCCGCTGTGGTGGGCCTGCGCACCCTCCCCCATGCACGAAGCCCCCGCGGTGCTCGAACTGCTCGGGGGCCCACCCTTCTTCCTCTCGGGAATGCCCCGTTTTCAAGTTTGAATTCGAGGTGCGGTCCTTAAGGACTACCGAATTCCTTAGTGCGCGGGAGGCGTGCGATAGGGTCCTTGACCGGGAGCCGCGGCGGGGGTTGTCCTATGCTGCTGCTCTTGGTTCCGGCGGGTCCTCGGGGCCCCTCCCGTGCTACCCCGGCGTCTACCGAAGTGGTGCCCCCCCTGGAAGTTCCGGGGGTTGGTGATCCTCCTGGCGCCGCTGGACCTTGTCCCCCTGCCTCACTTTGTCATCCCGTCTGATTCCCTGCTTACAAGTGCCCCTTCTCCCTCTCCGGCCTTGGGGTCTGGATCCTTGCCTATCCGTCTCTCGGGTGGGGAAGGTGATGCCCCGAAGGGGAGGAGGAAGCGTCACCGTGGTCGGAGTCCTCCAGACTCGTTCATGACCACTGCTCGCCCTGCTTCCCCTTCTTCACCGGAGGGGAAGCGGCGCGCCGCTCCTAATCCGCTCGGGACTCCCCCTCCCCCGCTATACGGAGGGCTGGTGGGGCGTCACCTCGCGGTGCCCCAACTAGTGTCCCGGTGTCGGTTGAGGTACACCGCCCCATGACACCCTCGATTACTGACTCGGTTCCGACGGTGGACCCGGTCGAGAGGGGCCTGGCCCTTCTTCATGGAGTCTCTCTCCCTTCGGCTCCTGCTGAGAGTGGTCGGGTCTCTCTCCTGGATCTATCTTTCCCACCTGTGGTGGATCTTTCCTCCCCCCCCCAGTCAGCACTTGTCTGGTGTGACGAGCCGTCGAACATCTGGTTCTCCTTGCCCCACCTCTGGTCGGGAGTCTGGGGTTTCGGCTGGGCCCGTCTCGTCGTCTCCTCTCCCCCCTCAGAGGAGCCCCCCCTGAACTCCCTGTTCCACTTTCCCACTCTCGTTCTACTACGGGTGAGGCAGCCGCGGAGTCTGTGGCCTCCTGTAATTGGGATCATCGTCTCCCGGGCTTGCCCCCTGTGGCCCCTACCCTCCCCTCCCCTCCCCGTCCGGGGTGAGTCGGGGAAGCCGATTCCGTCCCTGGTTACGGACCGTTGAGTTTGCTGCTCAGCTTGGTCCGTGGCTATTTCTCCGCTTTCTCTGCTTCTTATAATGCCCCTTACAGTTCCATTTTGCATTGGAACTGTAGGGGGCTTTTAGCTAACTGGGAGAACCTTGCCTCCCTGCTGGAGAGCGAGCGGCCTTCCTGCGTTTGTCTCCAGGAAACTATCCTGGCTGCGCGGGGGCTCCCTCGTCTCTCTGGCTATGTTGGTTTCCCTTGCACCCCGGATGAGCACACACACGCCGGCTGGGTGCGGCGATTTATGTCCATCATTCGTTACCCTCGCGAGGTGTGCCTCTTCGTACTTCCTTGCAGGCTGTGGTTGTGCGGCTCTTTTTAGATCGCCAGTACACTGCCTGCTCGATTTATGTTCCTCCCCATGACCCTCCTCCTCGCGACCCGGCTTGGGGAGATGTCCGGTCGACTAACGTTGCTGGTATGTTGCTCTCCTTAATGGAGGAACTTTCCTTCGCGTGCCTCAATTCTGGCGAAGCTACTTATTTCCATGAACCCACGGGTTCATCTACCTGTATTGATCTCTCCTTGGTGTCCCTAGGTGCCCTGCTCGATTTTTCGTGGAGGGTGTTGTGGCACTCTTATGGCAGTGATCATTACCCAGTCTGTCTTGAGCCGGGTGTCTCGTCTCGACCGAGGTGGTGCCTGGCGCGGGCTGACTGGCCATCCTTCAGAGCTCGTTCCGTCATTGCTCGTTCGGTGTTGGACTTTGGCTCCGTGGATGAGAGCTTGGCGTTCTTCGAGCGGGTGGTGATGGGCGTCGCGGAGAACTGTATTCCTCGATCTTCCGGTAACATGTCATTTGATCTGTGACGAGTCAAGATTTTTTGTACACCAGTTTTGGAAACGCCTGTAGATTCACTTATTTTTCTTTGACTCAGTCCCTCACCATGCAAATGTATTATTTTATATCTAATCTCATCAGAAATTGTACTTTTTGTCATTTCTTAAGCCTGTGAAAGAAAAAAAACAGCATGAATTACGATTATAATGAGAAACGTTTTGGATAAATTTGTTTTGCAGAATTTAAGCGAATATGTCAATACTTTTAATTGTAAGTATTGATATAACAATAGCTTAGGAGCATTTACTGCAGATCCATCAGTAATAGTTCGCTAGATCTTTAAACACATGCGTTATAAGTAATATAATGAATCAACCCTCAAGTCCAATTTATACAGACTAGAGGGTCATCCAGCTTATACAACTTTATACACTTAAGAAATAACTTAGTTATACGTTAATATGAACCAGAGGTTCTAGTTAATATGTATTTTAGTATCAAAACCAATTTTCATACAACAGATTATCTAATAGTTATCAGATCGTCAGTGGTCTCTGACTTTTGCACAGTACTGTGTGTGTGTGTGTGTATATATATATATATATATATATATTATATAATATATATATATTAATATATATATATATATATATATAATATATATATATATATATATATATATAATATATATAATATATACAGGGTGTTTCAGGAGGAAAGGTCAATACTTCGGGAGGCGATGGTATCGGTCATTGTGAGAAAAAAAGTTCATATGAACATGTGTCTAATTCTGAATGGTTACGGAGATAGAGCTGTTTGAATCTGATGCGCGCGCAGCTCTTCCTACCCCCGCGGTGGTCCCATTCAATGGCCACCAAGGTCTCCAGACCTCTCTCCGTTAGATTATTGTTTGTTTGGGTGGATGAAAAGTCAAGTTTACAAAAGAAAGGTGGATACACGAGACGAATTGCTCGCACGCATTTTGGATGCTGCTGCCCGCATAAAGGAAAGTCAAGATCAACTCAGACGAACAACACGCGATCTTCGCACGCGAGTTGCAAAGTGCATTGAGGTTGACAGTGGGATTTTCGAAAACGTATTGTAAACTGTAACAAATTTGTCATTTCTGTATCTGATACCATTCAAAATGCTAATGTTTAAACCAGTGATGTAGTCGAGACCACCAAGTCCGAGACCGAGACCTGATCCTGTGAGACCAAGATCGAGACCGAGATCAAAGGCTTGAGATCGAGATCTACCTTCCGAGATCGAGACCCTTAAAATTCGAGATCGAGATCGAGATCGAGACCAAGCTCATGCCCTTTCAATTTGTTTCACACTACTATGGAAATTAGACTATGTTAAGTATATTAATAAACTAATAACTACTTTCTCAGATGTAGTGTGTTGAATGCAAAAAGTGTAGCCTATAAATTAACAAATGAATATATATATATATAATATATTTTTTTTTTTTTTTAGTTCAGGAAGAACCGATTCGCCTCTATTTAAAGGGCATATCTCAGCGGAAAAACAAAGAAAAAGTGAGAGGAAAGACAGAGGAAAAAGAAAGGGTGGAGGGGACAGTCGAAGTGGAAAAAGACCAAGGATGACAAGGACTGCAGGGTCGAGCCCCATCATCCTTGGGTGCTAGGGCCGGGAGGGCGCACGTGAAACCTCCAGGAACAAGCACGTACAAACGAGCACAAAGAGCACTCAAGAGCACGAGCTTAGAACCCCCTTGCGGGGATATATATATATAATATATATATATATATATATATATATAATATATATACATATATATACGTACTTTTTATTTATTTACTTCTTTTATATCTGTTACAGAAGGTTTAATGAACGTACCCACTACCCAGTTTGACTTTTGCATTTATTTAAAGCATGATAGGTGCTCATTACACTTAAGGAACATCAGCATGCTCAGAAGTTCTGCTGAAGTTCGACTTCTGTGGGGCCTCATTATTATGCCTCCATGGCTAAATACACGCTCAATTGGAGCACTAGAGGCAAGCACTGTTAAAACAGTCATGACAATTTTGGCCAGTGATGGGAATTTATCCCTTTTCTGGTGCCAAAACTTTATTGGAGAGCAGTTGTCTAAAATATGAGATTCATCGATCTCTAAGAGGTACCGTCGCAACTGTTCCCTGCGGTTCAAAATCTTCCCAGTTTTAACGTTCTTCTGCTTGGACCGATAGCTTTGATATTTTGCCATTAGTCTCGGAACTTTGGTTTGACTCTGTTTTATTTCGTCATCGCTGCTGTGAGAATGAACGCTGTCTCTCTGTATCTGCTCATTCTCCGTGCTTGAGTTTCCTGTATAGCATTTTTCCAACACCATTTCTATGAAAAATAAATTGACATATCGGTATTATAAACAGAGGCATAGCAATTAGCATAAGGTCTAAATAATATATATATATATATATATATGACATTAATTCAACATCCACTCAAAACAAGGTGACTGATTAGTGAATACCTAGAGTCCCTTACTTTCACAAACTTTCGTAAACATTCTGAATTGTCTGTTCAACCAAGCCACCATCATGGGTATGCCAATAACATGTATTTTTCATTACAGACTCGAGAGGTCTCGAAAGGTCTCGGGGAGAAAAACCGAGACCGCGTCGATCGAGATCGAGACCGAGATCTAAATAGCGGAGACCGAGATCGAGATCTACAAATTGGGTCTCGAGATCGGTCTCGAGACCGAGACCGATCTCGAGACCTACATCACTGGTTTAAACATTAAATGTTAGAAACAGTAATTGGTTTCTCTTTCTTGATTACCATTAACAATGCTTTTGTATTTGTAGATTCAAACAGCTCTATCTCCGTAACCATTCAGAATTAGACACATGTTCATATGCACTTTTTTTCTGACAATGACCGATACTGTCACCTCCCGAAGTATTGACCTTTCCTCCTGAAACACCCTGTGTATACACACACACACACACACACACACACACACACACACAGTGACACACACACACACACACACACAGTGACACACACACACTTAATTCAAAGGATCGAAAAAAACCTAAAACGCTTTGCTCGCCCAGTTTTATTCACAAATTGATTTTATATTTATCAATGATTTTAGTACTACTGTAGCTCCTTTTTTAAACTTAAGTAAACTAAATGTACGAAGAACATTGTTCGACTTTGAAAGTAAACAGTTCATTAATGATTGGCATTCAACATACAAGTCTCCTCGTTTTAAGGAATTTATACTAACTCTATTCAGAGTCGCTCATAGGCGCCTCACTATAAAATCATGTACTGGTTGGAAACCCTCCTTCATTTGTGAAGGTTGTCTTGTTTCTTTGTTTCGTATATTCTTCTGGCATGTTCTACACAACTCAACGCAGTCGTCCGCTGGCCTTTTTAAAAATCATGATTTCGATATGAAATTTGATTGAAATTTCCTAGTCTTTGGAACATGAATATTTGACCCGAACCGAATTAACGTAAGTGTGTCCGGGTTTCAGCTTCCAAGACCCGGCGGTTGCAGTTCTACCAATGCAATCTTACAAATATTATTTGATAAGGAATCATGTTGTCGAATAAACAATCTTAGTGGAGATTGGTGGATTAGTAAATGAAGATACTTGACAATAAGTAAACATGGAAAGAGGCAAGTCATAATTATAGTTTGGCATTTCGAACTCGCACAAATTCTATTCTATTTTATTTGTTTACAGACTCGGAAAGTTTTCAGTTGCGAGAAGAGTTCGCGAAAACCTGCTTCGAAACCCTCCTTCAGTTCTCCCTTCTGACGCCGAACGACTTCTTATCTTCCGTCAATCTCTCGTTGACCAAAGAAGAGGAGGACAAAGGTGACTCGAGCAATAAAGTATTAGCCTCATTCTCATTATTCTTACCAATTAATTGCTGCTATGAACATTTTCTTACGCGTAAGAATTTTTCTTATTTCGTTAAAGGGTCCGAGGAAGAAAAGAGTCAAATGACGAGCAAGTTGGCTGTCACTTCCCTCTTGCATCGTTTCAGAGAGGTTCTCATCAAGTATTCTGAAGACATGAAGCTGAGTGGCAAATGTCCTCTGCCGAGGTAGGATTAACTCTGCTCATTTCTTATCTGATGATGAAACAATCATGATAACGAGAAAAATCTAAATGTATTCGTTCAAAGACTGAGTAATAACCTGAAACTCAGTAAATTTACTTCATTTACCTTAGATTTGCCATTTTATTGGATGCGCAATAAAGCTATTTTCCTTTCTTGTAGACACAGAGTAGCTGAGATTAGTTTCGTTTTACAAGCTGTTGCCACTCTACTCGCATCCCTTAAGAAAGCAGCGAAAGACAAAGGTAAGTCAGTGATGAACTTTATCTAAATATTGAAAGTATAATTTAAGTATTTAGTGAATGCTTAGTAAAATAAGTTCTAATTTTTTCAAAACATTTTACCGACAGTCACGTTTTTATTTATTTATTCCCTAATTAAACCCTTTACTACACCCAAAAGTTTTGTTCGGGTTTAGTTTTGGCTTCAGTGTAAAGTACTGAATTTTGGGAAGTCGCAATTGTATTCAAAGTTTAAATTTGTTTCAGTGGACCTCATGACGTGGAAACAGTTGATTGACATGTACCCCCACTTAGTAGAGGTGGGGAGCATTGGGGGTAGTCATTCTCCCCCTCAGCTGTGGAGGGCGCTGAGGGACGTCCTCCTCCAGTACGCGAACCTCCTTCAGCCGCCGCCTTTCACGATCGATCTGTCCGGAGATCTCAACGACAACTGCTTAGTCAATGGCAGCAGCTAGTTACTAATTTAATGACCGAAATAAAGTAATTTTGAAGTTTCTTTTATTTTTTAAGTTATTTAATATTACAAAAATTTATGTTTTTATAGTGACTATTGTGATGATATTGTTGATTGGTATTTGGGAACATGGTAATTTTTGAAGTATAAATGAAGAAAATATTTAAAAAAAAAAAAAAGAAGAAAGTGATTGATTAGAAACGTATTCTGAATGGATAATTAAAGGCCTGATAGGTCCAGAAGCCGAAGCCTCTTTTGGTTTTCTTGTAAATTGTACATAATATCTGTTGATTTTGAGGCTGTTAAGCGCAGTATTAAATCATTACTCGAGAGCATTCTGGAGAACGATAGTGGTGTTCTCTGCACCGAAACATCTGTAGTTTGGCAGCTTTGAAACTGATGTTGGTGAAGTGATTTATTGTAAGTTTTTATTCATTATTCTTTGTGCATGGTTTAATTCCTACAAGTTTTATATCATGAGTGGACATTAGTATTAGAAATATTCGGCTGTTGATTAATAGTTTGTATTTTAACAGAAATGTTTAGTAATTTATGACATTAGGTTGATCATTCTAAAATACTGAATAATTTTCACCCGAAAATCAGTACAGTATGGCTCGTGGGATTAAAACTTGGATCGTAGAGTATTTTGCTTTAGAGTTTAGTTTCTATCATAATTGTCATTACTGTCAAACAAACAGTTTAGCCGTACTCGGATGGTATCCTGTTTGGTTCTCATGTTTCTTATGTACAGCATTACTTCAGATACTGAAGCAGAAAAGAAGAATCTGCACCGAGACAATTATAATAAAGAAATTGAATTTTCTTACGGTCTGCAGACGTATTTATTTAATTAATTTTAAGATTATAAATTTAGGTTTAATTTATTGATTTGTTATATTTAATCTGGTGAGTGAGTGTGTAAAGCCATGGAGTGAAAGACGTGAATGTCTTCTAATTATTATTATTATTGTAAACTTATTAGAAGAATATTTTTCCTTTAAACCGTTTTCGTTTCTTAGCTCTGCTTTAAATTATGTTTTAAAATTTGTCGATTTTTTGTTTCAAAAGATGTGCTTTTTACCTTAAGATGAGAAAATTATTTTTCTATAAATTATTTTTGTTAATTTTCAATATAAAATTTTAAACTATATCTCACTTCATTTATAGATTTAAAAATACCCATTCCATTACAATTCATTTTTTTATTGAGTACTGTATTCGTTACCTATGAGGTACTGTTCTACCCTTTACGCTAAATTTTATTATTATTATTATTATTATTATTATTTGTTATTTAATGTACATGAATGTAGCCAACACTTTAATCTTGAAGGTTTCTTTTTTTGTTTTTGTTTTTGATACCTACTTAATAAATTTTTTCATAATGTTACTGTGAACCTTTTTATTTTTTACATAAAGCATTTTCAATGAAATTGAAGTTCCAAGTTGACTAGAAATATGTTAGTAAGAAGAAAGTAGAAATGAGTTTTAACAGTGCTGAAATCTGAAGATATAATTTGATTATTTTTAGAATTACGTAAGGTTAGTCCATTATAATTTTGATAAAAACTGGAATGAGAAATTGTTCCAAAAAAAATTTTTAAATGTAAACACTTTTTTTTGTGCGCAGCAAAATGATAAGCGTTATCGAAAACTTGTAATACGAGTTAAATTTCATCTGTCTCACGACTTCGAGCTGTTATACGAAACCAATATTTTATCCGAAATAAGAGCGAACTAATCACTTTTTTATTACTTACAGAAATACTGTAGTTAGGTGAACCAAGTTCTATGCACCGTTCACAAATAGTATGTAGATAACTGTATGGAAAAACAGAAATTGATGGTGATAATGTAGTTGATTGTAAATTATGGACCACTAATGACCTTTAACGGTTTGGCTAATAATATTTCTTCCCCATTTATACACTTTTTCTGTAAATATTACAGAAATTGCGAGAAATAAAACTTCAAATAAAAGGGTACAACTGAATTCACTGGCGTCATTATCAGTAGTAGGAGCAAATATAAAATCAATGTTTTACATCAATATACTGGAAATATATACGAGGGTAAGTCAAAAAGTATCTGCAATTTGTCTCTTTTTTTTTCCAGAATTGTTTACACTGCTGACCATATGTAATATGAATGGCATGAATGAATGAATAGCAGTGCTTCACCGGCGCTTCGACTGCCGAGGTCATATCGCGCCGAAACTAAAGTAGAGAGAACACAAGGAGATGATGAGAGGAGCAACAGCTACAGAAAGAACGTGAGAAAGGAGAGAAAAGGCACTAGAAACAGCAAAGGAAGGAAGAAATTATACCCGAGCCACACTAAATAGAGAGCAGGAGGCCAGTCTGACGGAGAAAGGAGAAAAGTGTGTCCTTCTGTATAGCCGTGGAGTCGCCCAACAGAGGAGAAAAAGGAAGACTGGAGCCTGAAGGGCAAAAAGAGAGGAACTGGGAGCGAACAACGGCAAAGGCAGGACAAACTAAGTAAATGTGAAACGGAGAGAGGAATGCCGTAAGGGCAGAAAGATGCAAGATCCCCCTTCATAAGATGACCGTACGTGAGGCGAGTATGTCCAATGCGCAGGCGTACTAGATCAGTCTGAAAACGTCGTTCACGCTAACAGGAGGAAGGCTACTGGCGAATCGTGGGCTGACAGGCAGGGATGACATCTTCGCCGCAGCGTCCGCCCGTTCGTTGCCCGGAACACCGACATGGTAAGGTACCCAACAAAAGGCTAGAGATGGGCAGTATCTTAAGATACGTATCTAAGATACATTTTTTCTTAGTATCTTGGATACAAGTATCTTAATATTACGATACATTTCTTAAGATACATTTTCTATATAGGCCTACATTATTTTTTTATGATTATTTCTGACGTCTTTATAAGTGAAGCCGTACTATATCTCGACCCTTTTTATGCTAACTAATGGTCCTAACTAATACATTACAAATTACACCAGTGTCAAGTCAGTCAAGATATCATTAGTTATAAACTAGCTTAGCCTGTACAAGTTATGTAGCTTTGCACACAATAAATGATGTTAAAAATAGGCCCTATGTATTTTCACTACACATTTGCTAGAATTATAGTTTTTAAAAATGATTAATATGGTACATTCATTATGTACATAAATATGGTGCATATATATACAGTAAGGGATTTATAGGACTCGGGTGAAGAAAAATATTGTTCTCAAAGTATCTTTTATCTTAAAAATGTATCTTTGAAATGTGTCTTGTATCTGTATCTTTAAGATACATTTTATAAAGTATCTTGTATCTTAGATACATTTCTAAGTATCTTTGCCCATCTCTGCAAAACGCGACGAACTTACGTGATGAAAGGAGGTCAAGCCAGTCCTGGATCTGTCGCACCAGTGGGTGCGGGGAGACGAGAGAGGACAGGGCCTTAAGAGCGCTACGGGAGTTGGAATAAATAACAAATTACGTGTAAGAGAGTTGAGAGAAATCGAAGGGCCAAGAAGATAGTCGGGAGTTCTGCCGTAAAATGGAAGCCGGGGGGGAGGATTGTGATTTAATTACCGACGGGATGGTTGCCGCGCAACCCACTCCAAGTGACGAGCGAGAACCGTCAGTGAACACGGAGATAGAATGAGAAGAGGAATAGGGTAGAAACAATTGACAGGGTGAAAGGGTGGAACTGTGACTTCGGTACAGTAGAGAGGAGGGAGGAAAGGTCCACCGGGGGAAGAGGAAAGCACTCTCCCCTCTATCCCCAGAGAAGACAGGACGGGGGCCATCCGACAACCAAATAGGGACGACGGTCAAAGCAGCTTATAGTAGGACCGAAGAGGGATTGGAAGAAAATTGCTGAACATGAAAGAGAGAGTTTAAGTCCTCGAAGTACGGTGGACATCCAACGAGAGGTGGCAACTTTCCCGCATAAAGACCCTTTGCTTTGTCCGGAGCTATAGGACGCGTCCCTCTGTGGCCAATGTGGGAATGCATCTTCCTTCGATGAAAGGGCTTTCTCTGCCTTCGTGGACCATTGAACCTCTCTCGGGACCTGGCCGATCTCCTGCTTATATTTTTTTCTTTCTTTCTCCTCCTTTCCCCCAATCCTTCTGGCTTCCCCCCCTCAACCGCATTTGGCTTTGTTTTAGACCTTGACTTGACTCTTTCCTTGGACCTTGGGTGAGGGAGGTGGTTGTCCTTCACCCTTGTCGCTCTTAAACCACACCCAAGCCCTGTCCCTGCCATCTTTCACCGCGCGTTGGATGAGAGTGGCCGCCTTTTAGGTATGGGTGTATCTACCCTACGTGACATCTATTGGCGGTGGGACCGAGTGTGCCCACGATTCGCTTTTCCCTTGTTAGAGACGGTGGTGGCTGGATGCGCCCGGGGGTGAAGCTTCCTTTTTGTTTGCTATGGCTTCTTCTTCTCCTTGGCTTACGACCTCTGCTTCTAATTCTCGGACTACTACTTCTCTTAGCACTCGGGTAGTGGGCAACCAGGCCCTCGAGTCCTCTACCACTGGAAGACCGCATCCTGATGGGGTTGACTCCCCTCGGACTGCGAAACACTCGCGTCCTCCTCGTTCAAAAATTTCTCGTATGTCTCATTTCCGCAAGTCTTTTGACCCCTTCGTGGGAGCTGACGACTCTGACCCTGATTACCCTCGGTTTCTGGTCCTCATTTCTTCCGCCTCTCCCCCTCTCTCACAACGGGATGTTTTTGAGGTCTACGATGACTTCACTTCCCGTTGTGGCGATCCTCGACAGATGTCGCCCCAGAATGATGGTTCTCTTGTGGTAGAAGTCTCCTCCAGAGCCCAACACCAGAAGGTTTCGTCCCTCTCGACACTGGCTGCTGCCTCCCTGGATTGTCTCCCCCACTCTTCCTTTAACACTTGTACGGGTGTAGTACATGCTCCCCGCCTTTTGGAATACATAGAATCGGATCTTCTCACCCGCCTCTCCTCTCAGAAGGTGATCCGTGTTTACTGGCTACCCCGTATGGTTCAGGGGGCAAGGATTCCATCTCCCTTACTGATCCTGACCTTTGCTCGTTCCCAGTTACCCGAGGAAATTAGGGCCGGTTATCTTCAATTTCCGGTCCGTCGTTACATCCCTGGCACATGGTTTCTCCTGTTCAAATCCTCTCCGCTGCGCCAACTGTGGAGAAGACCACGCCGCCGCCTCCTCTTCCTGTCCGACTTACTTATTCGAGCGTGAGGTCCTGTCGGTCCGGGAATCTGACAAGGTCAGTTTTCAGGAAGCGAGGGCCCGCGTCAGGTCCCGATTCTCCTTGGCCCAAACACTGCGCTCTTCCCGTCCGACAACCTCCCGTTCGTCCCGGACTTCGACCACCTCTGTACCGTCCCGTTCCACACACTATCATCCAAAGCCCGATCAGGCCCGATCCACCCGTCCCCCTATCCCGTCCTCTACCTTGTCGTCCCACCCCCCCCCCCCCCCGTGTTCACTATTCCTCTAACGCCAGGGGTGGGGAAACTTTTCAGTACCAAGGGCGAAAATCGATAACGTAAACACCTCCGCGGGCGTCTGGCAAATTTTAAGCTTATATACAGCGTGTCCCAAAGAAATGTATACCCACTTTGTTTGATAATACCAGCTATGAGGATAATAAATATATTACTTTTTATATGTTTTTTAATAAAGAATTTTCTCCTGAATCTAAATATGTAATTATTTTTATTAACAATTGAAGAACAAAAAAGTTACAGATGTTTAAATTATAATTATTATTTTCGAGACTTCATGTGCGATATTTTCTAATATTTTAACCGACTGTTTTGAGATACTTATGTTTAGTGTTGATATTGAAGCATAAATGTTGTAATTATTAGTTAATTCAAAAAATTTACAAATTCCATGGTTAAATGACACTTTATCTAAGATGTTCGACGTCTTCCAGAACGTTGTTTTTGTAAGTTTTGCACAGTGCCGTCGGTTTCAAACTTATCTCGTATACGTGCAAAAATATTAGAAAATATCGCACATGAAGTCTCGAAAATAATAATTATAATTTAAACATCTGTAACTTTTTTTTTTTAATAATAATAATTACATATTTAGATTCAGGAGAAAATTCTTTATTAAAAAACATATAAAAAGTAATATATTTATTATCCTCATAGCTGGTATTATCGAACAAAGTGGGTATACATTTCTTTGGGTGACGCTGTATATAAGATGTATTTTAAAAAGCTATTTGCTGGGCTGTAAATAAATAATTTCTAGTAAATAATAAATACCTAAGCGGGCGAATTGAAATTAGCTCGTGGGCGAAATTTCGCCCGCGGGCGAGGGTTTCCCCACCCCTGCAGTCTAACCCGTCCAGGGCGTCCCCCCAGAACTTCCAATTCCACTGTCCCCATCTGCTCCACCTCGGTTCCAACTAACCCGCTTACTCACCCTCCCGAAACCATTGCTGAAATTACAGCATACATGTCGAAAACCGCTCCCTCTTCTAGTCTTTCCTCCCTTCCACGCCCTTCCGTTAAACGACCCATCGCCAGCCCCCGGCATCTGGGTCCCTCTGCCAAGCTTCCCTGCTCAGTCCCCCCCGTCTCCTCGTCCTCTTGCTCCCTCTTCCACCAGTTCTCTTCCTCCTACCCTCATATCCCTTTCGTTTTGCCGGCTCCTCCAAGTTCTCCTGTTTCCCTTCACGACCGTCCCCGTTCCCTCCTCTATTCTTGATGGTGGTCATGCTGCCTCTGAAATTCAAATTCAAGCCGACATCCACCCTCCCCCTCCTTCTCCACCTCCCCGCTCTCTCGTTAACCTCCCGACGCCCTTGGCATCTTCACCTCCACCCCGGAAACTGGATTTACTCCGGCTCGCTTTGAACACCTCTTCTCTTCCGCCCGGCTCCATCCTTGATCTCCCGATGCCCCCGGCATATTCTCCTCCACCCCCATATCAGAAGTTAGGTTCACCCCGCTCTGCTTTCTCCCCTCATTCTCGCATTTCCCCCCTCTGAAAACTAAACCCCCTCCGTTTCATCCGTTCCTCAATCACCCCTTCTTCAACCCGCCCCGAAGCTTCGTCAGCTCGTCCTTCTGGTCAGGTCCCTAAATCTCGTCCGATTACATCTCTCGCTCCCCCCTGTATTCCGCTCTTGATGGCAGCTATCCTTCAATGGAATTGCCGAGGCCTTCTCCCTAGTTGGGGGAACTTCCTCCTCCTCCTCCTTATCCAGTATTTTAACCCAGTGTGCGTCTGCCTTCAGGAGACCCAACTTAGGGTTCGCCCCTTGCGCCCTCCGAAGTGTTTCGTCTCATCTCTCCCCCCCCACCCTCCATCTGATGCATCCCCGGGTGGGGGCACAGCCGTTTTCATCCGTTCTGATATGCCATCTACTCCCCTTCCCCTCAACACTCCTCTCCAGGCAGTAGCGGCCCAGGTTTTCCTGGACCGTGTATATTCAGTTTGCTCTTTATATTTCCCCCCGTCACAGGAACTTTCTGTTGACGATCTTTCTGCCCTCCTCCTGCAGCTTCCTCCCCCTTTCTTCTCCTTACTCAAAGCTGGAGAGGTTTGACTTTTGGAGTAGAAAAGAGGCCGGTCAGCTTTAGCGAGGAACCATCGGGTAGGAAGAGCGGAGGAGCTGAGAGTCGGGGACGTACGGAGGAGGGGGAAATGATCACTATCGTAAAGGTCTGGAGTGGCGGACCAAGAGAAGTCAAGGAAGGCGGAAGGAGAAGTAAGCGAAAGCTCTATGGAGGAAAATGTACGGGTCTGGAGGTGAAAAGCCGTGGGTTGGCCGGTGTTGAGAAGACAGACAGAAGTAGTTGAAAGATGGGAGAGAGCACAACACCACCCCGCTGGTTGGTGACAGTATCACCCCACAGAGGATGGCGCGCATTGAAGTCTCCCACCTGACTGTTGATGCTGCCTACACTTACCTCACAGATCATATCACCTGTGCCGCTCTGTCCTCCATTTCCAAATCTACATTTCCTTGCACCTCTGCCCCTTCGGTTCCATGGTGGACCCCGACATGTACTCTGGCTCTTCAGGCGAAGTCGGCCTTTCGCCGTCTTCAAGGTAATCCATCCCTAGCAAATTCAATAGCCTTTAAACATGCGCGAGCTTAGGCCCGTCGCACAGTCCGTGAAGCCTGCTGCTTTTCTTGGCGAACCTACGTCTCCTCTCTCACCTCCCGCACCCTTTCCTCCCGAATCTGGAACAAGATTCGAAAAATTTCCGGAAAAGCCTTTTCTCATCCTCCTCCTGTCCTCACGATAGACGGACGCCCAGTGTCCTCTCCTACTGTAGTGGCCGAGACCATAGCTTCCATCTCCTGATACGACCACCATGATCCTGCCTTCCTCCAACGTAAGGCTTTGCTTGTTCGTTCCCAGCACCTTTTTCAGACTCCCAATAATTTCCCCTATAACCGCCTTTTTTCTCTGTCGGAGCTGAGATCGGCGTTAGCTTCTTGCGGCAACTCTGCACCCGGCCCTGACTGCATTCATTTCGAAATGCTTCATCACCTACACCCTTCGGCTTACTTCTTTCTCTTCACGTTCTACAATTGGATCTGGGTAGGGGACACCTTTCCCTCCTGTTGCAGGGAAGCAGTGGTGCTCCCCTTCCCTAAGCCCTGTAAGGATCTGACATCTCCCCTCAATTACCGTCCAATAGCCCTCACTAACTGCCTCTCAAAACTTTGAGAAGATGGTTTCTCGGCGACTGATGTGGCACCTAGAACACCACAATTTACTTTCCCTACACAGACCGTTTTTCGCAGGGGCCGTAGCACCACTGACATCTTAGTTCAGTTGGAAACTGCGGTCCGTGTGTCATTTGCAGAGCGATGTCCTCTTTATGCAGGCTTTTTGATTTGGAGAAAGCGTATGACACCACCTGGAGGTGGTGGATCTGCCGAAAACTTTACCTTTTGTGCTTCCGAGGTTTTCTCCCTTCCTTTATCTCCAACTTTCTGACTTTCCTTTCCTTTCGAGTTCAGGTGGATACCTCCCTCTCTTCTGTGCATTCGCAGGAGGAGGGAGTCCCCCCAGGGCAGCGTCCTGAGCGTCGTTTGCTTCGCTTTGGCCGTCTTTGAACGTATCCTCCAGCGGGCCCTGGATTCGGTTTCCAAATGGGTCACAGACCACGGGTTCCGATTTTTCCCTTCGAAAACGGTGGCAATGCACTTTAGTCGACGCCGCGCTGCAGCCGTTCCTTCTCTCTCTCTCTCTTTATGGATCACCAGTCCCCGTTGTGCCCGAAACTAGATTTCTGGGTCTCCTCCTTGATTCCCGCCTCCCCTGGATCCCCCACTTGAAGTCTCTGAAAACTTCGTGCCTTCAGACTTGTACCCTTCTCAAGTTCCTCTCTCATACTGACTGGGGTGCTGACCGCGATACTCTTTGGCGGCTCTACCACTCCCTGGTCCAAAGTAAGTTGGATTATGGCTGTCAGGCCTATTCCTGCTATTATAGCTAAGTACTATTTTATAATAATAATAATGCATTTGTGTATATATTTATGTGTGTTCGCTATTTGTTGTTATATTTTATAGTGTCAAATGGGAACAAAATTATATCTTTAAAATGATTATTGAGTATTCAAGAAAATTGCGTAATTTGATATTTATAATTAAACTTATTTATTGGAAAGACATTGTCCTCCTTTACATACTCAGTTCAGGAAACTTTTTATTATTATACATTGTGCGTTCAGCATTATGCACAAAAAATAACGTAATATAGAGAATACCATTCTAAGACTGTATTAATTTTAATTTATATTAGCGGTTAGCGCCTAACATTGCCTAAAAATGTAGCGGCGCTCTCTGTTCCGCTAACTATTTTTAAAAATAGCGTCGCTAATGGATGCGCTAATAATTAACTAGCGTCGCTAATTAGCGCCACTAGGCGCAGCTCTGCTGCATATCAAGAAAAAAAATAAGGAACAAATTAATGAATTACATAACATTTTTGAGAAATTAAACAACAGAACTTGTCTTCTACAAGAAAAAGAAAAAAACATTCTGATGAAGTGCTCTTTTGCACGATGCATAAACCTAAGCTATTTTGAAAGTAACACTGCATGTTTATTTATTCCACTGTCCTTTCCATTGAAATTTAGGCAATCTTTGCCGTGATTCCAGTAGGTTAAGAATATATTTTTGGCGATTTTCGTAGCCAATTCGTACATCAGATGAAATCGTGACTAGATTCACAGCGCTTTCTACTCCTTGGATGTGACAAGGAAAGGCTGGCATTTTGAGTGGTTCTTGTCTTGCTTATTCCTTATTGCTAAGTTTCTCAGAAGTGGAGGCGGATAAATTACTACTTTCTGCCAATCAATCATTTCAGTGTACTCTGAAGAATCAAAATTAAGAGTTTGAGGTAGGTCAAAGTTTCTTGATCCAGAAAATGTAGTTCTTGAGAGAATGATTCTCTGGATTGCAACCTCTCTAACTTCTCTTCTTGAGTCTATTATCATCGATAGTAGAATATTTTTGGGGTTCGCAAAGTATGAGTTATTCTGAAACACCGGTTCCATGATCAAACTGTATTTCTCCTTCAAGTTGCGCAGCAGATACCCTAAGTACCAAAAGTTAGATGATCCGTCAGATGCCAGTGGATGTGACTTAACCGAAAACCATCCTGGAGCATAAGATAGCATAATAATTTTTACTAGATCTTTGAGATCTTGGGTTGGATTTGATGTTGACACATATAGTCTAAGAATTCTATTTGCTCTAGTTAGCCAACGAGCATGATGAATTGTACCAGGAGACCTTTCCAGATTAAACAGCTAGGCAGATATTGTAGAGATAGTTTTGGTCACTACTTAAAGCATTAACATCATCAGATAGAATTTCATGAATATTTCTTTTAACGAGAAAAAGCAACCACTTCCAGTTTTGTTAGATCAGTTTTCAATTTATTTCCAATTGAACACTTGAAAGTACTTGGGTCTGTTGTTTTTCCCATCTATTGCCTCGTAGACGTGCCTGAATGGTAGTTCGTTCATATGAAGAAGGCATACCAGCCACTGAACAGACCTATTCAGATAGATTTCAACAAGCTTTATTACTCCACCGATTCTTCCAGTGTTCACAGCATTGCCATCACATAGTAAAGCTTTTAGAGTGTGAACTTTCTGAGTCCACTGTTGCAGTAATCAGCTCTTCTGCTACACAACGAGCATTTCTATGATCAGGTGTTACATGATCTATATAGATATTTCCAGGCTCTTTAACAATGACGTAGTGCTCTTCTTTGATCTTGCCTGCCCTGGTTAATGTGTCATCTCTTCTCCCATCAAAGCCAATGCATTCTATTCCTATATTCTCCGATTTAACGCTGGTACTCAAATTTTTACCTACTCGTACTCGTTCCCTCTCCAGCTTCTTTCTATCAATCATGTTACCCTGATCCAGGATTCCCATATCTTTTAAAGCAGCATTAACAATTGCTGCTGCTGCCCTGCAACTCGCTCTGTAACGATCTGCCGTCACTGCCAACTCTTCATAGGTATATCTGTTCTGCTCATTCTCTATTAACTATATCAGGCACGAAGTCTTCATCCTCTTGGTCGGTCTCTACCTCCATGCTCTCAGCACCGGCTGCATCCTGTGATTCATGTGATGTTGAATGGACAACTCTGATAGCTTCAGTCAATTCTGCTTATGATCTCATTCGGCTTTCGTGTTCTTTTTGAGCTCTAGCAATAGGCCTTTTCCTCATCAAAGCAGCTTTTCTATCAATTGGTCCCAGTTGGTTTAATCTTTGCTTTTGTCCTACAAAAGAATCTCACTCAGCAATTGTTGTTTTATCCTTGCACCGGCAGGCATTTCTATCAATCCCTTTATCGTAGCAATCACAGGTACATACATCAAACATAGCATCATACTTGGAAACTTTTTGTTCAAATCTCTCATCTCTTCGGTTTATACGAACCTTGTTCAACTTTGAGGCTGCTTCTGTCATTCTAACAACTTTCTGAAAGATTCCACGAGTACTTATTGTAGGGAAAGAAAACTTTCTCCATATGGTTTCAACGGCTGTTGTGACTGTTACAACATTCATTAAAAGTAATCGATTTATTTGATTTAGCCTCTTCTCGTTGTCGCACAAAGTTGTAGTGCCTCACAACATTTGCTTTTGTTGGTGTCATAGCTGCTGGAAACTCGGAAGGATGTCCAAAGGCTGCATTTGACGACTTTTTTCTTGTGATTAATTTGACTTAACCAATAATTTAACTTAAAAACCAATAGTTTGAATCAATAACCAATAATCAAAAATAATTTCACTTAATAATCTGAAACAAAAATAAAATATAATTTTTTGCAAAAAAAAAGTACTCAAAAAAATTAGGGTTACCAGACTTTTTTGCACATTTGTGAAATTTGGCCACTTTGTGGCCAATCTGGCAACCCTGCATAAAACAAAAAAGTATCCATAAATAAAGATGATACCCATTTGATTTAAATAAGGGCAAATAAGGTTTTCTAACTTATTTTTAACATATCTTAAATTGATGTTCAAAATAGGTTCAAAGCTTATTGTGAAATCTCAGCTGGAAGAGTGGGGAAAAAGGGGGGACTATGTGCGAGGGGTACAGGGGGTCGCATATAGCTCAACTTTTGATATGTTATTTGTTAACCCAAATGAAAACCCTCAAATAGTGTCGTTTTTAAGAAAAGCCAAAAAGAACTTTTGACCCGCCCTAAATTGCCCATCGTACCTTGGAGGGTCTCAAATACCTCTTTCGTGTTCGGCAGTTCTCTCCCACCCCGATCTTCCAATCCCTCTTCGGCCCTTCCACTGTGGCATGCTTTGACCGTCATCCCCACTTAATCCGACCGTTTGGTCTCCGAATGGCCCCCGTCCTGTCTTCTCTGGGGGTGGAGGGGTGAGTGCTCTCCTCTCCCCCCTCCAAATACTCCCCGTGGACTATTTCTCCTCTATCCCCTCCAAATAACCCCCGTGGACCATTTCTCCTCTCCGTATCTGCTTCCTCCTTTCTACTGTACCAAAGTCCCAGCTCCACCCATCCGCCCTTCGACAACTATTCCTATCCCATTCCTCTTCCCATGCTGACTCTCTCCCAGTGTTCACTGACGGCTTTCGCTCTCCACTTGGAGTGGGCTGCGCGGCCGTCTTCCCATCGGAAATTAATTCATTATCCCTCCCCCCAGCGGCTTCCATCTTTACAGCGGAACTATCGGCTTTTCTTTTGGCCCTTCGGTTCCTTTCTCAGCTCCCTTCGACATCATTTATTATTTATTCTGACTCCCGTAGCGCTCTTGAGGCCCTGTCCTCTCTTGTCTCTCCGCACCCACTGGTGCGACAGATCCAGGAGTGGTTGGTCCTTCTTTCATCACGCCGTAAGGTAGTCGCCTTTTGTTGGGTACCTTCCCACCTTGGTGTTCCGGGCAACGAACGCGCGGACGCCGCGGCGAGGGAGGTGTCCTCCCTGCCTTTCGACCCTAACACGCTTCTTCCGGCGTCGGACTTTGCGAGGGTTTTCTGGGAAGCACTCCTTCGGCGGTGGCAGTACCAGTGGAAGGATGTGTTCGGGAATTCCTTGAGAGCGTTGAAGCCTACGATTCGACGGTGGCCTTCCTCCTGTCAGCGTGACTGACGGTTAGAAACCGCTCTGATGCGCCTACGCATCGGTCATACTCGCCTCGTCGCGCATGGGCATCTTATGATGAGAGATGTTGCCCCCTCCTGCCCATGCGGCATCCCTCTCTCTGTTTCACATTTGCTTTTGGTTTATCCTGCCTTTGCCGTTGCTCGCTCCCAGTTCCTCCCTTTTTGCCCTTCAGGCTCCACCCTTACCCTTACTCTTACTCTATCGTTGGGTGACTCTACGCCTGTACCAAAGCACACGCTCTTCTCTTTTCTCCGCCACGTTGGCCTTCTACTCTCTATTTAATATGACTTGGGAGTAATTTCTTCCTCCCTTTGCTGATCATAGTGTCTTTACTTTTGTCTCTCACGACTTTTCTTTAATTGTTACTCCTTCAAAGTACCCCCTTACCCCATCCCCTTGTGCTCTCTCTTTACTTTAGTTTCGGCGCGATATGACCTTAGCAGTTGAAGCGCCGGTGAAGCACTGCTATTCATTCATTCATTCATTCATTTCGCATAAAGACTGACAACAAGAGAGGACCGCAATGCGCCAGTGCTGATACGTACACCCAGGGAGCGGATAGGGTCCAGCATGCGCAAGGCGGAGGAAGGGGCGGAGAAATAGTCCTGACAGCCATAATCCAACTTATTTTGAACCAGGGAGTGGTAGAGCCACCAATGGGTGTGATGGTCTGCACTTCAATCGGTATGAGAAAGGCACGAAGCTTTCAGAGACTTCAGATGGGGAATCCAGGAGAGGCGATAATCAAGGGGACCCAGAAATCCAGTTTCTGGAACAATGGTTCCATTGTGATTACTGTAAGTCTATATGAACAGCTACCACAATACAACTGTTTATATACTAGTGAATTTGAACCAAAAATAGACATTATACAACCAACCTCCACACTCCCTCATTCCCCTTCCCCACCCACCAGTCTTCTTTCTATTACGCTTGCTCATCATTATCATATACTCATCATCCTTTTTACCTGTTTTTCGCTTCCATCCTCAACCTGTTTTGTTCTTCACATCCCCAGTTTGTGAGTGGTGAGAAAGTGTTTTGGAAACAGTAGACAATGATACTCCACCTTCAGCAGCTATTTGTCTTTGAGTGTTGCCTTCTTTATGGAGAACAAAATTTTCAACATATTCTTGTTGAAATTTCTTTATTTGGAGCCATTATACTATCTTATCTGTAAAAAAAAATTAGAAGATGAGACATTTTTGTATTAAAGTTTAACAAATAAGATGACATTTTTAAAGAAACTTGCGATTACATGAGGCTATAAACAACATGTGTGAGTTATTAAATCTATAAAACATGTTATTACATCAAATTGAATATTATATTTACCAGTAAGGAACCTGGCCCTCAAAATTAGCAAAATCAATAAAAACTAGTGATGTACTGATTCATCGGCATTGGCAGAATCGGCCAAATTTTTGGGGGCATTGGCATCGGCCAAATTTAGCTGATTCTCTTAATGATTATTTATTTGAAATTTTAAAATTTTCATTACAAAACAAAATCTATATTTACAGAAAATTGAACACCAAAAAACACTATGATATTATACTCATTTCAAACAACAAACAAACAAAAAAAACATCTTTATTGCGGATCACTCACAATCCATAGCCACTTATTGGCTATATCACAAAGTGTAGTTATATAAAAATATCTTACATTCACAAAAATGGCAAAGCATAATGATTTAAGTTGTCCATAAATTTACATTTTCTCGACTACCTAATCTCTAAATATTATAAACTATTGTATTGTAATTGGTTGTGTAATGTCTATTTTTGGTTCAAATTCATTAGTATATAAAAAGTTGTATTGTGGTAGCTGTTCATATAGACTTGCAGTAATCATAATGGAACCTTATTACTGTATAAGACTAGTAAATTACATGGAGTTCAACGCTGTGTACGATCATATTAATTGTTTATCTTTATGAACACAGACATTACAATATAATTACCTGTATGTCAATGAATGCACATTCAATTGTCCTTTAGATATACAGGGTGTTTGAAAACTTTCTGTACAAATTGTAATGGGGGATAGGCAACACCAAGACAAACCCTTTTCGTCAATAAGTGTATGTCCGCTGACGTCACCATTCGGCGCGAGAGGGCGCCGCTGCAATTGGCTAAAAGGTGAAGTGGGCTAGACTCGCGCTTGCCGCGGGCATTCTTAAATCGGACGTAGTACGCGTAACATGGAGCGCTTCACGACTGCTGAGATGGCTGACATGCATATGGTGTATGGGGCTGCCAATGAAAACGGAAGAGCTGCTGTGAGGTTGTACCGACAGCGCTTCCCAAACAGACGTGTGCCAAACCACCAAACGTTTGCGCATTTGCATCGGCGACTGCGAGAAACTGGAACATTCCATGCAAACATGCATGACACTGGTCGGGAGAGAAACGTGCGCACTCCTGACATGGAAGAAGAAATCCTACGGCGATTTGAGGACAATCCAAGCGCAAGCACGCGAGGTGTTGCACGTATCCTCGGTGTGAACCACGACCTGGTCTGGAGAGTGTTGCACGAGCAGCAGTTACATCCGTTTCATCGTCAGAGAGTCCAGGCATTACAACCTCGGGATTACCCTCTTCGTGTGGAATTCGCACGCTGGTTTCTGCAGCAGACAGCGGTGCAGCCTAATTTTCCGGCTTATGTGCTGTTCTCAGATGAGGCCTGTTTCACACGTGAGGGTGTGTTTAACATGCACAATTCTCACGTGTGGGCGCACGCAAATCCACATGCTACACGGGTGCATGCTCATCAAGAACGTTTCGCCGTCAATGTTTGGGCGGGTATCGTCCATGGCAAGGTAATTGGGCCGTACCTGCTGCCTGCCCGACTCGACGGGTGGGTTTATCGGATATTTCTTGAAGAAACGTTGCCGGAATTGCTGGAAGATGTTCCCGTGGCTATTCATAGATGAATGTGGTTTCAACACGACGGGGCCCCAGCACACTCCAGCATCGATGTGCGGGATTATCTGAACGCCACTTTTGGGGACCGATGGATAGGCCGGGGTGGGCCCGTAGCCTGGCCACCGAGATCGCCCGATTTAACATGCCTCGATTTCTTTCTGTGGGGACACATGAAGAACCTCGTGTACGAGACTCCCATTTACTCAGAAGAAGACCTCGTAGCAAGGATCGCTGTCGCCGCTGGAACTGTTCCCGAAATGCCGGGAATCTTTCGACGTGTACGTCGGTCAATGCTTCGACGCTGTCGGGCATGCATTGATGCTACCGGTTGCAACTTTCAGCACCTTTAAATAAACGTGCCTTCTTTAAATAAACATGTTACGCGTACTACGTCCGATTTAAGAATGCCCGCGGCAAGCGCGAGTCTAGCCCACTTCACTTTTTAGCCAATTGCAGCGGCGCCCTCTCGCGCCGAATGGTGACGTCAGCGGACATACACTTATAGACGAAAAGGGTTTGTCTTGGTGTTGCCTATCCCCCATTACAATTTGTACAGAAAGTTTTCAAACACCCTGTATATGTCTGTGTTATATGTGTTGGACTCGGTTGTCCCCCTCCACCTCACCTTCTCCCAGCTGGGGTACCTTGACTATCGCTGCGGCGTTGCCACATGTACGGAGTACATGTACATGTACAGTGGCAACGCCGCAGCGATAGTCAAGGTACCCCAACTGGGGGAAGGTGGGGTGGAGGGGAGACAACCGAGTCCAACAACATATAACATTGACATACAGGTGAGGCGCCGTTCAAAAATTACATAACGCTATTTTTGCTAAAACCTGACCCCCCCCCCTCAGAGGCGGCTCTAGGATTGCTGGCGCCCCGGGCAAGCTGAACTTCGGCGCCCTTACAAGTATAATTTTAAAATTTGTTCACAATGAGGAAAAACTACAAATGTAGGAATAAAGAGTTTATTACAATTAACGATATTCACTCAAGTACAACTAAACATTCTCAAAATGGAACCATGTATGAAAATATGAGAGAGAGTGTTGCCACTTTTGTCTGAGGTAAATCCACAAAAAAATGTAAAAATTCCACAAAGTGGCAACACTGATGAGATATTAAAGGATGGCAGCGCTGCCAGGCGTATGTAATTTGTGCTCAACGCTCACCTACGCGGCCACATCAACCCATGTGACATGTCATCCCATGTCGGGCCAAGCTGACCTTAGCTTTACTGGTAGTCTGGTACTAATGCTATTGGCTAATATAATGTCATAATCCCTGAAAATTTTACTCCACATCAGGAAATTTTCACATTTGACTCTCTTATTTTATTTTATTTATTTATTTTTCTATTTTTCCCTTTGTATTTGGAAGATCCCAAACACATGACGTGGCGCCCCGGGCAACTGCCTGAGTTGCCGGTACCTTGAGCCGACCCTGCCATCACTAACCTTGTAACGTTCCGTAACGTGTGGGGTGAGGGGAAGTGTTACATAACATCTTAGTGGGTGCCTGGTCTAGCATTACAGAACGTTCCTGGGGAATCTAGGGTGTCAAGTTTTAGCAAAAATAGCGTTACGTAATTTTTGAACGCCCCCTAATTATAATGTAATGTCGGAGTTCAACGCTGTTCACGATCATATTAATCGTTTATCTTTATGAACACAATGTTTACTAGTCTTATACAGTAATAAGGTTCCATTATGATTACTGCAAGTCTATATGAAGTTTATGAACAGATGCCACAATACAGGGGTGTCGATTGCTCTAAAATAGTTGGGGGAACACTTCGCCTTCAAACAGCCGAATCAAACAATACTCTGAGTAGCTGTTGCGTGTAATATATCAATGTCGTAATTTACCATACCCGTTTTTTGTATTTTTCTCAGCATGTTGAAAAAAAAACGATTGTATTTAATCATTTTATGTCTTTCTTTATTTAAATTTTTTTTTTTTTTTTGCGGAAATAAGAAACGCAATACAAACTATTTATAATATTTAACATTTCGTGTAATATAATATCACACATATGTTTAACCGAAATAAATCTTTTATTACCCGTAGACAACAGAGGTCACTGTACATAAACTGATAACAAAATATGTTCGTGAAATATAAAACAAATGAACTGCACTTTGATCACACTTTCATTGAAAATGATACGTAACAAAACCGTTTATTTAACATATTTCCATTTCGCGTACTTAAATGACCAAGAACACAAAAATGCTACGTGCAATTATTAAAATGCAAATTGACTACTAAATTCCATAATAAATATACACTGGTGTTCATGAAAATAATTTATAATGTTGCTATTACATTTGCATATGCATATAATGCGACATATAACGTCTTATTAGGTGCCATTAATAGTTAGCATTTATAGCAATTCATCCACGAAAGTGGGGAGGACAACTGATAGGTTGTCCCCCCCTTTGTAAAACGTGGGGGGGGACATATCCCATGCGTCCCCCCCCCCCTGCAATCGACGCCCATGCCACAATACAACTTTTTATATACTAGTGAATTTGAACCAAAAATAGACATTACACAACCATCCTCCACACTCCATCATTCCCCTTCCCCACCTACCAGTCTCGCGTATATTAAATCATTATGTAACGATACTAATAATTATATAAAAAAGGAATTATTCATTAATTACTTAGCAAAAATAAAATAGAAAGAAAATTAAAACATTTTCCAAATTTACATTTTATATAGTAAGAAATATCACGCGAGTTTGGACTTTATATGCAAAAATTAATGTTAGAATTATTCATTTTTACATATATACAGGGCCGCCGCTTCCATTAGGCGAGGTTAGTAAATGCTAAGGGCGCCAAAGATCTGGGGGGCGCCAGCGCCTCCCGCCCTGTGCACGTCTGATAGTATTATGTAAGAACAACATGAAAAAAATAATGAAGGAATGAGAAGCATAGACAAATGATGAAAGGTTGTACGACGTATGTACACCAGTTTAGCTTGACTGATATTTACATAATTAACTTATTCATTTTATTGGGTCATTATAGAACTTTCACTATCACGACCTTTAACCCTTTAGGGACGGGAGTCGTAAATAAGCGATTTAAAAATGTTGCGCGCACAGACGGGAGTCGTCAATAAGCGAATAACTGGAAAAAACAGTAGATATGTCCTTTTTGCACGCATATTTTAGCACTTTTGAGCGTTCTGATTTGTTACTACATATGCCTCGCTTTACTCGCTGTTTTGATTGGTCATGACACTTTCTTGAACTGTGAAATGATTTTATAATTTTATAATAAATGTATGTATTAGCAAATTAAAATAGATCAGTGTAAGGCAAATAGTTTCTTCAATATGGTACCTTGATTACTTTGTGGGCAAACCCAATCGTGAAGTGGGAGGCGGGTGGGGGCGCCAGCTGCAGTCCTGCTAAGGGCACCAAATAGGCTGGCGCCGGACCTGCATATATATATATATATATATATATATATATATATATATATATATATTAATATACAGTATATTATTTAACATATTTCGTCGCTGGATTCAAATCAGTTTAAAATTAGATGTTATTCGAATCATAATCTGACGCGCCGAATTACAGAGTCCTTCAAATTTTGGGATCATTCGTGATGCAATACTTTTTGTCATATCGTGATTCGATATTAACACTTACAAGCAGGGTTGTGGAGTCGGAGTCGTGGAGTCGGAGTCGTGGAGTCGCACGTTTCAAGTCGGAGTCGGTGTCGAATTTTTACAATGTGTGGAGTCGGAGTCGGAAAATTTTGGACCGACTCCACAACCCTGGTTATAGCCACTAGGTTAAGGGTTATTCAATTTTAAGTAGGACTACTACTGGTTAGACCTTAATTATGTTTAAGAGAATCTTTTTCATTTATATATATATATATATATATATATATTATATGGAAAAAATAAAAATCCCTTAATATGATAATATCTACAAGTCAATATCCTTCTTAATATTTGAATGTTCCCTTATCCTAGAAAGTAACCTGACGATTCATGTGGTGGTGATGAAATGTCTTATTATTATGATAATTATAGAGTGAAACACTAGAGGAGTCGGAGTCGTATATTTAAAATGTGAGGAGTCGGAGTCGGATTTTTAGATTTTTTACAATGTGTGGAGTCGGAGTCGGAAAATTTTGGACCGACTCCACAACCCTGCTTACAAGTAAAGCCGGGTTTACACGGTGAGAGCTACTCGCGCGAGCCACTCTCATGAGAGTAACTATTGCACTACTTGC